>CALNXK010000017.1:3552500-3952500 GCA_942486035.1 Porites lobata | reverse complement strand
CCGTCCATACATTTAAATTTTAGAGAACAGAAAAGGGAGAATGGGGTAGAACAACCGAATGGTCCTAGTGGGAGACAACCTCCGGCAATCAAAGCTTAGTATGTACTTCAGATATGATTCCTATAGTGTACCGAGATATAGATTCTATAGGAATCATGTATGAAATACCTACCCAAAGCTGGCGTTGCCCGGCTGACCAAAAAGCCCGACGACTCTGGGTATGAGATTGCTCCTCCTCCAACTCCTCCTCTTTCCTCTCGTTTCTTGTTCTCAGACTCCATACGGTCATAACTGTTACAAAAGGAATTGTCTGCGGAGGAGGCAACTGTTAGCCAGTCATTTCTTGCTATCTTTCTCTTAGTTCTGTAAACATGAGGAGTAATTCTACTTAACTTAACTTTTTATTTCTCAAAGAGGAAAACAGAAACTTGTGCGAGTCGGAACCAGATAAAGCTGAATGCATCCGGGAAGTAGAAGAAGCAAAGGGGACAGAACAAGTCGACGGCGACCATCAGCAAGGTATGAACTGACTATTAACGTTTCTGATAATGCGTTGTTAGCCTGCGTTGGGGGCGATTTCAGTGGCGGATCAAGACCTTCAGGTAAGGGGGGGGGGTGGTCATCCAGATCCTGAGATAAGCGGGGGGGGGCAGTCTCCCCAAAAAATTTTTTTCCGCCCTCCGGGCCTCAGTTTAGTCTAGAAATAACGGGGGTTCCCCCGGACCCCTCCCCTGGATCCGCCACTAGATTTTGTTAGGGAGGGGAAGGAGAGGGACAAATTCTTGCAAGGATCACTTGGGCAAACAGCAACGAGGGAAAGCCGGATCTTGGCGTAGGTCAGGATCAGCTGAATATAGAATATTACTTAAGATTGAAGGCAAGGTTGATCGGACCGCTATGGATCGCTTATTTACTTGCCCAATGTTTCGACTAGACATTGATACTAGCCTTTGCCAGAAACTAGAAAAGTAGCCTACGTTTAGCCGTACCCTCCCTCTCTTTCCTTTTTTCCTTTGTCGGGGGGAGGGTGCGGCTACACGTAGGCTACTAGAAAAGCTAAGGAGAGGGAACCTGGAAGCGAAAGCAGGGACAATAGGGAGCGTAAACAACAACGATAGCGTCGTCGGTGGCGAAAACGTTTGGGAAAAAGTTATTCACACTGTTTCAAAATTCATAGCTCTCAATTCCATGCCGTTCAATTTGCCAGATAAATGGGAGAATTTTTCTGGAGTTGAATTCTGAAGGACTGTATCCAAAGTTTTAAAAAGAAAGTAAGAAAGTCCTTGACTTGAGTTCGCGTCGTTAACGAAACGTGAAATAGAGCAGTTTCACGTCGTGGTAGTGAAATGCAAAGTTTTCTTTTTTCTTATTAAACCTATTGCTTTCTTTGCCGATCTCGTTGCCGTCGTTGTTTCTTTAGCTCCCTGCTATCAGGCTGGCGATTAACTGAGCGTGCACAGGACCATGGGAAGAGGTAAAAAGCAGGAGCTTCCTCAAGCTTCTCTCTTTTACTAGTATCCAGTTCACCGCGGATCTTAGATTATGGTGACTCGGAAGACGTCTCTGCGAAAAAGCGGAGCCTTACACAACACTACTACACTTACTAGATAATATGTAAAAAGACCATTGAAAAGCACTTCAAAGCCAAAGAGAGTGGAAAATAAGCTCAACTGGTACTTTTAGCTTTCTGAGTTATTTTCTTCTTTTTTATTGAGTACCGAGCCCGGCGATCAGCGCCTTGCTGAGTAGCCTGCGAGCAAGCTCTTTCGTTTTTGGGGGAGTCGCGCCTGAGAGCAGCACGCGCTACTGACTGAGTGAATCAAACTTCAATTTTGTAAAAGCGCTATTCGACAAAACAATCACATGATCGAATAAAGTCAGTAACGACAAAATTTACTGAAATAGTTTATGTCTCGAAACGTTTTAATTTTATTTTCAACTGCTTAAAAAGCCTTTATATCACATTTAGAGGAGGTAGGTTCAGTCCAGCTTATAAAACACAGTCCGCAACACAAATAACAAATCTTTTAAAGCTTGTGGTGTCAAGCGCTTTAAGCTCAAAAGGCGGGCTGACCAATCTCTTTAAGGGATTCTGATAAAACACAGTCCGCAACACAAATAAAGAATCGTAAGCGCTTTAAGCTCTCTTCAAGGGATTCTGACACCAAGCAGATAATGCAAAAACTTGTCGGTTGTACAGAGACAAATTGTAATGGATGATGAACTGCTTAGATACACGTGCACGTCACGTGATATAAAGGGTCCTTTATCACTCTTACTTGTCAAATAAATTAGAAATAGTTCAGTTTTGAAAAATAAATTACAATTCTTAGGTTTCCTTTAGGCTCAACCTCCAATCATCCGCTTATTATGGCAAAGACCTTTAATGAAATCAGGCTCTTCCCTTATGCAATTGCACAGCGAACATTTTAAAACTTTTAGTAACGTGAAGTGGTTGCTAAGAACATTTGTCGTAAACCAACATCGCCTTCAGTAACAAAGAGACAACCTGCTTTTCATAAGAATTAAGTTTCCTAAACTAATATTTTGTTTATTGCGTCCATCGCATTTTTGTCGGTTTTAGTCATGTTTTATTTCAGTCTTAGGCATTGTCAACTTCGGTTTTTATTCTTTTCGACGATCGTTGTAAAATATCATATTTATCAGTGGTTATGTTTGATCCTCTTAGAGGTTTCTTCAGTCACGGTGAATATTGTAGATTTTTATCTATAACACACTTGAATGACTACTTTTATTATGCTATTTTGGAATATATATTGGAGTTTTAACTGGATATTGAAATGACTCGCACAAAAAAATCTCCAATTTGAGCAGGGCAACGGGAATCAGTGAAACGTCATTGCTTTGGGCCAGTTGGCAAGCGTGATTTTATGATTAAGAACTTGCGCTTTGTTTATTTTTCTTTCCATTAACTTATTTCCATTCCCAGAAAAGCGCCGTTTTCTTCCATTTTCTCTTTATCACTGACTGAACTTAGGAGTAAGTGGCTTAGCCATTTCCCATGGATCGAAGCTTTGATCAATCGAACAACTGATCTGTATAGTCTTGTCCAGATCGCAATCATGTAAATTTGATTTGTTGTTCTCTAATCTGTTGCGAAAGCCACTCCAATCCCTCGTAAAGCCCCTTCCCTTTCAGCGCGCACGTGGCCTGTATATACCATCTTCTCCCTTTCAGGGTATGCAGCCCTAACTTCTCGCTCAGTTCCGCGGTGGACATTGCATTGGGTAGATCCTGTTTATTTGCAAAGATCAAAAGGACAGCTTCTTGTAATTCGTCTTCGGCCAGCAGCTTAAACAGTTCATTTTTCGCCTCATCCACGCGATTCCTATCGCTGCTATCCACAACAAAAATAAGTCCCTGAGTTTCTTGATAGTAAAGACGCCACAAAACGCGGATCTTATCCTGTCCGCCGATATCCCAGACCGTAAAACTGATGTTTTTGTATTCCACAGTCTCCACATTAAACCCTATTGTCGGGATCGTGGTAATTGGTTCATCTAGTTTCAGCTGATACAAGATGGTTGTTTTTCCTGCCGCATCTAAACCTACCATCAATATACGCACTTCTTCCTTGCCAAACAAACGTTTAAACAGCCTAATGAGGGTATTACCCATGATGGTTGAATTTTTCCTCCTGAACGGTCCGATCAGACTTCCCTATTTCACGCATCAGTTAAAAATGTGTGATGATCAATATTTCATAAGTGACCTGCAATGGTGCGATTTTCTTCTCCTTAATGCGCATGCACCAAATGGCATACCTGTAAGAGAGCTTGATTTCCTCAGCGACCCTTTTAAAACCGATACTCACGCTGACGACACTTATTGATATTAGAGGTGATAAGCATCACGTTTACACCAAACGGCAAACACGAATTTGCAGCACGTGACCAAGTTCCTCCTTTACTTGTCGTTTACTGTTCATTATTTCTTCACGTAAATGATTCGTTTCACGCAATTTCTTATCCACAACAATTTTTTGAGCTGTTTTTATCTGCTTATTTTCTATTTTGAGAAATTCTTAACTTGAATTGAATCTGACTTTTGTTGTTTGCCGAATACGTGAAGTATCTCTTACAGGGGCGGATCTAGGGGGAGGGTGCAGGGGGTGCGCAACCCCCCGCCTGAGATGACCTGCGGTTTTCTAATACAACGGGTATTCTGCCCAAAAAAAAAACTATGTGGTTTATTGGTGTTGAAGTAGAGCAAGAGACGAGTGCACCCCCTCCTAAAAAAAGCCTGGATCCGCCCCTGTGTTAATTAATTTTCCAACCAGAAGCGCATTGGTTCTTGTGTCCAGGGAAAAGTTACTCGCAGGCTACATAGTAATTTAATAGGAAATCCTCATTTTTAAGGAATCTTTTGTCCACGAAGTGTTTTCCTTCAGCTTACAGGGGCGGATCTAAGGGGAGGGTGCAGGGGGTACGCACCCCCCTCCCCCCTGAGATGACCTGCGGTTTTGCTAATACAACTGGTATTCTGCAAAAAAAAAAAAAATATATATATATATATGTGGTTTATTGGTGTTGAAGTAGAGCAAGAGACGAGTGCACTCCCTCCTTAAAAAAAATCCTGGATCCGCCCCTGCTTAGTTGGCAGGAACTCGGCGCGAAGATTAAACATGGACCCGTTGCAGCTGATTTAAAACTGACAGCTTACATGTAGGATAGATAGATCTCCTTGTCTGTTTGAAACCTTGATTGCTAAACAAAGCCGAATACAAATTTACCATTCAATTCAAACAAGAAAGGATATCCTCTTTTGTTTCAAACTGTTGACTAGTTTCCTCGGAAACTGAATTAACCAAACGTGTTTAACAAAGCAGTTATTAATACTAATCTTTTGATCGACAGGTGATTCGCTAGTGAATTGTGACATCGTAAGTGTCAAATTTACGACATTTATTTTAGTTTAGCC
Organism: Porites lobata; assembly: GCA_942486035.1. Lineage (NCBI taxonomy): Eukaryota > Metazoa > Cnidaria > Anthozoa > Scleractinia > Poritidae > Porites > Porites lobata. The sequence continues at coordinate 3,947,559 of CALNXK010000017.1, read as the reverse complement.
TTCGTTACTTAGTAGTCAGCTTGCCATTAAATGCCATAAAAGTGTGAAAACGTGCACCGTTGTACTCGAAGAAACGTTTTTTAATATCCTTTTCTCCCGCCAAGTTGCTTGAGGTCATTGAGGGACAACCAAAATCAAACACAGGCTTAAAAGTAGTTACCGCGCTTGGAAACATCAACTCCTGTAGCTGGACTATCGCTTGTGCGAAACTCGAACTTGGTAACTTCTCTCAGAGGGTATCTGCTTTTTTGGCTTACTATGTCATAACTTAGTATTTGTCACTAAAAACGATATTAAACGTCAGAATGATCAGAGTCAGAAATCGAGTTATGTCTCGGTTCTTGTAAAGATTCCCCTTGAAATAGAGCTTAATAGATTTGGGGTTCATAAATTCAACTTCATGATCAAATCTGTCCAGATTCGTTATTCTTGTAATTAGACGACTAGCAGCTTTCCTCGATAGGTTTTGCTTGGTTGTTTTAATTGGGAGAAAATGTGATAAGTTTTTCTTTTGCCTGTAAAATACTGCGTTTAAATGTCTCTTAAAATACCGTAAAACAATAAACAAGAAGACGACGATTCGTCGACGTTGACTCAACAAACCTGAGTATCGAGTCAAAACATAACGGCTGGTAACAAATAAGTACCAAATTTAAGAAATAAATAAATCAATAAATAATACTTAATTAAAACCATTAAAGTGTGAAATATATATATTTTTTTAAAGAAAGAGCTTAGCACCGATGATATTGGCCTGGATGTTTTTGTGTTCTTTTATAGAGAGCATCTCTTAGCTAGATGAGGCATTCAAAATTTCCTGATCCTGGGCACTTTCGAAGAATTCGAACTTGGCTCTTATTTTTCATTGAGAAGAAAGAATTGCCTTATTTTCCCTTGACACTACCAAGAAAAACTTTTAAGGATAATTTAGAATTTTATTTGTTTTACAGGTGAAGAATCCAATGGAGGAGATGACGGATACACTATGGAGGAATACTTAGCAAAGATGGATAAAGTTCGAAGAGAATCGGAAGAAAACAGAAAATTTTGGAAAGAAGAATTACGCTCAATGAACAAATGGGAAAAATACGGTCTTGGTTAAAACAAAAAGTGAAAATAGATCAAGCGATCAATTACATTCACCAAATTTCATTCGATGCCGCTAAGTTTTGTTTTCCTTCACCTTAAAGTTGTGTCAAGAAAATGTCGTTGAAATTTTTTGTGATTCCTCAAGCCTGGTTTTGTACTAGTGACGGGAGCATATTGCATCGCAAGCACAACTGGAACGAAGCTGAGCCTGGCCAATTAAATCGCTCGTTCCAGCTTCATTCATACCACCATTTTGGAACAAAACAGAACAAAATGGAGGATCGATGATAATTTAAGCTCCTAAGTTTTGAAAAGTTTTATAAACAGAAGAGAACTAGGGATTAAAAAGTGTCATCTTGGCACTTGCATGTGTGCTTACGTTGCTAGAAAGATGGTCCCTAGTGAAAACCAGGCTAAAGATTTGTGAAGACCAACTTCGATGATTTCAAATGTATATTGTGGATGACAATTTGATGATTTTTCTAAATTTAATCATTTGTGTTTTTCTTAAGTCAGGTAATAAAGCAGAACAATATTTTTTGAGGAGTATCTTACAAATCTTTTTAACCCGTGGAAAGAAACATTATTAGGCCACTGAAGTGGTAAGTGAAATAGCCACGTCCTTCCACTCTTCTCCACGCCATTCCGCCCTCCTGTCGATCGGTTGGTTGATCGGCTCTCCCGTCGATTTTGCTATCACAGGCACCCCAAGCTAGCAGGTTCATAATCTGGGGTATCTGCCACGATTTTGCTTGGCCCGTTAGCTTTTGTTTTCAAGGTGGTCAATGAGGGAACATTGGGATGCCCCTCACCAGAGGGGGTGGGGGCACAAGGGCACCCCATGCTCCCCCCCCCCCTTTTCAACGCCACTGGCCGGCTTAGAGGGTAAACGAAAAAAGCTGAATAACGGCAGGACCAAACCGCAGGTAACCATTTTGGAGAGGTGTCTGTAAAGAGAAAGCTAACTGTATTCCGATCCAAAGGGACCAATTACAACAGGAAGGTGTGCGCGTGGTGTGACCGGAAGCGGAGGTAGATCGTGGAAGTCGAAATTTCTTCCAAAAATGTAACACAATGTCCACAAAAGTAGAAAGATAAGATCAAAAAAGGGGACACGAGAATTTACAAGTCATTCACTGACTCAAAAATGTCATGTAGTTCGTTCCATACGGTGTACTTGTAAGACTTCATATTACGTGAAAGAAATATGAGAAGTCAAGACTGGCTGGTAGTCGATTTTAGTGTGTATAGCAAACACAGGCCGTATATCATGTCGCGTGACATTTTCTTTCAGAACAGATGGCCATGTGGTCATAATTGATTACTATTCTGTCGATCCGAACAGCTCAAGTTTGTTTTGCTTCCTCTTTGCCTGTAACCATCGTTTTTTGCACTCCTTGTAAGCACTGAAATAGTCTTCGCACTTGCTGTGGTCGAAATTATTCTCAGTCAAGCACTTGTAAGAGGCCTCCATAGCTTCGGAACATGGAAATCCATCGAAAAATCTGTGTGCGTTCGGGTCCATTCCAGGGGTATGGCCTTTTGGACGACTCATCTTCTTCGTTGCAAAAAGAAGTAATCTGTGAGTATTTATCAAGTTAATTGCGGTATTTGTTGAAAAAAACATATACAGCTCTTCGAAAAACAACACAATTTTGTCATTGAGATTGCGTGACTATAAACTACGTGACCAATCTGCAATAGAAAAGCGGATTTCGAGCTAAAGTCATGCGTTTTAGTACCCAAACTGGTTTCCCGCCAAAAAATTAAAATGTGGTAGTGTTCGCGATTGTATTCACGTTTTGAGTCGTAAACAGACATTTCCTTTTCTTTCGATGGCTGATTGAAAAAAACCTTGGGTCACTGTTAAAATCCTTCAAAGCATGGTTCTTCTACATAGTGGCAAGAGGAAGAAAGGAGATGGGGAGCAAGGCGATGATAGCGATTCACGCTCGCGATCCAGGTAACAGGCGCCATCTTGGATTTGTTCGGCGATAGTCAACTTTGTGTACTCTTCAAACCTTTGAAAAAAGACTTTCGATTTCTCAAAATGGAAAAATGAAAGGATCAAGAACAATTAAATTGAAAATTTTTGTTTATCTGTTACTTAACTTGTAGTAACTTTCTCGTAGGCCTGATGAAGGCGCGTCAACGGAGGCCAGATTGAATAGGATTCAATCTAATGACGCTCTTGACGTTAAGTACGGCTTTGATCGCTACAAGGAGTCAGTGGAGAGGCTAGGATGGTTGATGAATATGCACCCAGTAAGTTAACTGTCGACCTTTGAATTCTGCATTTCAACGAAACAGACTTTACAAATGTACAAAAAAACGTACATCACAATGGAGTTCAGGGACCTGTATGTTTCTTTCTGCTGTAATGAGAAGATTGATGCTGATCATCTTGAAACTTAAATCTTTAATTACAATACCCCTAAAACAGCGTAACTATACTAGGTGTGTTAAAAGGCCAAAGAGGATATCTACAAAAAGTTACTGTAGACTTACCAAGGTATATTTTTTTATTTTCAGACAGAAATTATTGATGATGACAAGAAGATGATCAGTGCTGTTGACCTTTACTTTATTCAGGATGATGGAGGGTGCTTTAGGGTATGATAACAACAAATTGCAATGTGAGATCAGGTGCCAGTTCATGGGAAGCCCATAAAGGCTGGTTTTCACTAGCGACGGAGTCGGAGTCCTAATTGGAAGTGTAGACTCCGTCGCTTACATTCCACTTATGATCTAGTGAAAACCAGATTGTTGGAGTTGGAAGCAGAAGAACCAAACCAATCACAAAACGTGGGAACGTGCATTGTGATTGGTTTATCCTTCCACTTCTGCTTCTGATGCTGACGATCTAGTTTTCACTAGATCATGTAAGCGAAGGAGTCGTAAGCGGAGTCGGAAGAAATGGAAACGTTCTGATTCTTCTGACTCCGATTCTGTCGCGCTTATGACTCCGCTTACGACTCCGATTTTTGATTTTCACTAGGTCATAAGCGCTCTTACGACTCCGACTGCGACTCCATCGCTAGTGAAAACCAGCCTTAGATGCTAACCCAGGATTAAACACCGCTAATCACATGATATATTTTATCCCACAATTAGATTCCGTTCCTGGAAGCATGATTAATCCGAATCTAGGAATAAACTGCGTGTTAAATTTAACCCACCTTGTGAGGTCAATTAAAATGTAAATCAGGTAACAAGTTTGTCAAAACAAACAAAATGGCGGACTAACCGTACCCTTTATTGGTCCACAAATATCCGAAAGAAAGTTCCAACAGCAAGAAATTGATCTCCACCAATTCACTGACTAAGAACTTTGCGGCAGATTTAGTTTTGGCCAAGAGTCAGTAAAATAATATTATCTGGTAGAAATCCTCAAAGAAAACCTTTCCAGCAACTGGGACCATAGCCTTTTTTATTTTGCTTGGCAAATAAAACCCATGTGAAAGAAGTTAAGAGCACTGCTAAAAGTCAGATCATTCAAAGGGTTAACAGTGATAATCAGAGTTCCATTGCTGGCCACATTTTTTTCCTCGTTGAGTTACACAGAGGGATCCGCATGGAGAGATTTCAGAGAGGCAAAACCTAAGTTTTATTAGATTAATAAAATCAGGTTCAGTTTGGGAAAATGTGATCATTAATAGAGTAGTTTCTATGGACTCCATTTCAGTATGTGTTCTCTTTTTAATTTGTCCTCTAGGTGGCCTTACCTTACAAGCCTTATTTTTACATCCTTGCAAAGAAGGTAAGCTTCTCTCGGGTCTTTTGTAATCACATGGCAGTACTAGTGTTATGCACCTGTCTGCGTCTAGCCACAGTTGGAAAGGGTAGGGGTACACGGGAAACTGTTATCAAAGCTATACTAACGTGCATAGCAGGCACTTGCAAGTAATTTGGATACAAGATAAAACAGGGCGTGTTCTTAGAGGTTTGTCACACATTCCTGTCCCACAAATGCCTGCTGAAACAAGCGGTGAATTCCTTTTCCATTGTTTGCAAATATCAGCTGGGGCTCATGTGCAGATTGTTGGAGAAGCAATTGGCACTATTGAAGTCAAAGTGTTGACAAGCCAAACATGACGTACAAGCTCAATAGAGTCGTAGGTCGTATACAGTATCTCATATTATTTTGTTTTAGTCCTATTCATGACTGCAATTTTCCTGATTCCTAACACTGGGACTTGTTTTATCATGTTACAGGACACCGATCGTGAAGTTGCAACTTTTTTGAACAGAAAGTTTGGTGGATTGATAGCAAGCATTGAAACTGTAGCTAAAGAAGATCTAGACTTGGTAAGGTTTACATTTAGAGTATTTAGGTTTGGTGATTCAATTTTATCCTTGGAGGTTAGCACCCTGTAACATCTGCAGAGTTCCTCATATCATACAAAACCCATTATCTGTCCTTTAAACCCACCAACAATAGATGGGTGTGGGAAAGGTTCCTGGAGAAGTGGAAGGGGGCCGCAAGCGATCTTAGAAGGTAACCATGACAACCCTGAGAGCGGCACCCACCAGGCACCGTCACACTGAGAACCTCCGTGGAAAGAGGCGCAGATACTTACCAAAACAGCATCCAGAGAGGAGAAAGGGCTGGGGGTAAAAAACAACTATAACTGCTGTACGCGCAAGAAAACATGAGCAAAATGATTGACTTCTGCGAAAGTGCTGTAAAATCCCTAAGGGCCTGCTAAACCCCAAGACCGCCCCACATACGATTAGTGGTGGAGACCGCTGGTCAGTATAGTCTCGCGTTTAGCCTTGCCTAAATTACATTTAGCCACATATAAAGCGCAAATTTATTTGAACAAAATAATGTATTTACAAGAGAAAAGAGTTCAATTCCCACAGGACTGACTTGGTACAACAATATGGCTGCTATGATTTCGTCTGAAAATGCTCTATGAATTTTTAATTGTTGGATGTCTAGTATTATTGGATTCTAGGAATTGATGGAATTCTTCCAAATAATTTTGGTCAGCATAGATGCATTGTGAAAAAAAGTAGATAGGAAATTTGAGAAATGGAGAAACATTTCAAATGGATGGAAAAGTTAATATTATTTTTATGGAACCAAATTTTTCTTTGTTGTTTAATGTGGTATACTCTTTTTTGTAATTTTTAGAACAACCACCTTGTGGGACTAAAGAGAGACTATATAAAACTGTCATTTTTGACTGTGAATGACTTGATGAAAGTCAAGAGGTATGTTTGAAATGTAATTCATGTTATTGTCCGTAAGGTAGAATCTCGCTGTCAGGTCAATGCAGTTTTTTCTATCAAGAACAGTAAACTTATGCAATGTAACGGGATGGGAGACAGAAGAAGATGGAAGACCTTGCTTGACAAAGCATGACAATAATTATGTTTTTGGGACGTTTTTGGCCTTACCACATCCAGGCCAATCCAGTGCAGTATACTCCACTGGGGGATAGTTTGGGCTCAGGAACACTTTTGTCACATGAGGAATTTTAATGTCATACTGATCACTTTTACTTCAACTTGGAGAGTTGTCTTTTCTTCAGGCTTAAATTTAATACAGCATACGAATCACGGCATTAATTTACAGTACCATAGAAATGTCAAATTAAATGTTTTTAAGGGATTAATGCTAGCTAGGAGACACTTTTGATCCTGTTGTTTTATCTTTTGCACAGTGACCTGGACTGTGCCTTGTGGAATATCATTCTTTGCATAAGCAAATGTAGAAATGAATCAATAAAAGTAAAAAGGTTGAAAATTTCTTATCTGCTATGTTTTGTCAAGGGAAATCATGCCAGCTGTAAGAAAGAACAAGGAACAGGCCAAGACCAATGCAGCGTACAACATTGTAATGGGCACTGATATGAACGAGGAAGAAATGATTGCCGCTAACAGAAGAAATGCTGATCAAATGTCTAATGTTATTGACATCAGGTAATCAGGATTTCTGAGTATGACGAAAATTTAAAAAATCACCTTACTTACTCAAGTAATTTTTAACCTACAATAGGCGACAAAGTTGTTGAGACATTGCACTCAAATAGGGTAACTTCAGAGAACAAAAGAATCCACACCCCTCCCCCTCCCCTCCATTCATTTTCCCCTTTTAAAAAAAAGCCCCATTTTGGCGAAGTGTCTCAACTGATTTTGTCGTTGTAGGTTGGTTACAAGTTTCCTTGGTCTCCTAGCCCTAATATTATTATTCATGAAGGAAATTGAGAATCAGTGTAGGTTAAAAAATTTACCTGAATTTAATTTTGACCTGTAATATATATAGCAGTATGTTTGGTGATCCATTAATGTCACAGGGTAACAAAGAATAAATTATTAAAGTTTAAATTATCATTTTTGTTTTTAGGGAATATGATGTTCCGTACCATGTGAGGGTAGCAATTGACCTCAAAATTTTTGTGGTGAGTTAAATTTGCAGTTTTTGTCTTAGAACTTTAAAGCAAAAGAAGAAAAATAAAGCTAATATTAAAATGTTAATTTCTTTCCTGTTTAAGGGTCACTGGTATAATGTGAAAGTGCGTGGTGGAATTCATGCTGAGCTCACACTAAGAGATGACCTCTTGGACAGGCCAGTAAGTTTTGTCTTCTGTGTAGAAGAATAAACTGACGTTCGTTTTGAAATTTGTGGTGTTATATTTTCTGCTGACTTATGGTTTATGTATGGTTATCCTCTGGCTTTTGAATGGCTTTACCTACAAAGTACTGTTTAAAAAATGAGCAGGAGCACATTATCAGGTTTAAAAACGCTAGGTGAAGCCAAGAGTTTTTACGCCTGATAATACACGACTGTGACTTCTTTGATTGGCTTTAAAATCTCAGATATAGATCAACTCATTCTTGCACTAATAATAATTTAGATTTGGGGTTATTTTGGTCTAAAAAACTGGATGTAAAGTTTAGCCGTATCTTTATCAGATATAAAGACACTTGTTAAATATCAATTTCTTTTGTTTTTTCTTTATGAATTATTAAGTGCTGTTTCATACGTATGAATGTAAACTAACAATGTTTTTCTGTATTTTTCTCTCAAGGATCCTGTGGTATTGGCATTTGATATTGAGACGACAAAGTTGCCACTGAAGTTTCCCGATTCTAGCACAGACTCCATTATGATGATTTCCTATATGATTGATGGCCAGGTATGACCCTTCTTTCTTAAAATGCAATGACAAACTCTGTATCTGTGAAGCCGTCAGGTTGTCCTTGTTCAGTAGCTGGACTGTCTCCTTACAGTTATGCTAAACATCCTGAGTCCCCTTGCCCCGCCCAGCTCCTTGTGGTACACCACAGATAGCTTACCTAGTGCAAAGTCAAGAGATGCTGTTGCAACAGTTATGATCATGCACATACTGGTGAACCATTTCTATAAAGATGTATGTCTTTAATAATTGAAGTTCAGGAAAAGCAATCCACACAGGGCGGTGTGAATGAACATAGATTTAGTGGCATTTTAGAGTGAATAATTGTGTTGAGTGATTTTTTTGATTTGTATTAACTGATCAAGATCTGCGTGTGCCAACAAAAGTTGGAGTGATAAAGGGTCGCTAACATTCAACGTAAGAAATTAACATTTTTTGCAGGGCTTTTTAATCATTAACAGAGAGATAGTATCAGAAGACATTGAAGATTTTGAGTACACTCCCAAACCTGAATATGAAGGACAATTTACAGTAATTAATGAACCAGATGAGGTACAAGTTTGCAATCTTATATTAGTAGAATATATATATTTTTTGATTGGTTGGTTGGGGATGGGGTTTTAGACATGAGCATTCCACGTAAATTGCAGTGTTGGGATACCAGGCTGCTCCCTGGTTTGACCCCCACTACACCCTCCCAAGCCCTAATAATGTTCCAGTTTCACTTCCTACTTGTCTTTCTTTTGCAATAGAACTTCAGAGATAGCGTGCAAAGAAAGTAGTGTCTGATAGCCCGTGGGTAATGGATTTTGCCATTGGGCTAGTGAATTCTGTTTTTACTTTTCCTGATGGGCAAGTGACGTCTTTTGAGGAAATCGAATAACAGAAGAACTGTGAAACCAGTTCTGCTAGTCGCGTAGTTTTTAAGGGTAGTTGAAATGACGTCTGGGCGAGTAAATGCTAGCTTCAGCTTGCCCGAATGGCACGCTGTAAAAATGATTTTCTTTGCACCCTAACAGAGGAAAAATAACTCTTTTATTTTTCTCTTAGGCAAGCCTCTTACAGCGATTCTTTGAGCACATACTTGAAGTCAAACCAAATATCTTTGTAACTTATAATGGAGACTCCTTTGATTGGTAGGTATTGTGTGTACAGTGTACTGTTTGTCAATTCCTCCATCAACACAGCAACACAGCTTCTTTACAAACTCTCTCCCTCATTCATATTTAGTCAAGGGTTACTTTCAACATGATTTATTGATGAAACTAAACTGTAAGAACAGCCAGGAATGAAGAATTCTACAAGGGTGTCAGCTTTCATCCTAATCTTGTACATAGTCCCATGTTAGTTGTCCAGTTTTTAGCAGTAGATGTGACAACATTTAATAACTTTTTATAGAAATTAGAAAATCCATATTTTGCATTTTAATTTTTCACTATGTATTTGATTTATGCATGGAAAATTTTCCTCAGTGGATATTTGAACTTGACATGTTAATTTGATATGAATGTTCAGTTACTGTTTTTTGTTGCTTGTCAGGCCATTTGTTGAAGCTCGTGCTGCCCATCATGGTGTTAGCATGTACGAGGAAATTGGTAGGTACAAAATCATCCAGCAAGGCTGTGCTCTGGCACTTCCTGGTGGCCTCTGGTAACTAACTTTTACCTTTGTTTGACAAGAAAAGCTTACATGTAACTTTTCCTGCAAAATTAATCAGAAATGTAACTTGTACAGCAATGATTGTTGACATTATTTGTATGATAACTAATATTGTGATTGTCAGTGGCATCTGCTGGTAAAAAACTGTCCCAGCTGCCTGTGTCACTGACTGAAAAAACATCTTTATCAGTAGTTTTTTTTTTGCCCATCAAAGTTTAAATAAAACAAATGCTGGACACTGTTGTTAGTCCTGGAATCTTGTGTTTTGATTTATTCATTTGCCACTTTAGAAAAGATAGGGAAAAGATAGGGTTACTGGGACAAGGGAAAAATATTGGCCGATAGCAGACTGGCGTGTCCTCAGTAATGATCCTAGAAGTCTTTCCGAAAGTTACTTGGCCAAGTTTTCTCTTCATTTCTAAAGTGGCCAATGATATCTGCCAATCCTTACATGTATGACTCCCAAGTAAACTAAATGATTATTATTCAACTTTTAGGGTTCGTTGCTGATGCACAAGGAGAGTACAAAAGCAGGCCTGCTATACACATGGATGCTTTCAGGTCACTTTGCTATATTATTATTATTATTATTTTGTTTCTTCAATATTTTTGTGAGGTGCTCATTGCCAATACCTGCTTTTTAACAGTTTTCTATCATATTGTTTCCTTAGATGGGTGAAAAGAGACAGCTACCTCCCTGTTGGAAGTCAAAACCTGAAGGCTACCACTAAAGTAGGCAACTATCGCTATTTTGTCAGGGCTGTCATTAAGAGCTGGCGGCCTGGGATTTCCCGCGGCTACTATGAATGTGACCCCTTGCTACTTTCATTGGAAAATAGAAGAAAAAAAAGGACCAAAAGAAATCCTTAGCTGTTTGATTCCCCATCTACTTGTTATATTTACCTGGGAACTTGAAATCTTAGTGACAAGAACCCTGTTTGTAGTATTGCATTGATTGGGAATTTACCAGTAAACATTGCGTTGAGAATGTTATGATCTCAATGATTTGTTGCATGTGACCATTCTTGTTCCCACAGCTGCCATCATTGTGGTTAGGGGCATAATGATGGGCTGGCGTACCGAAAATGGAAGCCCTTGGACATCTGGGCACCCACCTCCGCTAGCGATGCAGTTGTTAAAGGATGATGTATCTCAGCTAAATTGTGTATAGTTAGCTTATCTCAGTCTGTTGTTTCCTAGGCAAAACTTCGCTATGATCCGATCGAGTTAGACCCTGAAGAAATGTGTCGCATGGCAAGTGAACAACCCCAGGTGAGCACAGATCTCTCTCCCTTTTGACTAGGTGGTATGACTAGAAAGCCTTCAATTGTGGGAGCTTGTCACTACACCACATGTACATATGACTCTGGTACCATACAGTTAGCCCCAGACCTTGTGGACACACCAAGGTCCACAAGGTGGGGGTTTGTGGATATAAGAGTCTGTAATGGCAGGGTTTTTTTGGTCATACATGTCTGTAATTTATTTTTGCTGGGGATTAAGCTGCTCTCTGTGTTTATTGGGTGACATTTATAGGAAGGTGTCCGCATGACATGGGTTGTCAGTATTGAGTCGTTGGTCGGAGTTAAGAAAGTCCCATGTGAAAAATTTTAAGATCATTTCAGGAGGCCTTCAATGAAATCATATCCTCTAGAGACGGACGTATTTTATGTTTTTTGCATTATTCCAGGAACTAGCCAATTACTCAGTATCTGATGCTGTAGCCACTTATTACCTGTACATGAAGTATGTCCATCCGTTTATCTTTGCACTCTGTACCATCATCCCCATGGAACCAGATGAGGTATGTCACCAATAATAATTTCTATGTATAAATGGCCATTTTTATGCTGGAGATGTTGAGATGACTTTAATTTCTAGAATAAAAATGGGAAAAAAGACATGTATTTAACGTCTGATGACATTAACAGATGAATTAAATGTCTCAGATGTAAAATGTGTCTAGTATAAAAACAGGACACCTTAAACTGAGATGCTTTCATGCCTAACTTGTCTAGAGAGGACTGGGAAGAGCCAGAGTTGTGTATTTTTTACAGAAAACTCTGTGTTTTACAATGGTAATCATCCCATTTTTATACCAGACCACTTTAGTGTCTCCTCAGACGTTAAATGCATCTAGATGACTTTAACCCATTCACCCCTGAGCTGCCTGTAACCGCCCATGAGCTTTATGTCTCAGCTTTAAGCACGGTAAAGATAAAAGAGGACATGTTATTGGCCAAATAAGTTTCTCTCTGATTGTCAGTTTACCGGGAACATTAAGCTTTTTTATTAATCAATCATCATAAACATTTTGATCATTGTATTTACAGTTGTGTAAGAGATGTAATGTTGATGATGAAAGGTCTTTTGCCTGATGCCATCACCTGTATGTCATTGGCATATTGTTTCGTTGTGCTGAAAGTGAGGAATTACAACTTATTGCAGGTTCTTAGAAAAGGCTCAGGAACACTCTGTGAAGCTCTACTAATGGTACAGGCCTTTCATGCAAACATTATATACCCAAATAAACAAGAACAGGTACAGAAGTACTTTAGTTATGTTGATTTATTCATTATTTATTTTGCATGTTTGATAACTGTTGTGGAGAATTTGACATGTAAACGTACTCATAACAACCTTTATTATTTTTTATCTATTATTATTATTATTATTATTAATTAATTGTTATTATTATTATTATTGTTATTTAATACTGTATTTCAATAATATATTACTTCCTAATGGTTCATTTCATAGCTAAAATTTGTTCTCAGATTAAGCTTGTATTTATCATTGATTGATTCGGAGTATCCTTAGTTTGTTTCCCAGCCCTGATTATTCATGGGGTACAAACAAAATTCCAGTTTCACCCAAGAACAGATTTCATCCGCAATATGTACAAACCTTTTGTGAAGGCATTTGTGGCTGAACAGTTTTTACCTCGAACTCTGGATCTGGAGGTCTGAGGCTCAAGCCTCACTGTTGCGTTGTTTCCTTAGACAAGGAACGTTACTTCACATTGTCTCTCTTCACCCAGGTGTATAAATCGGTACTGGCGACATACCGCTGGGTGTAACCCTGCAATGGACTAGCATTCTGTCTAGGGGGGAGTAGCAATACTCAGGCATGCTTCATACTAAGGAAACCCCACCTTTACCTATGTAAATCGTAGTTCTGCCAGTCTAAACCAATAGTATACATCACACATTTTTATAGGTTTTCAACAAACTGACCAATGATGGTCATGTCCTTGACTCGGAGACGTATGTTGGAGGCCATGTCGAAGCACTGGAATCTGGTGTCTTCAGAAGTGACATTCCTTGTCGATTCAGATTGGTAATTACAACATTCTTAGTACTCCTATTGTGATTATTTTACGGTACAGGTAAATTCTGGTCTCGATGAGTGTTTTCAAAATCTACTTAAATTTAAAGTCAGTGTACCTGTTGAATAGAACATAGTGTGGTGAATCTTGGGGAGGGGTTACTTCCTTATTATATAGGATACATAGGTATGTGCCGCTGTTAAGGGGAAGGTTTTCAAGCAGTTTAGTCTGGGGTGAAAGGGTTATTGTGTTGTCATCATTAGTCTATCCTTACTTTAAACTTGACATTAAACAAGATGAAATACGAAAAGCCTTGTTAATCAAGCAAGAAACTAGATTAATCGAATGACTTCGCTCCTTTTTGCTAATTCCTAGTATTTTGGAGCAATTCTCATAGGGGGCGTCTATTAGACAGGGGGCAGTTATTAGAGAGGGGCGTTTAATTCAATTTTAACAGCGTAGAGGGGGCGTTTACAAGATAAGAGGCATTTATTTGGAAGTGGGTGTTTATTAGGTCATTTACGGTGTAGGCTATGGGTTCCGAGGTCCCACTGGCACATCCCTACCCAAACATTCCAAAAGTTTTGTATGTGTAGTAATAGTAGAGTAATAAATTATTATTTAAGAACACTATCACTCTTAATAATAACTAAAATAAATTAATTATATGGTTTTTGTTGAAGGTTCCTGATGCATTTCAGAAACTGATCAACAGTGTTGAAAGTACCATGCGACATGCGATTGTAGAAGAAGAGCATATTCCCTTTGACACTGTTACAAATTTTGATGAGGTAATGAATTTACCCCTTAAAAACAAACAGAGGTTTCTTTAATCTCATGTTCTCCTATGTAGTGGATGAGGGCTGGGAGAAGGACAGGAAGGTAAAATTAAGCCTTTAGACAGTGGATTTGTCGGGATTGGTTCTAAGGGAAGGTATTTTGCCTCAGTGTTTTAAGTGTTTTTGCCTCAGTGAAGGTGTGGGGAAGGGGGGAGGGGTTGGGCGGTTTGATGTAGTGCTTCACTAAAGCTAAGAAAGGGAGTGGTATTGGTTGTCCCATTTTACCTAGTAAAGGTAAATATAGGGAAATACAGTTGACTCCCGAAAATTCGAACCTTCAAGGGAAGTAGGAAAAAGTTCGAGTTACTGGGAGTTCAAGTTATCTAGGATTAAATTTTTTTACTATTTCGCCGTTTGCACATCTCCCATAAATATACACGTACCCTGTTTGCTGCAACCCCCCTTCAATTTTACATAACCCTTGTTTTTCATTTCCTCTTGGTATTACGGTGCATCCTAAGGGAAATTAAAGAATATGCTCATTCAAAATTTTTGGAGGACAAACAAGGTGTACTATGAGGATGTGCAAATGGAAAATTTGGCTCCTCTTTCTTGCCTGATATAGAAGAAACCTTTCACTAAAATTATTCTTCTGTCACTTGCTAGGTGTGTGCTGAAATCAAAGAGAAACTTGGTAATTTGCGTGATACACCTGCAAGGCTGGAGAACCCTTTGATTTACCATCTTGATGTTGGTGCCATGTACCCCAATATCATCCTCACCAACAGACTTCAAGTAATTTGCTCTGTTGAGATAATTATAGAAACAAACAGATAGGCCATCACTATCAATGCTCATTATTTTCTTTGCATATCAAATGCCTCATTGTACAACTACAAAAAAAGTATCAAATGTTATAGGCCCATTTGCATATCCATTGACTTTGCCGGGAAGTGTAACTTAAAGTTGGGAAAGTTACTAAGTTCAAAGGTGATGTACATTAAAAGTTGCTCCACAAGATTGCAAAATTTTACAGACGTTTGTTGTATGGTGGGGGTTTGGGGAGCAAACGTCTAGGCTATGCTCTAGCAGAACCCAGGGACCCCTTTCTAGTCCCGCTTTGTTCTTGGGGGACTAGAAAATCTTAGTTTTTTTTCATACAAATCGTGCTGGGCACCCTAGATTTTACAGGTTCAGAGCACTGGCCTCCTTTCAATTTTTCTTAGAGTAATTTTTAAGTTGTTCTTTTTAGCTGAGTTGATGGATTTTTGCAAACTGATCCCAATAAAAAGTTGAAAAAATGGTGGAAGGATCTATTGAGTGGTAATGTTAACCCTTTAAGCCCTGAGAGTGATCAGCATCAAATTTCTCCTTGTAATATCAATGCTTTGCAAAACAAAATGGTCATGAGAATTATGGACATGATCACACAAGATGAATTTGCTTGATATTCTATCAATTTCTTCCCACTACTTCTGCAGGAAACGAATAGGGGCAACAAATGAGAATTCAAATTTTGATCTTAGGTTTTAAAGGGTTGAAGGAATGGGCTAATAGTTGTCGATCACTGATTGCCTACTGGTTTATTTCAGCCATCTGCAATGGTAGATGAAGTGACCTGTGCTGCATGTGACTTCAACAAACCAGGAGCAAAATGTCAGAGAGTCATGAACTGGACATGGAGGGGGGAATTTAGTAAGTTCTTCAGGTGCCATTTTTTTACAATCTTTTTTTCTTCCCTTCCAGGGCACTGTCACATAATGATATCAGTACAACTTGCTGTAACGGTTCAGGTTTTCAAGCCTGTTCTCTGGAAGCTCCCTGCAACTTGAGGAGTGAAAATTGCCTCCTAGTTATTGATGGCTACTCACAGAATATTGAGTGTTTTGAGGAGGATGATATTAGTCAAATGTCTCTGTTTGTCAGCACTTTCTTTCTTCAGCCACTCAGAAATCTTTGGCTATAAAAATTAATATAGTCAGTGTACTAGGTTAGGGTAGTGATATTTTGGTGCCTATATTCCAGAATAACATCGGAAAATTAATGCTTGGGAATACGATCTGGCAATGATAACAGTTTCAGGGTTCCAATGGCATAAACTTACCCTTTCCTTAAAAGTTTCTTTCCTTCGCACTTAGTTCTCTCTTCCAGTTTTCCTTTTTCTTCATATAATTATACATTAAAGACATGGATTTGGATTGTGCTGTTTTTTTTTTTCTTAGTGCCAGCAAGCCGCAATGAATACCAAACCATCAAACAGCAGTTAGAGGTTGAAAAGATTCCTGGTTTGAACCCAGGGGACCCCCATCGGTCATTTCATTCATTATCTCTTGCTGAACAAGCTCAAATGGAGAAGAAAAGGCTTCAAGGTTAAGCATTTACTATATAATAATGATAATAATAATAGTAATAACTTAAGTCTGCATTTTACACTGCCCTGTAAGTCTTTATGTGCAGTTGAAATCTCAGTGCTGGGGTTGGGGGATTCCCCTGGCTACCATGAAGGTGACCCCCAGCTACTTTCATTACAAAAATGGAAGAAAAATAGAACCCCCAAAAATCCCTGGTTGTTGGCTTTCCTGCCTACTTGTTGTATGTACCTGAAATCTTAGTGCATGACAGCCCTGAATTGTAGTTTTTTTTTCTCCAAACTATCTAAAATTAGAAAAGAAACATAATTGCTAGTACAGAACACTTTAGAAGACCAGAGAACTTTCATATCATGATATGTTTACTGCTTGTAATTCAACAGACTATTGCCACAAAGCTTACAAGAAAGTGCGCATGAGCAGGCAAGAAATTCGTAACACCATGATTTGTCAGAGAGAGAATTCGTTCTATGTTGACACTGTGCGAGCATTCCGTGATAGGAGATATGAATTCAAAGGATTACTTAAGGTTATGCATTATTCTACTTTGTTTTAACCATGTTATATTGAAACCCCTCACCCCAACACTATGTGAGAAAAAAAAATTCAGTGTTCTGCTCTCAGCTCCCAAAGTTGAAATCTCTGTTTATGGTTCCTGAACTTGTCTATGCCATGCTCCAGCCCTTGACTACAGCTAGACTACACTGAACTGAAGGCTAGGGCAGTCAGAAAGCACACTTTAAAAATTTGGACCACAAGCATATAATCAAATGATGGCTAATGCCCATTTCAGAAAATTGTCTTTGGTAGAGACGGTTAATCTAGCTACAGGACAGTGGTGTAGTCTATTGCTAACCAGCGAGACAGTTTGCTTTAACAACTGATGTATATTAATTTTGTAATAATATTACAACACAGCTGATTTTTTCTTGTTTTTGTATTAAGGTATGGAAACGTAAACTTGGAGCAGCCATGCAGAGTGGTGATGCTGAGGAAATTAAAAGGTAAGCCTAAATGAAGCAACAACTGTTGTATTAGTGAGCCTTATTATACCTGCAGTGAAACTTCTCTTCAGGCCACACCCATGATGAGCTCAGGCTGTCTGCATTAGAGACAGAATAGCGAAAAATCAGCCTCAGAAGCTGGTAACCTATTCTCCCCATAAGACAAATCAAATAGTTTAAATGTGTACTGTACAAAATTATCATTAAAGTAGTAGAAAATAAGGCCATTGTATACTGGTAATCCATTTCTGAATTTTGATTGGGCTATTAGCCTTGTTAGATGAGCTGTTATTAAGATAATTGTCATTATTTTATTCTAGCTGTAAAAGCAAGGAAGTCTTGTATGACTCTCTTCAGCTTGCACACAAGTGTATTTTGAACTCATTCTATGGTTACGTCATGAGGAAAGGGTAAGTGGTGTTTGCAGGTAACTTACTAATCACTAGCATTCAGCATAATATTCTATTTAGCTATGAACGCTGTAACAGATTAGGATTGGCTCATTTGTTCTCATCCATAATATCATTAAGGGTTTTGAATTCTCAATTTAATAATACAGCTGTCATCTTTCAGGGTTGTCACTAAGATTTCTAGTTGCTGGGTAAATACAACAAGTAGGCAGGGAATCAAACAGCTATATAGGGATTTCTTTTGCTTCTATTTTTCTTCTATTTTCCTATGAAAGTAACCGGGGGCCACGTTCTTAGTAGCCAGAGGAATTCCTCGGCCCCCGCCTCTTAATGACAACCCTGATCTTTATTTGATGTTTGTGAATTGAGCCCTATTTCACTTCCACTTCACTCTGTGTTAAGATGCATTAGTTTTCAAAAATAGATTTAAGTCATCTCAAATGTTTTTCTCTTGTGGCTGTTGATAATTCTCATATAATTCAATTATATATATATTTTTAATTTAATTCTTTTATATACTTCCCTTTTTTGATTTATAAGAACAAATTAATATTTTGGACAGTGAATCTTACTTCTTGAACTCCTTGTTTTCAGTGCACGATGGTATTCTATGGAAATGGCTGGTATTGTCTGTCACACAGGAGCAAACATAATCAGACAAGCCAGGGAAATAGTTGAGCAGATTGGGCAAGTTGTTTGTGTTACAAACTTTCTGTCAATAATTCATGTAACATCATAGAAAAATAAGGAAGTTATTATATAGAGGATATTACACGGTGGCGCGAAGATATGAGTTTTATTTTCGAGTGGCAAAACAATATAATTTTTATGAACGAGTGCAGCAAGTGAGTAACATATTGTTTTTGCCAAGAGAAAATAAAATTCATATCTTCAAGCCGCCTTGTAATGTTCTTTTTATTACATAGACAGAATGACATCATTACATAGAGCAAAATTACCAAAATTATGTCATCGATAAACTCACATGCGAGATTATCGAAAATAAACCACTCGCGTCCCGGATGTAGTTTTTATGAATTTTATAAGTGGTATATTTTCCAGTAAAACACTTGTGTCTATATAATAAAACAATTTAAGATATAATAGTGATTTTGTAAGAAATAGTTATAGTATGTCCTAGGACTCATCTTGTGAAAAGGCCCGGTGCAGAACCTATGAGTCCCAGTTAAAAATGCATCCTTTTATTGAAAATGACCTGGCCTTTATGTAACCAGACAGTTAATCTGAAGACAGAGACTCCAAACCTCTTTATTACAGTTTACTGGAATTAAAATGTAGTCCTTCTAACAACAACAAAAACTACCAGAATAAGTATGCATCGTTAAGCAACTAGCTTGATTAATCAAAAATCACATGTTGGCTGAAACCTTTTCATAGCCCTTTTTTTCAATTATTGCTTTGAAACTTCTCTCTGTCCTCCTTCCTCTTAATTTCAAGCTGTTAAGATCAGGGCTGTCACATGGTTTCAAAAGATTTTAAGTAGGTGGCAAAAGCTTTGGGGTAGTTGGAGAAGGAAAAAACTCGTGGCAAAGGCATGAGTTTCTGGAAAAATTTTAAAACCTGGGTCTCTTAGAATGCATATCCAGCATTCTGTAGTAAAAATAAGAGTGTTTTGAACAGAACACAAACACCATAAAATTTGGGCTTTTTTATTCAGTGACAGCACATGAATACATTATATAAACACGGGTTAATTTCCAAAGGAAGGTAGGCAATGAGTTCACCTAGAATAGCTGGCAAATTTAGCCGGCCACCTGCTCTTATTGAAAACCCTGTGTCGTTAAGCTGTAAAGCAGCCATAGCAAATGAAGATTCATCTGCTGTAGGTATACATTCAACTGTTCCTTGCTACTGACTGATGTTGAATGCTCGTTTTTTATCACAGACGTCCTTTGGAATTAGACACTGATGGTATCTGGTGCGTTCTGCCAGCAAGCTTCCCCGAGAATTTCCAGGTACATCTAAGAAAAATGTGGGCGTGGAAAAAAACTGCAAAAATGCATTTAAATGCAATTTAAAGGAATTAACAACTAAGAAACCCTACAGTGCTAGTGGTCCATGGTCTGTCACTATGCATTTGCCCAGTAGTTCACTACATCTTTCATGTGATTCAATGGCATGTAGAGTTTCCTTTGTGTAGCATTTTCCTGTTATAAAGTTTTCTTTGAGCTTGTTTCTCCGCCCAAGCTTCTCTCCCCATTCTTTCTTCACTGATATTATTTTTCAATATGATGGGTGCCTGTTTCACTTCCTCTTTTTGTGAGATCTCATGGCTGGGTTGTTCTATTGTGGC
Organism: Porites lobata; assembly: GCA_942486035.1. Classification (NCBI taxonomy): domain Eukaryota; kingdom Metazoa; phylum Cnidaria; class Anthozoa; order Scleractinia; family Poritidae; genus Porites; species Porites lobata. Next base: position 3,927,459 of record CALNXK010000017.1, on the reverse strand, counting down.
AGCCATGTTGGTGTTACTCAGTCTAGGGGCTGGCTGCCATAAGGGGAAGCTCCTGGATACCCCAGGCACCCAACCTTCTACTGGCAATGCTGTTGTTAAATGTAATAATTATTTAAATGTATTCGAATTTACTTTCATTCACAGATCACGACAACCAATCCCAAGAAAAGTAAAGTGGCAATCTCATATCCTGGAGCAATGTTGAACATCATGGTTAAGGTTTGTGAAGGGAATTTTGAAGGATAATCTTTATTGTTATCATCAAGGGTCACTTAGCACTTTTTTCCATGCACCAATCTTCAATTGTTTATATAGCTTTGTATGCACCAGATTAAATAGATGATTCGAAGTGACAAGTTGGGTTTTCAGGAGAGGGGAAAAGCAGAGTATCTTGGAACAAAATTGCTTGGCATAAGAGAGAAAACCAACGACAAACTCAACCCACACATTCATCTCGTCTGGACTACAAACCTACAGCCCTTGGTAGGAGACAAGTGGCTAGCCCTACTTCCCCAAAATATGGAAAAACTTGCTTGATAATAAATGATCACTATCTCTCAAGAAACTTTGGGCCTTGTAGAATGTAATTAACTGTTAGATAATGTTGTGAAGATCTGTAACCTTTTTTCCCTTTACAGAACAGCTACACAAATGATCAGTACCATGAACTTACAGATTCAGAAAATCTGACATATGAAATTAGGAGTGAGAATTCCATATTTTTGAGAATTTTCATATTTTTGAGTAGTTTTTTTTTTATACTTTTTTTTTAATTATGATGTGCTTGGCTTCACCATTGTCCAATTTTTGCCAGCTGTTTTGACAAAACTGAATGATGAGTTTGTCAATTTGTGAAAATGTATGATGTGCATTATTCTTCCAGCTTCAAAGGAAGAAGGAAAGAAATTGAAGAAAAGGTATGAACCTTGATAGTTTTCAATATCCTTTAGAACCTGTGTATAAATTATGGTAAATCATAGTAATTCAGGGTTCGCATGATGAATTAAGAAAATTGTTCAATGATTTGGGTGAAAATTCTTTGTAGGTTGATGGCCCTTTTCGGTAAAAACACAATTTTCGATTCTTCCAATTGCTTCAAAAATCGAAGAAAGAATTATACTGCAGAAATTGAAGAAAAGTTTGAACCGCCATCATGGATTTGAGTTTTCAATATTATCCATCAGATAGCGGTGTATAAAAGTTAAAATAAATCTTTCCTAAATGACTAAAATTTATCCTTCTCATAAAATTTGCAAACCCTGGTAATTTATCCTTCTCATAAAGTTGAAGAATTTTACTGAGGTTTGGTGGAGGAAATGGTTGAACATAAGCATATTACATTTTCCAAATGTTTCTCATCCCATCTGTTGTGGAGAGTTTCAATCAGTAGAGGTTTTATAAGAGGAAGAAAAAGCAACCTCCTACATTTCACAGTAAAACTGTAGAATATCTCCAAGTATAGCTCAGTAACTCTATGGATCTGATGGAAGTTCTTTTTGTTTCATGAGTCACACCATAAAAATGATGTGTTCCAACTGCCACATGCTTTTTGCTTGTTGTTTACCTTTTACTTCTTGGCCAAGTTATGGCGAGATGATTTTTCAATCTAACTTTTGAATCTGTGGATAAACTCCTCTGGTATTACCATTTGAACGACACTTCTTTGGCAGAAGTTTGGATTCTGCATAAAGAAACTCAAAACTTTTTTTGATAATCTTAGGATTGGAAGGGGGATTATTATGAATGACGATAATGGTAAAGATGTAGTTTTTGTCCTTCAGGTATGCTGTGTTCAATGACGATGGATCTCTTGCTGAGTTAAAGGGTTTTGAAGTCAAGCGCCGTGGTGAGCTCCAGTTAGTGAAGATTTTCCAGTCATCAGTGTTTGAAGCGTTTCTTCATGGTTCAACCCTGGAAGAAGTTTATGCAGCAGTTGCTAGAGTAGCAAATTACTGGTTGGATGTACTTTATAGCAAGGTTAGAGAACTCTGCACTGTAGCGAAGGGCTTCCTTTAGGAGTTGCTGCCATTGTGCAGGTTGAAATGTCCTCAATGCACCCTAAGACCTTTTTTTCTTGGAAGGACGTCTGGCTGAGTCAACTGTTTCAGTCTCACAAAACAAAAATGTGGCTGGACTCAAGCAAGGATGCACTACATGGGTTCCAAATTGCTTATTACATTCAACTCTCATAACAGACTCCTCTGTAAGTCTGACACCTTGAATTGAACACTCATATAGAGTTGCATGGTTGTGACTCTCTTTGAAGCCGACACCTCTACATCCCCCTCTCCATGGTAGTTTCTTAGTCCCAGGGTCTGTAAAAGAGGGTTTGTTGTATTCACTCCGTAGATTAACCTTTCTTTTCCTGTTTCAGGCAACAAACATGCCAGACAGTGAACTCTTTGAATTGATCTGTGAGAACCGAAGCATGTCTAGAAAGCTGGAGGAATATGAAGGACAGAAGTCAACGTCAATTAGTACTGCAAAGAGGTTGGCTGAATTTCTTGGCGATCAAATGGTCAAAGACAAGGGCCTAAGCTGTCGGTTTATCATATCTCGCAAACCGGAAGGATCACCAGTCACTGAGAGAGCAATTCCATTGGCAATTTTCCAGACAGAAGACAGTGTTAAGAGGCATTATTTACGACGATGGCTCAAGGATGCATCCCTGAGTACTTTTGACATAAGAGATATCCTGGATTGGCAGTACTACATTGAAAGACTGAACAGTTGTATTCAGAAGATCATCACCATTCCTGCTGCACTGCAAGGGGTATGAATCAGGGTTCTAACTAGGATTTATTGTTTGGGGTAGAAGTCCCGAATGGGCATTAAGGCCACGAGCTTCGTAGTAGGATCCGGGGGCATGAAATTTCGCCTAATAAAGCACCAAAGGTTGTTAAGTTTTTGCACTGGTAACCATATCCAAAAAAATGAGTTGGCAAGTTGGCAACAAGATTCTTCATCACAACTTGAAGACCAATTTGATTTTTAAAAAGATGTTAAGATAAATTTGAAGCAAAATTGGGTTTCCAAACATCCTTGAGTGTGTCACATATTGCACTAGAAAATCTGGCTCTATAGTTGTGATCTTTGACTTTAATAAGGAGGTATATTGTATGGTCTCATGTAGTGTCTCTTTGATAGAGACTGGGTGATTTTAATACATACTATCTGCTACAATAGATTCATTTTCATTTTGTAGTTAAAAAAACCTGACAGCTAAATTTTTGGAATTAGCCACCAATTAGAAACAGTAAGGAGCCAAGAGGTTCTTGGGTGAAAGAGTTACCAGTAGGGTTGTAATACTGAGATTTAATAGAAGTGATTGGTTGTAAGGCATGGTACCACTGTCCTGTATTTTTTCACTGTAAGTTTCTGGTTTTCAAGTTAGAGTTCTTGAGCTGTTTCTACTCTTAGTATTGTATTTGGTGATCCATCATTTAATCCCTTTACAATATAATTAAGTAAGTAAATTGTCTTGGTTCAATAGGTGAGTAATCCTGTGCCACGCTGCTCCCATCCAGACTGGTTACATAAGAGATTATTGGAGCGAAATGATGTGTTCAAACAGCAGAAGATCAATGCGATGTTTGCACCACTTCCCAAGAAGAAGGTCAGTGAGCAAATCCTTTAGAGCACCCTTATGAGTTGTAGTCTGAAAATGCAAAAAAAGCAGTGAACACAAGGGAAGCCTGCGAATACAGCCTTTTCTCCTTGCTCCTCGGGGCTAAGGATGTTTTGCCAGCAGAAACGTCTGCGCCTCAGTGACAGAAATTCCATACTGATGACGTAAAATCTGTCTGGAATGTGGTCCGGAGCTTTTATTGGCTGACATAGTAGTTATATTGTTTTACCTATTTTTTACGAAGGACAGACAAAAGACCAAGTGCCACAAAGGTCAAGTGTAAACGTGATGAATCTATTACAAAACAGTCCATATTCCTAGAATATAATTTCTTCTATAGAAAAAACATCTGAGTTTTGCTGGAGCTCGTTACCAAAAGATCACAAAACTTTACCATAATCAACCAGGAGAAAAATAAAATCACACAAATTTTCATTTGGAACCCCATGACTACCAGATTTATTAGGTAAACATTGATTTACGTCATCAGTATGGAATTTCTGTTGCTGAACCGCAAACATTCCTCCTGGTGAAACGTTCCTGGCAGCCGTTCCTAGGAGAAACGGCTTTATTCGCAGGCTAACATAAGGCTGATGTCAAAGCTTATCAAGCTACAACAACAATAAAACACCTCACATATTTAACCCTGTAAGTCCTAAGAGCGACTAACATCAAATGAATTTTCTCTCAACCATATCAGTACACCATCAAGTAAATTAGCTACAAGAAGTAATCAAATAATCACTCAAGAGAAAATGCTTTGATCCTTAATCAAACTCCCTCAACCAGGATGGTCAGAAAGTTTTGAAGTAGACGGCTGAGTTGACAAAGTAAGCAGCCAGTCCAGGGATATTTTATTTTAAAAACACCATCTGAAAAGAAATGCCAAGCAGAGTAGCCCACCAATACTAACCAACTAGGTGGCAATTTTCGCCGGCAGCCAGCTACGTTTGACAACCCTGCTCAACTAATTCTTTAAGGAAATGTATGGAGATCATTCTGAAGAATTTATAGGTGGATATGAGGTGTTAAAGGGTCCAAGTTTCTAATAACTAGGGAAAGCTTAAGATGGAATCCACCAGAAAATTGAGTACGGTAATTTTAATTTTCAGTGGATAAAAGCCTTGTACCAGAATAATTGAAAGAATATTGCATTCTTATTATTTACATTTTTCAAGGGCTCAAGATGTAATTAGTCATCTGTAATAACACCTAAGAAAATTTCTCGTGGAAGTCCGAGAAAACAAATATCAAATTTCACTAGAATTGTGAAAACACAGGTAAAATTCTGAAAATTTAATGTGTGAGGTGTAATTGTGTGAAAAGTGACATTCATTTTCTCGGGCGAAGAAATTTTCTTTGGTGTTATTACAGATGATTAATTACATCTTCAGCCCTTGAAAAATGTAAAAAAGAGTGCAATATGCCTTAAATTATTCTGGTACAAGGTTTTTTTGTCCACTGAATATTAAAATTACTCAATTTCCTGTGGAATTCCGTCTTAATGTGATTTTCCAGAAGGGGCTAATAATTATTTACAATATGTTCATAATGTTGGGTATTTTACTGAATTCAAACAGCCACAGGATTCAATTAATGATGATCACAACAATCAAGGAAATGAAAACCTGCCTCCTAGACAATCACTGGATATTGAAGATATAGCTGGAAAACAACCTTCATCTGCTGGTAGGCCTGTAGCAACCAAGCGAAAGCGTGGACAAATGTCACTAGAAAAAAGTCTGTCTAAGGGTAGCTCATCACAGCAGAGTGATGGACAGCTGTCAGAGCTGTCAAAAAGCTGGAAAGAGGTGCTTGGAGAACCGCCAAAGTGGGGGCCAAACAAGGTATGGTTCATTAACTTGAATTTGTTATTTCTTGCCATGAATACTGTCATCCTTGGTCGTTTATAGTGCACTTGATCAATGTTAAACAGTAATGTTTGGCCTAGGGACATTCCATGCTGAAGAGTTGTTACAAGGATGAAACAGCTGTCCATTGCTGCTATTGCTGCAGTGATATGGCTGCAGAGCACATATGTTAAGTACTGGCCATGCAGTAGAGTTGCTTTCTGCTGAATTTTAGAGCCCTTTAGAAAATGTTATTGATAAGCTATGCTTCACAAAAGAATTTAACTATTTGATTCAAGAAAAAAACAAACAAAGGAACTCTTAATTCATTTTGATCAGCTTTCCCGCGTGAATTGTCTCAAAGTCACGTATTTTTTTCACAGGATGACAAAGAGAAATGGCTTGAATTTCAAAAACGAAAGTGGGAATTTCAATCCAAGCAACGAGCTGAGAGGAAGCGTCTGAGAAAGGAGGCAGAAACAATGGGTATGAGTATGCTGGCAGTTGGGCGTGGCCCATCGACTGGAATGTCATCTTTTATCAGACAACAAGCTAGATCGATTGTGGATACTCCATGGCAGATAATACAGGTAGGAATCAGTGTGAAGTGCTCTTACTTTTAAGATAAACTAATTATTGTATTTGTCTTGAATATAGTGCCAGTACTTACAGATACAATAGTGAGACTATCAACCATGCAGAACTGTGGTTGAAAATGAACAGTTTAACTATCAGCTGGATATCAGACATTGCATGACTAGTGCAACTGATGCCCTGAACCTATGACATCCATGGTGCCCAGTGCACCAATTTCCCTGTGACCCAAGGGCAAAGGGAAGTTGTCGCCACTGTGCTCTAGCTGTCAGAGTAGAGCCCTGTGGTGGGTGCTGCCTATGGGCAGATGTCTTGTATTACATTTGCTTCACATGCATGTACTTTCCTGTGCTACTGCGCCAAAAATTATGTCATATACAGTATTTATCTTTAACCGCCACTTTTCTTGACGCATGCCCTTTTCATTACAAGTGTCAGAAAGGTGGTGTCTTATCCTAACACCAGGGTATTAGAAGGCAACGGCTCCAGCAAGTTATCTGTAAACTCAATCACAACTTAGACAAGGATGCACTAGGAAAGCAAAATCTGAGTGCTGCTATTCAGTTTAATAAGGTCTTAGCTTCCAGGTGAAATGTATTAAGATGTGTGCTATATGGAATAGCCACTTGAGTTATTTTGGTTGTATTGTAAAAAGACGACTGAAATATCAAGCTGTTTGTTTAGCGAGGGATAAACTATTTTTATGTTTTGTTTCAGCTCGTAGAGACCGATGACCCAGGTACATTCAAGGTGTGGGCAATAGTAGGATCAGATCTCCATTCACTGAAAGTTAACATACCCAGGATTTTCTATGTAAACTGTCACACCCCAAAAGAAGGAGCTGGAACAAGTAAGAGTGGTTTGAAGGGACTATTAGTATCCAAATTTTTTACCAATATTAAATAATATGATCATGGAATGCCAGTCAAATTGGGTGAAGAGATCCAACAAAGTGACTATGTGATGTACAGACTCCCTCTTCCAGTAAGAACTTGTAACATTTTTTGCATATATTTTAGTCTCTACTGCTCGTGATTCTTTGTCTGCTTTGATTATTTAGTATTCTATGCCCATGTCCAATAATAATTATAGTAAACAAAAACAACATGAAATTGCTTTACTTTACCATAATGTTTTAAGGATAGGTGAATGATCAAGTGAATGAATTCTGAAAAATAAGTGACTATATAGACAGTAAAATTAAGGAAAATAATGATCATTGATTCAGAGCATAGTATGTTTTATTAGCCAAAGGATGATTGTTTCCTGATTGTATTTCTTTGTAGCATGGAGGAAGGTTTCCAGAACACTTCCACGCTCTCATCCAATACTAAATCTGTATGAGTATACAGTTCCTGAGAAGATATTCCGAGATCATTCAAGGTCTGGACTGGGTTTATAGTGATTTTTTTTTTCTGTAACAAAAATGATGTTACTGTAAAGATGATGAACACTTTTTGCATGACTACATTTCTCACAACCAAGTGTCAGTAGTCTAGAAGTCACTGTCTTTTTAAGATTAAAAAGTTAATGCAATTAAGTTTTAACATAGACATCCAACTAATCCAAAACAACCTGGCCCCAGTTGTTCAAAAGTTAGATAGCGCTATCCAGTGGCTAAATCACTATCCAACAGATGAATGACTTTCTTTGTACCCTGTAAGCAACTCCTTATGAGTCTTAAGTTTTGCATTTAAACAAAGAATTGTGATCTTTTGTCTTGATTTTGGTATTACGCGAGTGTAATAACTAACGTTTTCTTTTTATCTAGTGAGCTAGCTACAGATCTCTCATCTCCTGACATAGAAGGAATCTATGAATCACAGGTAGGAAAACAGCTTGCTTTACTTGAAAAATCTCCCACTCTGAAAAATCTGACTCAAAGTAATTCTTGCCTTTTAAAGTTTTGCTTTTAGTAAATAGTACTCGTTACTCTCTTCTTGCCATTTAAGACTTTATGAGTTAAAAGTGTTGGGAATTATTGGTTGAGATTTTGTAATCGATCATCAGAAATAATTGCATTGGTCCAATAGATCGATCATCCATTATTGGGAAAATCTCTTTCCAAGCATTCCATTATTTTAATTTTTTTTAACTGTGTGCAAGTCAAAGTAATACAAACTTAAGGCAAGTTTGCCCATGGCATACAGTATGCACAATCAAATGTAAACAAAACAAAACTCTTATAAACCAATAGAGAACTATGTACAGCCATTGAAAGTTTCAACATTCCTATTTGTCCAGGATATGTTTTTTCTTTTTCCATGGTATTCAATCGGACATTTTTTGCTTATTTATTATATGGCTACAATAGTACGGGTTCTCTGATTGGCTGTTTTCCTATCGGTCATTACTAGCAAGGTGTCCAAGGTATATACAATCTGTGTTTTAAGTTGATAGTGTACATCCTTATGGACATCCATATTATGGTTATTTGACAGCTGTCAGAATGGGTATCCACTGACCAGTGTCACCTGACTGTATCATGGGCTCAACTTATCCGCAGACCAGTTGTTGGTTTTAATTGATCGCAGGCTCAGGTCTATAATGAAAAGGCCATATAATAAATAACTTATTAACCTCATCCATTCAGTCATTACAGGGAAATCTCAGACTTCGCCCTTGATGTATTGACCTTGGTATCGCTTGGTCAATACATCAAGGCCTCTGTCTGAGATTTCCCTTTAATGACCTCACTCTCGGTAAATAAGTAGTGTATAATCGATGATTGGTACACCACTATGAGTTAACAAATGGATTTATATACCAATTATTTATTTCCATTGATAGGTTCCCTTATCGATGAGAGCATTAATTAAACTAGGCTGTGTTTGCAAAGTGAACAAGATGTTTGCAAGGCTCTTCGGTGGCAGGGTAGGTGCTGTATTGAATTTCTTCAGAGTAGAAGTTTTGACAACAAAGAAATTGGAAACTGTTCATTATTTTTATTATTATTTCTGTAATTGGCCTGTGTTTCTTCAAGTCAAATACACTTCTAATTTCCATTAACAGTAGAAGGCTAAGAATTTGAGTTCTTTGTGTTAGATAGTTGACAAGAAGTGAACCCTTAGGCAACCATCAAAGCTAACAGAAATTCTACAAAACTTGCTAGTTTTTTATTATAAATCTAAGAGGAGTTCCTGGTGAATTTTTTAAAAGTATAATTTATTTGTAATTTTTTTTGCACCAGTCCCTTTCCAAGAATTGAACATAGTAATTAAGTACGCAGCCAATTAAAATGGAGTATTTCATGTCAGGGCTTAAATGATTAGGGTTAAGCGCTGACAATAGTGATAGATGGAAAGCATTGACCATAGTAATCAGGGTTAAACACTGACACAAAATGGTTAACATTTTTTTAGGTTTAGATTTGTCACTAAAAGACTATAGATGCACCATTATGTATTTAACAAAGCAGTTATTGGCAGCAAATCCAAGGTGTTCAAATTTTTTTACTTGAGTCATGACTTGTTTACTCTTGATTCTCCTGTTCTAGGATTTAGATAGCTTTGAGCTTGACCAGCTTGAGTTCAAGACCCTTGCTGAGTGCCCATACTTGGAAAATGCAAATCTGAAAAGGATATACCTGTACCACAGTTCCTCGTAAGAATGTTATCCTTGGCATCATTTCTTTCCTCCAACTTTGCCTCATTATGATATCATCTAATATTGTTTGGTCATTTGGGTATTTGTTCAACATATCATTATGGTATCTTTATTTTCTAGTGATAATCGTGTTGTATTGGCCATCTTTGTCCCTGGTCTTCAGAAGGTATGGTTCAACGTTTACTCTTGTCGGTGCTAATTCCATTATTTACCCTCAGCAGTATTTATAGTGCTAATGTGAGTGGGGCTGAGCAAATGCCTGAAACAAATAATTCAAATCAAACTTAACAGGGTTAAGAATCCCAACTGGCCGGAGGCAAACCAGCTGGCTATTTACAAGCGTGGCCAATGATTTGAACTCGTCACTACCGTGAACAAATCCAGCTAGCGGTTAGTGCGGGACTTGAACTCGGGGCCTCTGAATGGCAACTCTAGTGCTCTAACCACTCGGCCACACTGCCTCCTTCTCTGATAAGAAGACCTAATGATACAATAAAAGAAAGAACTCAAGGCAGCCAATTTGTTTTGGGTGTCACGTAAATACTTGCACAATACCTAAACCAATTAGAGCCTACTTGCAATCCACCCCAGACTCCAGGTTTCATTTCATTATTTGTAATTTATTAATTTGTTATTTTTAGGCTTCAGTGTTTGTCATTGACGTTGTAAGGAATAACCAGATGCCAAATCTTTCATCTCTTTACCAAGCTGAAAGAACTGCAAGGTATGAAGAATTTACTCCTTTTCTACCCCGGGCAATAGTGGAGGCCCTAGTCCAAACTCCTTTAGTTATCTCTATCTACCTTCTCTTTCTCTTGGTGCCAGTGTGATAACTGTGCATGAAACAAGTAAACTTTCTTCATTCACTGTACATGATAGCCTAAGAAAACAGCAGACATTTTGCAGTGGTGGTGGTTTCCTGGCAAAATGACGTCTAAGAAACGAGCGCAGAAATGTCATACTGAGTGTTCTCACCAGGATTTTGCCTTGGGGAGTCCCAGGGCCCCCTCTTCTGAGAAATAGGGGCCCTGTAAGAACATTAGGGGGACAAAGTTACAAAAAACACGCGGTACGAAGAACCTGAGCCCGCACTCCAAATTGTCTGTTACATGAAGTACCTACCTGATCCAATATGGCGGAAGAGGTGTTTACGATTCGGAGGAGGAGTTTACGATGTAGTGGGACGTGCGTGGGACCAATGAAAGTAAAGGCAACAAAATTAAAGATTTTGACTCATTTGATATCACGTTTTTTATTTATTCAAACAAACAGAATGCTTTAGTTTTAGGTTGACCATTAAAACTACTTAAGTCCGTTTGACTCGTAGCTTGCCCCTGCGCCCTAACGGGCGCATCTTCTTGGTTTTAATGCGCCATTTCAGTTTTTCTTGCGGGAATCCCGCAAGGCCGCGGCCTGGTGAGAACACTGGACATGTCACAACCCAGATAGTAGGGTAGTAGTTCTGATTGACTCAGATCCTCACTTTCCTTGGCCATTAGATCTTAAAGATTCTTCTTAGACACCTATGTTGGAAGTTATTTTATGTCATCTGCCTTAGTCATACTCCAGGTCTTAGTTTAGTAGAGGGTGATCAAATATTATTGCCTCAAAATATTCCTGCTTTGATTTAATGAGGTTAAATAAATATTTATTTAACAGAGTTAACAACAAGGAGCGCGAGCGTGGTCAGCGGTCAGTCGTTTGGCTCAAGCGCGGTCAGCCTTGCTTGCATCACCTCCATGTGCTCAGTACAGTGTTTTCGTGGCGGCCATTCTCTTTGTTTAGCCTTTGGATCATTCTTTTACCCCCATCCCTCCCCCCCTTAATTCTTCCACTGTTAAATCAGTGTGACAGGTGCCTGGTTCCATTGGCGTGGTGGCTCATGGCTGGAGGGCACGGGTTTGCCAGCCATGGGGGTGTAACTCTGTCTAGAGGCTGGCCGTGCCAAAGGTGGAAGCCCCTGGACATCCCGGACACCCACCTCCACTCAGCGATGCAGTTTTTAAAAGGATGGAACGTCAGAAGACATTTAATAGTCTCAAATATTGTGAATGCAGTTTTATTTCTACTTTGTAGGTTGGAAAGGGAAGAAGATGTTGAGAGCTTTCTTCCCCCAGAGAGTCTTACATTTGATGTCAGAGTTGAGACCGATCCAAGACAGGTACATATTGTTATTTGCTCTCAGTTTCAGTTATGATATTATTAAAATTAATTTGGTCATGCATTGGTTTGTACAGGGCTTGAAATAATTTTGCGGCTGGTACCAGTGAAGTTATAAATCATCTAATTATTATCTACTTTCCTTTTCCTTTTTTTTTCATTGAGTGTACTTGAGTTATGGATGCACTTGGGAGCTGTGTGCACGACGAGAATATGAAGCATGCTTGAGCTATTGAAATTTATTTGGCAAATATTTTAGCTGTGTTATAATTTATTTTGGAGAGTGATGGTTCTTAGAATTAACATAATATTTGGGCAACTTGATGCCTAATAATTTATTGTCATTTCTTTCTAGGCTTACAGGGCAATTCAAAGGTTCCTATTGAATTACAAAGAAGAGAAACGTGGACCAACAATGATTTTAGTGCAGTCTCCCTGGGGTATTGTTGTGAATTGTACTGTGTATCATCACTTTTAGTCCAAGATGTATGAATTCAATATTATTGGTTAGGGTTAACTGATATAATACTTTTTGTAGATCAGAGTCACTTGACATCGTCAATTCCTTGTCTTAAAGACTTTCCCCTTGTGCATCTCCCATACAATGACAGGTAAGATGATGTTGCCTATCTGCACTTTTTATTTGATGCAGAAGTATATAGTTCAGAAGGGTGTGAATTTGAACCGTAGCTTTTAGTTCAATGTTATTGTAACCCAGCACACTACAGTTATGGTGTATTTACCTATGTAACACTAAAGAGGGGGCTTATAGAAAATGCATTAAATGTATTCATTCATAAAAGCCCCCATCGATCTTTAGTTTTTACAAACAACAAAACTATAAAACTGTGATACTAAAGCCTTCTAAATATGCTCTGTAACATGGTCTAGGTAAGTCACTCTTTTATCGAGAACAACACTAAGGATGTTCATAGTATCCGATATTGTAGCTTCCGTCAGCTTGAAGGTGACATTGCTAACATTGCTTGAGTCAAGATTTGCATATTATACTTTAATGTAAACCAAGCAGTTTGTAGATCAGGCATTATTCCCGAAACAAATGAAGAATTGATGATCATTGCTGTTGTGTGTACCATTGCAGCTACAAAAAGTAGCGAAAAAATTCTTAGCTTAAACGGGTTTCGAATCCTGGCGAGACTGATTTAGCTTGTGATTTATATTGCAGTACTGCGCAGCATAATGTTCTTAACTGGCAACGTCATGCGGCAAGAAGAATGATCCTTCATTATCTTGAGGTGGATCTGTTTTACCAGGTTAGTCATGCATGCTTGAAAAAGTATCATTTCAGGGTTGTCACTAAGATTTCAAGTTGCCAGGGAAATACAACAAGTAGGCGGGGAATCAAACTGCGAGGGAGTTCCCTTCTTTCTGTTTTTTCTTTCTATCTATTTTTCTATGAAAGTAGCTAGGGGCCGCGTTCATAGTAGCCAGGGAAAATCCCCAGCCCCCACCTCTTGATGGTAGTCCTGCATTTGAGTGCTTTCTTTCCCAGTAGGCTCTAAAGAAATGTGCATTTGAGTTGGTACCCATAGAATGACCAGTCATCTTGTATTATTTTGGTCACCCTCAAGACCAGTCTCCTTAGTCTCTTTAATAGTGACAGTCCCTATAATGGAATAGAATTTAGTTGCTGTCCATATTGTAGGGTTGTCTGTAATAGTAATCTGTCTGCAAGGTGAGAATTGACTGTATAAACAAACTGTGGAGTAATTATTGTTTATCAACTTCAAACTAATGTTTCATATTTACAGTGTGTATAGTGTGATTAGTGTAAAGAGTGCCATACTTACAGTATCTATAGAGTGGTTAGGTGGAGGGCTTACTATGATTCATATTTGGCTCTTATTTTAATCCAAAGAAAATTCTGTCAGGTGGAAAGGATTTTTATATATATGGTGCTCATTTTTACTCACATACTGTTTTTATATGACTATTATATTCCAGGAAATTTATTTAACTCTCTCTTTTAAATTATTTTTACAGACACAACTTGAAATGGCCCAATACTTTCATGTTCCAGTGGGAAATGTATCATCAGATCCCACGCTTTTTGCCAGTGACCTTTTCTATGCTCGTCACCTGCAGAAACATAATCACCTGCTCTGGATGTCACCAACTGACAGACCTGATCTTGGTGGGAAAGAAGATGATGATAACAGGTTTGTTACGATAAAATTCCAAAAATAAGCCCCGGGGCTTATATTTTCAAAGGCCCTTTTTGAGAGGCTTATTTTTGGAGAGGCTTATATAGGGAGGGCTTATCTACGGAGGGAAATTGGCATTTCGAAATTGATTGGACTAGCCTTATAGCTGGAAGTAAATTTACCGTTTTTGCTTTGTCTTTGAGGGCACTGTTTTCCAAGTACAAGCCCCCAGGGGGCTTATATTTGGAGAGGCCATTTAACAGAGGGTTTTTTTCCGTTACGAGTTTGGGGGCTTATCTTTGGAGGGGCTCATTTTTGGAATTTTACGGTATCTCTACAATGCTAGTGATGCCAGTAGGACCCAAATATCATGAAAGATATTTTTATTTAGTTAAATGAAAAATTTAACAAAGTTAATCGCCATGAGCTTAGCAGTCTTAGCTAGGTCAGTCAGCAGTCAAACTCATAAGTGCAGGCTCATGTGGAACGTTGTTGCTTCATTACAGTCAGGATTGTCAAGTTTCTTTAGTGGTTTTCATAGTGACTGTGTTTGCGTGGAGTGGTTTTTAGCGGTTGTCTTAATGCCACCCACCCTACCCTCTATGTCCCCCCTTCCACTGATTCATCAGTGTGACAGGTGGCTGGGTTGTGGGGATTTGCCAGCCATGGGGGCAGTATTCTATCTAGGGGCTGGCTGGCCACAGTGGAGGCCCCCTGGATACCCCAGGCAACCACTTTCAATTTAGCAAGGCAGTCAGTTGATTTATTAATAACACACTCAAAAAAAGAGCGTGTTAAAGAGTTTTGTGTTTTTTTCTCTAAATTCTAAAATAAAAGCCTAATGCCCAATCATCAAATGTCAAATTCTCCCTTTGTTTTACTGGAAAATACTCCATAAGTTAGACGGAGAAATTATCTTGCCATTTTCCAGGAGTCACTTTTGGATACATCCTTACATTACAGATGGTTTAAGCTGCAAAATTAGGAGGCTGTTTCACTACTGTAGAATATCCTTATATGATTTTTTAAAGTTTCTGCAGGACTGTATTGCCTTTTCAGAGATCTTCAGAGAATTAACTGTAGTGTGTAGTGCTCTTAAAGTCATCACCTTCAAAATTCCCATTTGACTTATATAAAGCTCTTTTAGAATAATGAAGCCCCCCCACTCAAAATCGTTGCATGTTAACTGGTAGCTTGTACTTGAAAACTGCTGCATTAGAAGTCGTAGGGCCTCACATCATATCTCTCCACAGGCTCAGTATAGCAACAGAAGATGGCGGCAACATTGAAGTGAACAACCCAGGCTGTTATCCTACTGTGTGTATGGAGCTCTCAATTGATTGCTTCGCTGTTAACACTGTCTTACAGGTATATAGCCAAACCTAAGCTTTGCCACTTTTAATACATGTTTAAAGCACTTCATTTAACCATTTATCTATATTCCTGCTAATTGTTTTTGTAAAATGAGGAACTTATTTTTCATTTCAGTCTGCCCACATCAATGACTTTGAGGGAGGTTCTGTGACTGGTGTCAGCTTTGATAGTCTGCCACAGGTGAGAATAGCATTTAGATTATAGTGTCAAGTTGCTTTAGAAAGATTTAATTTCCCATAGGATGTCATTCTAGGGAGGTCATAAATAAGGTTTTACATCTAAGACCTATTTTCTACCTGTTCACATTTTTCACAGGCTCTTTAACTTTGGCATCATTAAATGATGCCACAGTTAAAGAGCCTGTGAAAGATCTGAACAGGTGGATAATAGGTAGTATAGTATTAAATTTTACTATATCCAGTGCAAAGAATGCCCTGGCAACTACTACAATTGTGAGACCGCCATATCCCTTTGCACCCTGTTCAAAGAACACCAATCCCTTGAAACTTCTGCCATTTTCGATCACCCTGGCCATTTACAATCCTCTATTGGGGATATGTAACAAAATTTGTGTTCTCTGATGAAGTTTGAGCAATTCAAATGAAATGTTTGTTTTGTTTTAAACTTGTTTTTTTGCTGTGAGGTTTGGAAGAGGATCTTTTTTAGACGTTTGTCTTTGCCTGGGCAGAGGAAAAACCTTTTCAGTAACTCATATATTTTGCAGGCATCATTAGAAGAGTTGGTTCAAGGAGGGCCAAGTGCAGCTTCCAGCCTGACAACATATGATGAAGCGGCTCTATGCTCCAGTGCTTTCAGGTAAATGTTTGTCATTTTATTGAATGCCTGTTTTGCAATTCTCCACTTTAAAATTGGTTGAGTTGTTAGCTTTTGCAAAGTACGCTCCATTCAGCTATTAGAGACCTTACAATCTGACAATGGTGATGTTCATGAAAATGTCGCTGAAAAATAGACATCACATCCTTTGAAACTATTTTGCAATCATCCCAAGTCATCCTGTTACTTAAGAGAAGGGAATTTAGGGTTGAAGTAAAGACCTGTGCCCATGCCTGAGTTCAGACAGAGATGGTAGAATTTATTGCCTTGCGCTCCTGTTCTAAAGTAAACTTAAAATTTGGCCATTTCATGTGGTAGTTTTGCATGGACAGCAAAGAAATTGAGAAAAAAGCGTGATGCACATGCAAAGTTGTTGTTTTGCTGATGCCATTAAACCTATTGCTTTTTTTGAGGTTCTGGTTGCCCATTGCCCTTCACTGTTGTAGTTTTGTAAGGTCTCTATTGGCCAACTTGTTTGCCCTGTCTGCAGTAACAGTCCTAGAAGTAAAAACCCTTGAATGCAGAGGTCCACTCAACGCGTAAATAAAACCGACTGGTTCTTTCTTGCTGGATCTCTAATGTAGAGGTGCTAATGCCAGACGTCACTTGAAGTGGGAAATAAAACAAACCTGAAAACAAGGCTGGCAATACGGCAAAGGGCTGATTTATTTCAGGCCAATATTGCGGCTAAGAAAATTAGCCTTTCTCAGGGCCAGAGCTACGCCGAAAAAGTGTAGCTCTGGCCCTGAGGAAAGCTAATTCAGGTATCTGTGAAAATTTGAGTCAAATATGTTGAATGGTTTTGGAGAAATTATCTTTGAAAAATTATATAGTTTTAGTGCTGTGTAAAATTGTTTCTATGTTTCATCTTTATCTTTTGCAACAGAATCCTCAAGGGTATGGTTTATAGCTGGCTGCATGAAGTATCAGCTTATGGGAACCTGAACGCTGATGCACAATTAATGCATTTTTACAGGTAATAATGTTAATAGCATCTCAGAACTGTAGGTTTCCTTGTGCATAGCAGCTTAATCAGTTGTCTCTTAGAGTTATGCATTAGAGGGTATGTTAAAAACTCCATAGAATATAATTACATTAGGCATTCAACAGGTGTTTTTATGTTGTAATCTATGCCAATGTTGAAGGAACTGGCGGTTCCTTAGAAAACATCTGTTGACTTCTGTTACTATCCACCCCAAATCAAGTAATGGTTAGCCACTATTGGACTGCAGATCAAAGCTACTGATTTCCTTTTACTTTGCCTTTTTTTCTTTTTTTGTTGCCCATACATTTATCTCTTCCTTCTGGATTCTTTTTTTAAATCTCTGAGGTATTTATTGTGTTTTAAGGAAAAATACATATGCTAAAAACTTACAGTTAAAAGCAATTAAAAAGCTGAACGAGTAGAAAAGCTTTAAATTCCGTATAAAATATTAATGTTACCATTAAAAACCCTTTTTACGTTAAATTGCTTCTTTGTATTGATAAAACTATTTTAAAAGCATGGGGTATTAACCCAATTGAGATTGCTGCTTGGATCTCTGAGGCACAGAACTTTCTTTTGTGTTGGGGAGGGAAGAATACAAAGGGTGGCCAGGCATGCTGGAGATCTTCTTGAATAGTGCATGATCTGCCTCTTCTAAGAAATCATATAGTGGTATGTTAATTTGATAATATATGTATTGGCATTTAAAGCAGCGCTGTAGAAAATTCTGGACCCTTGTTAATTCAGGTGTTATGGACACATATATAGGAAAATCGTAAGTTGATAATTTGTTGAATGCCATCTAGGCCATGTCAATTATTTTGATATTTGTTTGAGCAAACAAGATTGTCTGTTTTGGCTCAGGTGGCTGTCTTCTCCTACTTCACTGTTATACGATCCAGCTCTTTGTAGAATGGTGCAGAGAATGATGAAAAAACTGTTCATGCAGGTAGACTTTGAATTAATTGAATTAATCAAGGGCTATTTTATTTTTTACTTAACCAAGAACACAATATTATTTTTTGGTAACTTTAAGAATTTAAATCTGCCAGCTCTTACCCCAGGAATTTCACATTCTTTCTTCTAGAATTTTTGTGTTGGATGGCAAGGGCATTTCTAACCAAAGTATTTTTTTTCACTATCCAGCTTGTAGCAGAATTCAAACGTCTTGGTTCTACCATTGTGTTTGCAAACCTCAGCAAAATCATTATTTGCACCAAGAAAAGAAGGTAATAATTTATTTATCTTATAATATTTATTTCCCATTTTTAACTGAAGAAGTGACAATCTATTCCCAAGTTAAGAATTCTAAAGTAACACATTTTAACCAATTTCCAGTGTTTAATTTGGTAGGTGCCCATGACAAGGAAATACTGTCATGAATTTTTATAATCCCACTGGTCGGAGGCAAACCTTCTTACTACCAAGAACAGCTGTTGTGGAGGGGATTGAACTCAGGGCAACTGGATTGCAATTCCAGTGCTCGAAACACTCTGCATGCTGTCTCCCCAGTAGTACATAAAGCACTGTTGTGGGCAGTGTTCCATTTATCAGGCAGTAATATTAACCGGTAAAATTTACCAAGACACAGATTTGCTCTTTGCCCCACACTTGCAAAATGATTCTCATTCTTATAGAGAGAATTTTTCTTAATTTCAGTGTCTCAGATGCCAAGGCATATGTGGATTTCATTCTCAACAGTATACGCAGGAAGGACTTGTTCCATAGCATTGAGCTTAAACCTGAGTCATGCTGGGAGTATCTTATGTGGATGGACCAGGTAATTGCCATAATAATTATTGCAAAAGATCAAAAATTTAAGAAAATTCAGAGTCGTGCTATCTTTTGTAAAAGACAGTCAAGGCTCTCTCATCAACCTCTCTGTTTTCTATCTACCAAAAAACAGGTCTTAAAATTAGAAATAATATTATTTTGCTTTACCATGCAGGCAAATCATGGTGGTGTGCGAGGCAAACTTCCCAAGGAGGCTGAAGATGAGGAGGTGATGGAAGGAACAGCAGATGACAATGATGAAATAATGGCTACACCTGATGATGAGGTGAAGGAAGAAAAAATACACAGCATTGTATATGTCTACCATACTTACTTAGAATAAATGCAGCAGATGGAAGCAAAATTACCAAAAAAACACCACAACCAATCAGACTACTGCGGCATTTTGAAAGGATGAGGTATAAGAGAAAACTCAATCCAACTTTGTAATCTACACCATCCAGAAAATTACAATTCTCTCTCGGCAAAAAATTAAAGACACTGGAATTTAAAAGATCTTTTTGTTGACAACAAATTTTTTGTCAGTTTAAGACAACAAATTTTTGTCAAAATGCTAAAAATCAAGAATAAAGGCTGTGGTTTTTAAATTAGCAAAGGTGCCCTTGACTAAACTATTAAATAAGATAAGGTAAGATAAATACTTAAGTAATGGTCCAAAGAAGGAAAGAGCCAAACATAGTGAACACGTGGGAATGCAAAAAGGTGCCAACTTTACTATTGTCTCTACTACATTTCTGATTGGTTTAAACATAACCAAGATGAGATCAGATAAATTAATCCCTTATTTTCAAAACTGAAACAAAAACATGTCTGGTTAAGAAGAAATCCCATATGAGGGAGATGTAAAATTGTAAACTTTTCTTTGCAATTCTTTTCAACTCTTATGATTGGTCAAAATCTTTTAACACAAGAAAACACCCTTTAAAAATGAAGTTTAATTACATTTTTTTTTAAATTTTTTGTTGGTTTGTGGATTTGAAAACTAAAGGGATCACTACGGTGGAACAAAAGAAATTGAACCTTCTTACCCAGATCATTATTACAAGTCCCCCTTTTGGGGGCTTTTTCAGGGATAATGACCCAATAATTCAAATGAAACATAACATATAGTCTAGAATCCCAACTGGTAGGAGGCGAAACCACTTGGCAATTTACAAGGGTGGCCATAAGAGAATAACTCTGTATCAGCTGGGAATTGGAGGAATAAAAAAAAAAATAAAAAAATAAGGGTGGCTTTGGGACTATCCAGTAGTGGTCATCTTGGGGCTTCCCGCGCTCTAACTGCTCGGCCAAACTGCCTCCTATGTTTATTTTTTCCCTATCAGCCTAATGTAGAAATGAACTGGAATATGAAGAAGTACCTTCCCACTGCTGCTTCTTGTCAGAGCTATTTCCAGGTACACCTTACATTTTAAAAGCTCTCTGTGGTATACACCCCCTCCCCCATTGCTAAACTTAAAACACACCCGTTGCTTTGACGTTTCTTTCCATTAAAAGGTCATGCTACATTTTTATGAAATTTCCTTACTCCTTGGGATGTTTTGTCTGTCAAAGCTTTTACAACTTTTTGGGGTTATAATTCATTCACTTTTTTTTGGGGGAGGGGAGGGTCAAAGTTTGGACCTTCCTCTCAGTAATTAACAGTAGTACAGAAAGTCTGTATCGTAAAATGAACAACATCTTTGTCATGTATTCATGTTGTAGCATTTTCACTAAGCAGCTGATTTTTAGGTCTATTAATTTTGCCATTAATGAGTCCAACAATCCAGTCAGAAAAAATACAGAAAAATGACATTGTTATTCATATTTTGGTGTCAATTATTAGTTTTCCTCATCCAGTTTGCACTGGTCTATTCTCTTTACCACTGTTTCCTAGCCTGCAGAGCAGGCAGTTTTTGTGCGACATTTTTCATTTTTCATTCAACAAGTAAGAAATCTGTATAGGCGTGCTAAAAGCTGAGCTGTAGTCAAATAAGAAGAGGCGAGGGGAGGGGTTGAGGAGTAGAAGGCAGAGAGATGAACTGCCTGTATTCAAGGCCATGAGTTTTTTCATACACCATTTGCCTGTGTTTGTTCCTTTTTTTCCTTTGTCCTGCAAACCAGAACAGATATTTTATCTTTCGTGTATTTCTTGCAGATTATTATTGCAAGTCACATTCATGCTATATATAACCATTCTTTGGAGGAGAGGAGACGTGTCGAGCCTGGCAATACTCCAGTGAAAAAAAGAACAAGCTCACAGTCCCAGGTACAGCTGCTTTCCAAGCAGTCATTTTGTTTGTTAATAATCTGAACTGCCTGTATTCAGTTAACATGTTTTTTTTTATGTAGAGGGAGCAGTTTCTGTGGACTGTTGCTAGCTATTTGAATGGAAATGAACTACTCTCGAATAAGAACCATTGTTGAGAGATTCTTATAGTCTGTGTTTTAGACATACTTATCTTTGTACTCAAACTCATCAAAAGTGCTTAAAGAAAATACAAAGAAAACTGATATTTTATAAGTGTTTGAAAATCAGATAAAGAACCTTTATTATTGCATCCTTGATTTCTAGCTCCTTTTAAAATTAATCATTTGTTTAAGGAGAATTCTCAAGCATTTGACACTGTTAATCCGTGCATATTCTCCTTCAGTAGCATGTTTGAATGTAAAGCATTGTTTGGGTGAGGCCTTTAACTGCTGTAATTAAGAATAAAAGATACAAGTTAAAGTTTTACCTTTGACACTGAATGTTTTCAACACAATATCAGGCACCTTGAAGTTTGTCAAAAAGAGTATACTCTGCGTCATTTTTTCAAATCTTTTTCATATTTGATTTTGTGATAAATCGTATTTTTGTCTTAAGTTATATGTTTCATTAAGCGCATCCCATAGTAATTAGCACTAGCATGGAACTTACAAAGTTGGTAAAGGTGTTTTAAAAGTTTTAATCCGCATCTTCTCTACCTAACAGAGGGTTGCAGAAACATCAGCCACACCTAGTCTTGTCACCTTTGCACAAGAGAGAATCTCTGGAGAGCTCACTCAGACTCTTTTCTCGTAAGTGCTTTCTGTTCACAATGAGTGTGTCATTCGTATGAAAAACCAGAGGAAATTTTCCTCTTAAATTGAAAAGTGCCGTAGGTTATTTTTTCCTAAAAATGTGAGTACGAACAACTACAGTAAAAACCCGCGTTTAAGAACCTAGAACTTAAGAACCTGTTAGGCTAAAATTTCCACTTTAAACCCCCTTTTTTATAAGAACCTATTTAGGCTAAATTTTTTTAATAGGTTCTTAATTACAAAAATGAAGGCACAGATGAAAAACAGAAAAAAACATTTTAAGTCCAGGTGTTAGTAAGATTCAAAATGTAACACTACAGCATTTTATGGATACTGCAGCATGAAAGACATGCATGCTAAAACTTTGGAAAGATAAATTTACTGTAACGTTATCATGTGAACTGTATTCTGGATAATCATTTAACACAGCAATATATTCCATACCACGATAATTTTGCGGCCAACAAATATGTGGCTTTTGAACTCCATCTTAGAAGTTTTGCTGCAATTTTTGCATCATCTGTTCAATATGGCAAAATTCTTCAAAATTTGGTCAACAGTAGCTGCTTATGATGAATTATGCATGTCATTTTAGCCAATCAGAAATGGCAAAATATTTTGAATAATAATAAGTAATATATATACAAGGAGAGTCACTCAGAAACTTCATCTGTAGTGAGTGATGCATTATAACATGCAAAACTGTTGTCCTACAACTGATAAATTTCTTTTCTCTCTTTATCATTAACTTGTAGTGTAACTCAGAAAATACAGCACACTTTGTCTGGCGACAGATCTTCAAATACAGATCCAAGTGCGGAATTCCCACTCCTACCAGGTTCCCATCTGCCACTTAACAATCCTGCCTTGGAATTTGTCAAGTTCATTTGTAAGGTACAAATTTATTAGTTGTAACTGTTAAGTTCAGTCATTAAAGAAGTTTCAGTTAATGTCAAAGGTGACTTAATTTTTTTTAAAGGTGCATTTGGAATAAAGCCCAAGGTGATATCTGATAAACTGCTAAATTCCCCCGCCCATTTTTCATATGTATTCCTTGGGAATAAAAGGGAGAATTAATTATTATATCAAGAGTCACTCAGAGCTTAATATTCCATGCACCCCTTCAATAAATCAGTTTAATAATTATTATTTAATTAATCAAAGGTTGCTTTGGTGTATTTTTATGGGTGGCTAAAATACCTAGGTCAAAATCAACTGTGACTTGCTTGCAAACACCCCGTTTTCCTTCCCACCAGCCATGTGTGTTGGTTTTTTGCACTGTCTTTATTACAAAAGCTGTGGTGTTGGGATTAGAAGCCAACTCTTCCAAAAAAGGTTTTTAAAACCAATGGTCATTAGATTGTCCAGTGTTAAGTGAAATGAGGTTAATGTAATAAATGGTATCACAAATGTTACGAAAAAAATGCAGTTAATTATTTGATATAAGGTGATTTATTTATTTTATCAATCCTATGAACAGGTGTTGTCTTTAGATTCCAACACTCAGAACCAAGTCACCAAGCTAAGGTAAAAATCAATAATGTTTTGCATGAATTAAAATCATAGGAAAATCCACATGCAGACAAAAACACTGAGGGTGGCAATAACAACAGCAACAATGACAACAACAAATGTATTTATTTGAAGAAATATAAGGTTTACAATACTTTATGTCCCGCAAATAACTATAATGCTAATCTAGGCAGGACAAGACTTTAAATAAGACGTTATTAAATTACATAAAAAGAAAAGAAAAGAAATACAAAAACATACAGAACGAAACACCTTACATATAAATTCAAGTACAGGGGATTTTGTTATTTGAAAAAGACTAAAATTACAACTGGAGGTATATACAACATATCAGGTTAACTTCACTCTATTAAATAATTAACATTCAAATAATTATCTTCATTACCTAGAACATTAAGGAGAAGTGATTTAATTTTTTTTACGAAAATTAGATATGCAATAACAATTTTGGCCTCTTTTAAAAGTGCTAATTACCTTTTAAGTCATTTATTTCTTAGTATGGGTCTTCACACATCTCTTTATAATTAGGCGAGATTTGCTGCGACTGCTAGGTGTTGGAGAATTTTCAGCAGAAGCCACTTTCAGAGATCCTTGCTCCTCACTAATTCTACCAGAGGTAAGCCATCATTGTCAAACTGTCGTTTTTCAATTTTTAAGAACAATAATGATTTAAAATGAAGTTTTTTTTTCTTTTTAGTTTTTGCCCTTTGTGAGTATTATCCACAGACTAGTAAGTTAAGGCCACTTACGTTGCCTAAATTACCGCAGGATGAATTCCTCGGTGTTTGACATCTGAATGCTCATGCACACTCAATTTTCGATTTCTGGGACACCTGAAAAACCCTTGAAAAGAAGAAATTCAGCTAAGATTGCTTGATTGAAAACTTGAATTTTTTAAAATAACTTGGTATTACTATTAAACTAGCTCAAAGATTGGGAAGAAATTCTAAAATTTAAAATTTTTGGAAAAACTTTTTTCTTTAAACATGCTGTGAACTCCCTGTGAAAACTCAGTTGTTATTGCTTGAATTTGATAACCTACAACAGTATTGCATGTACCCATCAAAGTTTCTGCTTCTCTGAAGTTAATAATATTATAGCCTTGTGAAAACGGATGGGCAAACTGTAGTTAGTTTAGAAGAATAAATCACATTGCGTATATTTTAAATTCGTGGACGCACTAGAGGTACAGACAAAAACTATGCACTGAACAGAATTTATGCACTTCAATGCAGCCATCTGAAAAAACAAAAAGAATCACAATAATTTTATAATAATTATCATTTGTTGGAAATTTCCCCCAACAGGTTATTTGCCTCTCTTGTAACTCTTGCCGTGACCTGGACTTGTGCAGAGATCCTTTTATAACACCAGCAGAAGGAAACAAACCGTATGTACATGGAAATATGATATGCATTTAATTTATGGCTGTCTATTGTATTAATTTGGTTATCTGCACCACTCTGCACCTCCCCTTCTCCAACCAACGTCATTATCTTCTTACCCCTGAAAAACTCAATAAGATTGTATTCACCTGTGAAGACAAAATTCTCTCAACCAATTCTTTAAGGAAATGTATGGCGATCAGTGGAGAATTTGTATTTGGATTTTTGGAGCTTAAAGGGTTAAGAGACAGTTGATTGTAGTTGTAAATTGAAGCTTCTCCAATTAATTTGCCATGTAGTGATGGGAATAAATCATACTTTGCATAACAATGTCTCTTTTTTCTACAGGGCTTGTTGTAGATGCACAAATTTAGAGTGTGGCAGTGAATACGACATGGACTTCATAGAGATTCAGTTGATTGACATGGTGCAAAAGCTGTCAATGGCATTTGTTCTCCAGGATCTAAAATGTACCAAATGTCGTGGGGTATGTTGATATTTGTGTACCATCTTTAGTGGCTTGTCGTTTATTACCTATAAAAAAGCTTGCTTTTAGCTGGGTATATTGACAATTGTGGACCTTAAATGTTTGTGTTGACATGATACGTTTTTGGTATAATTTATCTTTCTCTGTTGGTAAACCTCAAATCAAGAAAGCTTAAAGAGTGGGCTCTGGCCAAGCTTACATGATGTGAGCTGTAAGGGGTCATGATCTAGTACAGTATATGATTGTTAACTGCACATTAAAGAAAGGATTCTTTACATACAATGCACTTCTTTAATGTTGGAAAAAGTTTTGTTGAAAAAGTGTGGGTGCCCAGTTTGTCCAGGGGGTTCCACTTTTGGCAAAGCCATCCCCTAGACAGAGTTCTGCCCTCGCTGGCTGGCAAACCAGTGCCCTCCAGCCATGAGCCCCCACGCCAATGGAACCAGACGCCTGTCACACTGATTTATCGGTGGAAGAATAAAGGTGGGAGGGGTGGGGGTAAAAGGATGATCCAAGGGCTAAATAAAGGGAGTGACCGCCAGGAAAACATTGCACTGAGCACACAGAGGTGATGCAAGCAAGGCTGACCGCACTTGAGCCAAATGACCGACCACTGACCACGCCTGTGCTCCTAGTTGTTAACTGTATTAAATAAATAATTATTTTACTTCATTTATGCGTGATAGATATCAGTGGTAATGACCCATTTTTTATATGATTATTTATACAGGTAAAGGCAACTAACATGGCAAGATACTGTAGTTGTGCTGGTAAATTTACATACACAGTGTCTCTTGATGACTTTTCTGAAAAGCTGAAGACCTTCAGAAATGTGGCCAGGTATTTGCACCCTAATTTAAAACGAGTTGTGATCTCATCTTAGGCCAAATGTAATCAAAGCAAAATAATGTGGAGACTATTATAAAAAGTCTCAACTTGACTCATTTATTTCCATAAACAGACTGCTTACTGATCATTTTAAAGAAATTCAAGTGATGGCCTCATGGATCATTTTGTCTTCAACCTTCTGGTCCAGGTGGAAACAAACGTGGTGGTTTTTTTTGGGGGAGGGCTGGGCAGGGGGGGGGTAAGCAAAGAAGGTACATTATGGCAAATCATGTCCATGGCAAATCAGTGGGCTAAAGATTTTGTGTTGGGCTAGTGAAATATGCCTGATGGGCTTTCTCGGGAGTTCAAATTACAGAAGAACTTTTTAAACCTTGATCCAAAAAGTTTTTGCTCCAGTTAAAATGACTTTTAGGCAATCTGTTTTTAACTTTCCTTATGGAAATGGGCAAGAAAGTGTGTCCAATAGCCAATAGCACAGGGCTTTCTGTTGGGCTAGTGAAATTCAAATTCAAATTACTGAAGAACTGTATTTAAACGTGGTGATCCAAAAAATGTTTTTGGGTCCAGTTGAAATGACTTTTAGGCAATTACATGCTAGCTACAGCTTGCCTGAATGGTTAGCTGTAAAACTGACTTTCTTAGCACGCTGGGGAAATGTGCAAAATGGTGCATAAAAACTGCTCTATTGTTGTTTTGTTGCCTTCCTTGTGTACTTCTGGAATGAACTTATTTCTTTTTTTTGTTTCAGTCATTACAACCTGTCACTACTAGAAGAAACTGTCAACTGGATAATGCAGAAGAATCCTTACATGTCATAACAACAGGAATTATCATAGGAATTTTACCTAAAAGACTGATTGCTCCACCAACTGACTTCTGTTAGAAAGTTAAATTTTCCCCTCGCATTGCTGTGATTGATTTCTTGTGAGGAAAAAAAAAAAAAGGATTTTGGCATGACACTATGGGCCACTCAGGGCTATTTCTTCACCAACCCCACCCCTAACTCGTCACGGGTTATCCAAACAGTATTTCTCTTTAGCTGAGTCTTTTCCCTTTAAGGACACAAAATTCTTGTCTTATTAATCATGTTATCCCTAGGGCTAACATTTCAGTACAAACACAGTTGTATAAACTTGAATGTGCGTCACTTCAATGATAGCCCCCTAATTAGATGTTCTTAGGGCTTTGTTACACATTCCTCCCCCATGCACGACAAAGCCCTAAGAACATCTGCATAGGAGTGTACTTTAATGGCTGCCTGCTTTTAGATGGTAAACACATGTAGAATTTAGTGATACATGTATTTACCAGTTTTTCAAGGAAAAAAATATTGTTGTCTCAGATTGCTTAAATATACTCCCATCTAGGCTTTTGAAAGCTGGAAAAAATATCCCTTCTTTCAACATGGATAGAACTCTAATAATAATATTACAAAACTGTTGTAAATAAAAAAAGAAAATTGACGTTGTGAAACAGGGAAGAAGTTCAATAAATTCCTTTTTTTCTGAGACATTTTCTGATCATCACTGCTGTTAATGAAATGCCATGTCTAACTTGTTAAGATCATTTAAGAGTGAACAAATCTGAGTTAGCAGGGCAAAGGCTGGATTTTTAGAGAATGCCCTTGGACATGGTGTGGCTCATTTCCTTGGCGTTTTCTCATTACAAACCTCAGTCAGTATCACTCCCAAGTTAATAGTTGAGGCAGGGAGGGAATTTTGACTTGCCAGTGCTCATGACTTTTCCCTTTCCCTCTCCTACCTAGTAGCCTGAATTTCATCCGATTACTTTGAGTCATTAGTACTCCCTCAGTAACGACGTTGCTGAGAGGAGAAAACGACTCGAAGCAATTGGCTGAAATTCAGGCTACTAGCCATTCAGGCTAACTTGATGGTCTGATTTGTACATGACAATTCAAATTACTTCAGGGTTTGTATTTATACTGGAAATAGTTGGAAACAACTCTTAATGAGTGAAAAATAATATTTATTTCTAAAGCAATTATGTTCATTTCAAAATTAAAGTCAGCTGTAATAAATTACGTTTTGATAGCAGAATATATTATTCTAGATACAAATTAATCAATCAATGCTATCGCTAGCTGTGCAGAAGAAGCCATATACCTGAATATTTCTTCTTTATTTAATCATGATCATTGGTGAAGCCTCATAGACAAAGTGTAAATAGAATGCTGCTGTTAATATTCTAAGCCTATACATGCATACACTGTATTTTCCACAATGGCTGTGGCTACAACTGTACTTAGCAAGTTAACCAGAAGTGACCTGTTAAAAAATTCAAATTAAACTTGACCTGGTCAAAAAAAAAATACCTGTTTTAAGAAATAAAACCTGATCTCTGAAACAAATACAACAAAGCAATTTTCACAAATGTAGTGCTTACACACTGTAAGTGCATGGTAAAACCTAGGTTATGTTAATTCTCACTTACAGTTGGAGACATAATGTGCCCAATAAAGTACAAGTAGCTACATTGAGGATAATGTTCTCTTTCCCTTGTCTTCACTTTTCCACTCAGACTGAATGTAAACAAACTCACTGTAATCTATTTCACCATCTTTATCAACGTCCAACACATCAATCATTCTGTCTACCTCATACTGAGTCAGCCCAACATCTGATTTGCGTAATCCTTCTGCAAATTCTTTCACACTCACTTGCATGCTTCCATCACGATCTAACTTGCGGAACAAATCGACGACAAGAACATGCTCTTTTGCTATGTAGTTACGCAGAAGAGTACCAGGATCAGGTTCCTCCTTCTTAGCTTTTGTTTCAGTTGTCTCCTCTGTTATTATACTAATCTGCCTCAGATTTTGCAGTTCTTCTGCAATTAAGTGAAATTCATCTTTAACAATGACACCCGAGAGGTTGATTTTGTTTAGTCTACTATCTCCATTTTTGGTGATTGAGTTTAAAATGGCACAAGCACCATTATTTTGAAGATGGTTCTTTGCTAGCTTAAGAACTTCAAGAGAAGAATTGTTTTCCAGACTTCTTGCAATACTAAACGCACCTGCATCTGAAATTCTATTGCTACTTAAATCCAACTCTTGTAGGGTTCCATTCTCTATTAAAGCTCCAGCAAGTGCTTTGGCTCCATCTGTTGCTAAACCATTCCATGCCAAATTTAAAGACTTGAGCTTTACATTTCCTCTAAGTCCTTTAGCCAGCATTTTTCCTCCTTGAGCTTGAATGTGATTCCAGCTTAAATCAAGCTCTGATAGACTGATGTTCTCGTCAAGTAATTTTGCAAAGTATTCGCAGCCTTTGTTTGAGAATTTGTTGCAGCTCAAATCTAACTGAGTCAGAGTATTATTTACAAGCAGAGATCCACAAAGTATATCAGCATCTTTGTCGTCCAGAGAATTCCCAGCAAGTCCAAGCTTCATCAGCGTGTTGTTTTCCTTGAGTGTTTCTGCGATCTCTACACTAGAACTTCTTCCAAGCTGGTTTTCAGATATGTCTAACTCAACAATGAAGTAGTTTTCTCTCAAGAGCTTTGCTATGATTTCTCCTCCCTCATCACCAATACCATTGTCCCTTACATCAAGGCTTGTCACTTTAGTGTTGTATAAAAGAGCTAAAGCCATAGCCCTGATTCCGAGTGGGCCAAGCCCATGATGAGACATGGCAACTGTAGGCTCAGTCATGTGACGCACAAAGTAGGATGCAGGAACAATTCCAAGTTTCTGGCATGCTCGCCTGTAAAGTGCTCGACCAGTGGGGTCATACTGAGGCTTCAACTGTAAAAAGTCCTGCAAAAAATTGGAGATTTACGTTCCACGAAAAACACTCCAGCCTGATATGAAAATCTGTTCAAACTGCCGCACAGAGTGCAACAGAAACCTATGTGATGAGATGACCCACTTTCATGATAGGTGCAGTCTCCATGAGGGTACTTGACCGATATTTTGGGTATAGGTGGGCCGCTGAGGGTTTGAACCCCGACCGTGTTAAGGAGAACAACCTCAATTTTCTTACCCCTGTTTAGTACAAAGGACAAAATGCATGACATCTTCTTGGCAATTGCTACAGGGCAAAGTAATTCACATTATACACATAGTCATGGCTTTTGTACTTATAGTATACACATATTTCATCAAGCGAGTCAAATCAATCATGCAGGCAATATTTACATTGGGACATACTAGCATGAAATTATATACCCCATTTAGGACAGACTTGTGCCAAATGATATAAATTTACCCTGTTTAGGACAGAGGATAAAAACCATACCCTGTCCAGTGGCACTTTGCATTCCCCATATACGCCATGTAAGGGAGTACACCCCCACGGTGCAGTAGACATAAACTAAATCTGAAGACAAACGTCTAGTGCTGCATGGAATAAAGCCCCAAGATACATGTACTCAGGGGTGTAGCCAGCTTTTCAACTAGTTGTAGGCCTGCACTGACCTCACCAACACTTTGCCCTCTTAGGCTTTCTAGCTCACCCCAACAACGCATAATTTATTACAAGCAGTAGAGTGATCAAACCAAAAATTTGTAGGCCTGGGCCTACAGGTTTATATGCTGGCTATGCCCCTGCATGTACTTTTGATAAACTAGTGTATTTCATTACAGTGAAATCCCAGTTTTTAAAAACAAAGTGGGAAAAGGAAATTGGTTCAAATTATAGGGAGGTTTGAAAAATCAGGGTAAAATTACGGTGTTTGACTGTTGAAGGGAAGTTAGTTTGGCTCAAATTATCTGGAATTTCAAAAAACCAAGGGTTAACTGCCGTATCTTAGAAGATGTTACATGATGGCAAATTAATGCTTCTTTTCAATCTACACTATCTTAAAAATTTAAAATCTTAAGCTTTGAGAATGGCGATGCTACCTGATCATCACATTCCAAGTCCGTTTCCCATCCATCAGATTCATCATCACTGTCTTCACATTTAATTTCAGTGGCCGACAGAGAACTGACTGAGAGTGTTGCAGAACTTAAGGTCTTTAAAGTCTTGTCAACTTTCTTCACTGTAGCTCTTGCATTCATTATACACTGTTATAAAGCCCTGTCCTGAAAGAAGGTGATCTAATGTTAACATACATGTAATATTGTAATAAATATTGCTTTGATGTGATGGGAGTGCAGTTGGAGCTTGGACAAATTTATTATGGGATCCATGTTTATCTTGTAGTAAAATTTGTTGGCTTAGTGAAATAAAGGCTATGACATCTGCCAAAGCTTGGCTGACATATTTGTTCTCTGCAAAAAAATGTCCATCAAACCATGCAATAAATTTTATCCAAATGATAAATTTACAAAAAATAATATATCTTAATGTCCTTAATACTATCGAAAAAACTGGCCTATAATTCAAAAACATTAATTATTATTTTATATTTCTGACCCAAATTTGCAAAGAGTTAATTATTAAATTCTTCCCAAAGCCGGGATTTTCTTTAATTTCAAATAACCTGATTTTAAGGAAGGGAAGTTTAATGCAAGCAAAATATTGTTACATGTACTTGGGCACGTGCTGCAAATTTGAGGGCGACAAGATAATTCTGCGTGCCAGGTGTTATGCCGTCCGTCGAACGCTAACTAGACAAGGGCTAAATTAAAAGAGATACACTAAAATTCTTATTTAACAAAAGTATTCAAGCTTGTATTACAAATGCATTTCGATGTTCCTTAGTAACCAAATTACTACATGTAGCTAGACTCCTTCGCATTTATAACATCCGATCGATTCCTACACATAAACGAAATAACTTAGATAATTTCAGTATTTTCTCTTTCCACTTCCGCGTGACTGCTGAGAATGTTTATCTCAACGTGAGGCGTTTTCTTTGTGCAACGATTTTTGCTCGCGATCGAAGGCCTTTGTGTCACTGAAACACAAAAATGTATTAATCCCTCGGTGTCGCGGGAGGATAGAATTGATCCCATAAATTGAAAGGCAAGGATTTAACTACCTTAGCGTTAACGATCAAAGGCTGAATACATCATGTACTGGTCCTAAAAATTAATCCATGGCTTGAAAAAAGGATGTTCATGTACACTAAACATCTAAACTATTTGTTGTGTGTTCCTGCCATGATTAATTGATTGAAACGGTAATAAAGAAATGAACAGTGAACTTGGTCTTGGTTGCCTTGTTCATTGTCTGTAGCATTAAAGCAAGCCTTGCTTACCTTGAGTTTCTCCAAAGTTAAATTATTGCTCATAAATCACAAAACCACCACTCTGATATTCTGCCTTTTTGGTACGCAGTCGTTCTTTACTTTACAGCGGAACATTCGTCGCTATGGAAATGATCCCTTGGGAGTCAAAAAGGCAAGTTTCTTCTTCTTTATATTTTTTTAAAACGACTTTACTATGGACGAGGCTGTATTGGAGTCAAACCACACTTTTGTATCAATCAAGAAAACTAGCTGTAGCACTTATATATACGCAGTACGAGAGTATGTTCGTTCGGCCAAGGTGGTCTTATGACTGGGAATGACCGGGGTGGTGGGGGTGGAAGTGGGGGGGGGGGGGGCGGATGGAAGGTCGATTACAGCTGCCAGGCCTTGCGCTCCGCCAGGCGGGAATTCAAATCGTGTTGAATTTCCTTCCGAAGATATAAATTACTCGTTTACGTCAGAAACAAGATGAAGAAAGCAAAAATGACCTATAACAACTACTGTGGAGTGTAATGAAGAAAATTTTCAGCCTTTTTTAATACTTGCAATGGATGCAACTTTCAAGATGTCACCGCGCTGAATTCGGAGGAAGGGCGACAGCGTACTTGCTTGCTTCGCAACTGTGGGAAAGGGTAAGAATACATATAGTTTACTTCCTTCTCGATCTCGGATTTAAGCTTAATGTTTCAACTGTGAATTTCACGGGGCAAATCGAATTTCATGGCTTGTAAAGCCTTCATTGCAGGTGCTTGAGTGAGTTTACGCGATAGGACGGCAGGAAGAAGAGGACGGCAAAACGCTGGAGTGTGACAAACGTGACATGGCCATTATTTGTCGTAATCGTCCCCAACATTAATATTTTCTGGTCGTTTAAAAAACATCTGTGAAAGAGAGAAAGAAGTTGAAGTTTGGCGGAACGTTTTTTCAAACAAAACTATTGTCACGCTTGTCAGGTTTGCCGTATTCTTTCCTCTCCTGTTCACTGATGGCGGCAGAGAATGTGGGGACAGCAAATATTAAACGGGGCGCGAGTGGTGACTGAAGTCGTTTCCCTTGCCTTATCCAATTACCTGGCATTCGTGACCAGTTGACATAAAACAGTTGATCCCTTTGCGCAAACAAACCGGTAAAAGCTATTGTATTCTAAGCAAACCTTAACATACATTGTTTCATAATTAGCTTTAACAAAAGATACCAAAGATCATAGCAGATATTTGTGACCTGAGTAAGTGTTTTATCTTTTCATTCCTGTCCAGGTTTTGATAGTATGTGTTTTATCCACAATGCTAGTCACCAAGTTCTTGTTGTTCTTGTTGTCCGACTTTCAACAATATTATTATTCAATAGATTTTTTGTCAATCACATCTTATTAATTTGACTGATGCATATTCAATGTCAAATTTGCCATTTTGAATACCCGTTTGAAGTTTTCTACCAGATTGACTGACGCATATTCAATGTAAAAAATTTGCATTTTGAATAGCCGTTTGAACTTTTCTACTAGACTGCAGGCATATTGCATTAAAGTGACCTCCAAGATCTGATTTTGGATTATGCTAGTGATCATAGAAAACAGCTGCCACAACTATGATGTCTGGGTAGTGACATGTTATCAGTATGGAATTTCTGCACTTGTTCCCCCGACTCTGGCATGGTAGTGATTCAAACATTGTGCTTATGCCGTGTTAAACTAAATTTGTAAATTTTGAAAACTAGTTTCAGAGCTACTGTCTTGATACTACATTCACAACTACATTCAACTCAGTCACAAGGTATGTATGGATGTTGTGCTTCTGTTGTCCTTCGGTTAAACCCAATACAATATTATTGAGTTTGGCAAAGGTATGACGTATGAACTGGGCCTCAGAGGGATTATAGTCCCTGCAAACTTTATTTAGATTTATTTTATCTTTATATTAATATTTCATAAGATATAGCATGTACAATTCTTGACCCTTGATCACTCCACCTTTGGTGGCTGTCAATTTTTGTACTAGCTTAATTTTTGGCATACATTCAGGCTGGCCAAGTGGCCGGCTGCCGGCAAGAATCGCCGCCTACTTGGTAAGTATCAGCTGGCTACTCTGCTTGGCATTTCTTTATGGATGGCATTTTTTAAATAAAATATCCCTGGACTGGAGCTGCTTCCTTTGACAACTCAGCCTTCTACTTCAAAAATTTCTGACAACCCTGTATATTCAGGGGAACTTTAGAATAATTTAATAGTTTTTAATTCATAAGCATAACAAGCATTATTTGACATTTTAGTTTGAAAGTTTACAAAACCACTCAGTAAATCAGATTTTTTATGCATCCTTTTACTCAGAATATCAGAAATTACGTTGAACCTCCACTAACAACCACCTCTCCACAATGGCCAACTCTCTACAATGGCCTCTTTCTTCTGTCTCCGACATGGTCATTGTGGAAAGGTTCAACTGAGCCTCAAGCCATTAGGCATGGAGATCCTAACCCTTCTGACCCAAGCAACAGCTTAATATGGCTTCTTTTTGGTATTCAGCTATTTCAATGAAAATTCTTGGATTTTAAGGCCTCAAACTTACACTGTATGCGACTAGACTGCAAGGTCATGCAAATAGCTGTGAATCCTTTGAAACTGGTAAAAATTTCATGGATAGTATAAAAGGTCAAAAATGGTTACCTTTGTTGTTTTATGGCAGGAACAGTTTGGTTCATGGCTGTGTTTAGTAACTTTTATAAATGACCTTTTTGTAATCCTGCAATGTTCATTGAAATATTTACAATGGCGGATTCAGATCTGGAAGGAAGTGGAAGGGTGCTACCAGATCTTGTGATAAAAGGGGTGTCCCCCCTCCCCCGTCCTAAAAAAAGGATCCCTTGGCCATGCAGGACTCATTCTTTGGCAAAAAATAAGGGGGGTCTCCCTAGATCTGCTAATGTTAACCCATTAAGCCCCTATATGCACCAACAAAGTCCCTAGACTGATCTCCGTACCTTGTACATCACCTTAAAGAATCAGTTGAGAGATTTGAAAAGATCAAACCATTTTCTTTTTGGTGATTATTTTATTAATTCTTCAAACCTTTTCCCTTGATGATTTACTGATATTTCTAGGAGAAAATTGATGTTGATCAGTCTTAGACTTAAAGGGTTAAAGAACAAAGACATCAATGCAACTTGCCTAGCCCCTGTACCGCATTTTCCCAGGCCTTCACAGTCAATGTATTTCAGGGATGTATCCGAGACGAATGGCCGGGGAAAAAAAAACTTGCTCAGACCACGTGACCAGAAACGCATCGACCGGGTGCAATAATGCCGCCTAGGGACTAGGAAAAAACAACAACCTGGTTTCCAGTGTCTCTCTCTCTGTTCCCTGTCTCCAGGAAGAGAGACCCTGGGAACCAGGTTGCATGACAGGAAGTGAAGAGCAAAAGATACTAACCGTGTGCATTCATGATGTATTCACGATTGAAGTTTGAAAAATGAAAGACAAAAAAGATATAAAACAACAATTCTAATCAGCTTAACATCCTGTCTTTTTCTCGCATTTTTTTAAAACCTGGGCGCGGTTTACACTTTCAGTAGTATAACGTAAGAATATTGAGGCTGAAATTTGCGAAATTTTTAGAATATTTAAAGAATGAACCTGAAGCTGTAAATGATATGATTTTTTTGTGTTGAAAATCTGTAAATACAATATGTGTTCTTAGCTTAACCGTACAAAATTATTCCTTTCTCTAGACTAACCAACAAAACAAAAGAACGTGGAAACTTATTATATAAATTGACGATATCCAAATCTAGGAGTTTTATTCAAGACAATAATATAATCATTACTGACAAAAAAGCAATGAAAAAGCGACTTTAGGTTTCCAGATATTTCGAAAAACCCGTAAAGAAGAACGGCACTTCTTCGTCCGAAATATCGGGAAACCTCAAGTCGATTTTGTCTTGGCTGTTTTGTCATTTATGTTTGAAAAAACAAGCAGTAGCAGTAGTTGATACCCCAATACATACTAAAACGGAAATGTCATAAGCTATAATTTAAGAATAATACAAGCATATTTTCAGTCTAAAATCGGCGGAAAAAATAAGAATATTTAGCCTGGACCAGAAGGAAAGCTTGCTCAATCGCGACATAATGGTGCTCAGATATTTAGAATTGCTAATAGATTCCGGCTTACTATATTGGCACTGCTTCTAAAATCCACCAGGACTGCTAACAAGTCAGTAAATTTAAAGAAATGTCATAAAATTGGCAAGTTTCATGGTGAAGTATTTGAAATGGTGAATATACGCTTTGAATAACGAATAAATTGATCTGCATCTTACAAAAAATGTATTTTGTTAAAAATTTCTGACTGCGGATGGGTCATAGCTTGGTAAAACTACAAGGAAGTTGTTTCGCTAAAAGGGGCCAAGTCACGCGGTGATTGCTGTTTTAGGTCAATCTGAAGTCATTACTTGGTTCAACTTTACTCAATATGCCTCTTTAGAGTTAAAATAAGAAGGTATGAAACAAATTTTGTCAGGGAGCGCTCCAATCATAATATTTTTTTGATGATTTTTGCAGGCATAACATCAAAACTTGAAAACGTTGGCTCAATTTTTTCACGTTTCAATCCATGTTCGTCCTTGCCATCGGTAGCAACAGTAGCCTGTGTACAGACCTCCCTTCCCCTCAGTAAAAACCGCAGAAGGGCCCTTCTCCGATTTTTACTGAGGGGAGGGGGGTTCTGTACACAGGCTATAGCAACAGTTTCAAACCTAAATATAGTCTTAGATAACAAAACTGGACTATTATTTTATTGAATTCAATTGATGCTCAAGACGCGTTTTCGCTTTCTAAAAAGACAGGAAATAACGTGACATACCCCCTTGGGAAAGAAAATGTTTGACTTACCGGAACTTGGCCACTTTCCTACACATGTATGTATTTGTGAGTTTCCAAAAAAAACGGCGAATTTTCGCTACCAGGCCAATATCTCAATTACAGTTTCCCACCAGAAGGTCTGCTGATTTTGATATGAGATTCCCCCAAATGTTTCTAACCTAAAGGACTGTCCTTTTCACTATTGTTGTTCGTTAATTCTCGTTTTTTTTTTTCGTTCTTTCTTTTAGCTTCTTCTTCGGGTTCACGCGTGGCGGTTTGGACCTCTTAAATTGTGAGTAATTCTTTACTGTTTAATACCGGAATGCTTCTGTTAATAGAAAATAATGTTTGCTCAAGGTTGAAACGAATGCAGCGCGTTTTTAGTTGCTCCAAACTAAAATCGTCACACACAGTGACATTTAACTTAAAAATGTGTTATTTATGTGGACTTGACAGGAACAGACCTGTACCCCGACTTTCGCGTCTTGCTTTAGTTTATAAAAGCGTTTTTGTGCCTCATACGTGCCCTTATCGTTTCTGAATATTCCCCAGTTTGGGAAAATCAGGAAGAAAAACGTCACGACTAGGGTACAATCCGTTTATTTTATTGAACTACAAACATCTTTTCATTGCCTGAAGAATTAAGAGCTTCATCCCGTCCATACAGTGAATGCGATTCTGAAAGGATATTACCGGCTCTTATAATGAATACAAATTATCGTATGAACTTCCTGTAATCGTAAAACTGTGAGTTCGTCATAAGAAATTGTAATACCTGTCTTAGACGTCAATCAAGCAACTTGGCGATCGTAGAAGCTCTCTCAAACGGCAACGCCTACCTAGGCCATGATCCAGGTACTCTTAACAGTAATAGTTATATTTGAAGGTGATGCGGCTCATACATATGTCCCGATGGAGGAGAAATAGTTCCATCATTGCTAGTTTACTCTAATAGTACACTGTGACTAAAACATGCTTGGTGTAGTTCGAAAAAAAACGTCGTATTCAAAAGACTCTAATCTTGCTAACCTGAGATTCTGAAACAAGGGCTGAAGAAAGAGTGACCGACATCATCTTTCTCCTGACAATAACGATGCACAATAAATAAAAAGGTTATGAGAATTGATAAAATAGCTCTCTCAACTCATAGAAATGTATAGAAACCAGTCTGGAGAATTTGGTTGTGGATATTAAGGTTTAAAGGGTCAAGGCTGAGAAAGAAAAATTACGACTCAAATTGGGCTTTAAGAGCAAAGAAAAACGAAGATCTCCCATCAGTATTCGCAATGCGAGTGTTTATGCGATATTTGTATCGGACGTATATATCTCTGTGACTATCATTTGTCCACCAGTGGGATTTGGGATGTCGATGAGTCAGTTGTATCTGTAATAAAAATGTGGTGATGGGTATGTGACTAACTAACAATTATTGGATCCGTCTTTCGTATGAATCATGATCCGAGGAATCATGGAGATCAAGGAGGGTGTTATCCTACGAGAGGGCGCGAAGTTTTCTCAGACTTGAGTGTTACAATTTTTACCTTAGCTTTACAGAACACCATAGCTTATATCGTGAGAGGGTGCAGAGTTTTCCCAAACTTGAGTGTTACACCATGGCTTATTATATCTCGTTGACCGCGGCAAATTCTCCGTAGTCAATTTCTCCATCACCATCTCTATCTAGAATTCGAATTAGCCTCTTAAGCTGCGGATCACTGAGTGGTACATTCAACTTCTTCAATCCGACAAACATCTCATCTGGACTTACGCTCTGCGTTTTGTCTTTGTCCAAACAATTGAACAGATCGACGGCCCTGAGTCTTTTCTCCAGCAAGAAATTCTTCAGGGCCGTCAGTAGCTCGTGCTTCACCCTTCTGCCGGAATCTTTGTTGAAGTTGCCAAACGTACTTGCCATGGTTCCTCTTCTGTTACGGTTTATTTGTGGATTGGCACCGTAGTTAATTTAAAAATCGGGTTTTTCTTTCATGTAGTCCTCCAGTAGACCTGTGAACAGGGTTTTGAAATTACAGGCAAGGTTATTCGCTATAAATTTGCCATGAAGCATTTCTCTCGCACGTTTAAACCTATCTTGTGTGGCAGGAGTAACCGGAAGGGGAGAAAGTGAGACTCGTCCCTCCCCCCCTGGTCATTGAAATACCCCCTTACCCTCCCAACCCTTAATCCCTCCAAGGAAAATTGTTTGCTACCTTGATGGGTCCGGTCGAAAGTTCGAAGAAATGGAGTAAGCGTACTTTCATTAGAAAATTCTAGGAGACTTTATTTTCTCTATACTGATATTATCAGGAGGAATTTTTTTAACAATAATCGCCGTTTCTTGGTAATAAAATGTGAAAAACACAACCTCCGAATATCTTAGAATCTGATAGAACTGTTATCCAGACATCTGTAGCCTTGTTTGAGCTTTAGACATTTCTAGGCAATATTTGCTCCTTCAAACAGTAATTTAGCAGAATAAAAGTCGTTGCATGCCCCTGAACGCAATAAGAACAGAAAAAAGGCCATACCTAAAAAGTTCTTCTTCACGGTGATATTATCCAAGTGCAGCTCCCCCAAAGCAGAGTTGGAGTTTGTTTTGATCGCTTTCATCAGTGCAAAACAGCCGCTGTTTCCCAAAGGATTTGAGCCGATTTTTAGCGCGCGTAACGTTTGATTTATCTGGAGACCTTTCGCCAAGGCCAACGCTCCTTTTTCCGTGATTCGGTTGTAGCTTAGATCAAGCTCCAGAAGTGTGTCGTTCTTTTTAAGTGCTTCTCCCATGGCTTCGGCCCCCTCGTCCGCAAATCCATTCCAAGAAAGATCCAGGATCTCTATAGCGCTGTTGTGTTTCATACCTTTACAGATAGCGATGGCGCCTTTCAATCGGAGATGGTTCCAGCTCAGATTAAGCTCAGTTATGCTATTGTTTTTCGCCAGTGCAGGACCCAGAAACTCACCACCGCTTTCGCAAAAGGAGTTTTGACTCATACTGAGGTATTTTAGACTCATCGTCTTTTCCAAGCCTTCGGAAAGCGGCTTTGCGTCCTTGTCCACTAGGTTATTGAACGATAGATCTAACCACTGAAGGTATCTATTTTCCGATATCACTTTGCTCATCGCGCGCGCTCCGCCCGAAGTCATCATATTACCCGCGAGATTTAAGAACTTGATATAACAATTTTCAAGCAACATCTTGGCGAACCATTCCACTCCTTCCTCTCCGAGGCTGTTTTCTTGCAAGTCAAGCTTTTCCACTGTCGTGCTCTTTATGAGGGCCTTGGCAAGAGCCCGTCCCCCTTGTGGCCCTAGACCGTGGTGGGCTAACATGATTTCCGGAGTGTGGATTGCTTCGAGCACGGCTGTCGCTGGTGAGACTCCTAGAGCACGACAAGTGCGCAGATACGACGATTTCCCCGTGATGTCTGCACTTCTGCGAGTTTTTCTTACTTCTTTGCTTGAAATTTCTAAATCTGTGTCCCAGCCGTCGTCGCTGTTTCCATCGTCTCCTTTCACATCTTCCACCTGCTCTTGATCCCTCGTTTCGTCTTCTTTTAGCTCTTGAAGTGATTCCTCAATTTGACGAACTGTGTTTGCAAATCGTACTGTGGCCGACTTTTTGTTTGGCCTATTTTCCATTCTGTAAGTGAATTGACCAAGTTATATTGTTCTTTTTCTGTCTTCCTTTCGAAAGAAACAATCGGTTCTTGGCGCTCGATTTTTGTTTGGCCGGCTTAATATCCGATAAACTGCTTTTATACAACTTGGTTTTCGTCTTTGTAACTAACTGTCCGTTCAGTATTGTACTTTGAACTAAACCTGTATCAAGTCTTGTGCTTCTTCAACGTTTGATAGCCTAGATTTTGCCAAATTCTAAGCAGGAAACGGGCGGCTTAAAGTTATTAGCTGTTTGAAGCTTTGACTTATTAACACATACTAAACTTAGCCGATAAAAGCTGTGTGTTTTTGTCTTTTAATTACGTCAAGGAAGAGCTTTGGGCATGTTAATTATCCCTTTAAATTCAACTTAAGATTGCCTGACAAACACGGTTTCCCCGGAGAATTAAGGTGGCTTTTGACTACCTTTAGAAGGCTTTCGGTAAGCAATATTGCTTGCTTTCATTGGATGGTAAGAAACGTAAAAGCTCCTTTTTAGATAACACTTTTCTTGTAGCACATGCAAGGAAACGATAGAACCGTTGTTCGCATGGTCATTGTGTCTCCAGTTTTTTTGTTTTCCTTCAGTTTTTTTTAGTTCAATGAGAAGTGTTAATTGTGACATTAAGGCTATTCAGTAAGATGTAATTAGATGTATTGTGTCTTTTGTACAGTTGTGGTGAAATTTCCTTTCGGTGATTAATGCTTATAAAGGTTTTCTTTCTGCTCGCGCTGAACCGAAAAACAAAGCTATGATCTGTTAGTTACTGTAATTCCTTAGCTATTGAATGTAGTTCTGTATTGTATATTCCAGTTCAAAACAAGTCAATCTTTAGTGCTTCAGTCCATATGTAGAAGCTTAAGGTCTGCTGTATTAGTTCTTCAGACACTGTTAGGTTGTCAGGCAACGAAGAGATAATTTTTTATTGCTAATTTAGCTTAAGTGGGCCATTTTCGAGTGTATTTTTTAAAGTTGCGGAAATCATTTTTGGTTCGCTTTCGTGATGTGGTGTGGGTTGTCATTCTGTGTCTTTAAAAGCTTTGGTATTACGTCATTTGTTGTTAACACCGGCTCGCAACACCAAGAAAAAAAGTGTTAGGGCCTGATAACGAGAAAAAGCAGGACAGAGAGGGAGCTTAGTACTAGTTAGACTTTCTCAAAGTCCTTCGCTTCTCATTTCACGTTCCCCTAAAGCTCTCAATCTCTTGCTCGCTTTTGCCGCAGAAAACAAAAAAATCTACCGCTCGCGCTTCGCGCTCGTGAAAAAATTTGGGCTCGACTTGTAGGCAAGCCTAAGTACTAGGAAAATCATAGTTATTAGAGCAGACTGGTTATGAAAGGCAACAAACATCAAATATAAAAACCACAGTGCTGCAGTTTATGTTGGAAGTTCCCTGAAGGTGCACAATCCTTTTTTTTCTGTTGGCAAATTGCGACGGAATGAATTAATGGGACGTTTTTATGGGTCAATAAGATCAAAATGCTAGGAATGCTATTGAATGCTCTGCACCGTCAGGTCCACAAAAACATGTGGCAAAGGAGTCTAACAGGTTTCATAACCATTCCAATCTATTAACTATGGTAAAATACATCGTGGAGCTAACTTGATAGTCAGC
Source organism: Porites lobata (assembly GCA_942486035.1). Classification (NCBI taxonomy): domain Eukaryota; kingdom Metazoa; phylum Cnidaria; class Anthozoa; order Scleractinia; family Poritidae; genus Porites; species Porites lobata. The sequence continues at coordinate 3,884,891 of CALNXK010000017.1, read as the reverse complement.
AATATTTCTGTGACAGATGGTCTGACAAATTGCATTCTTTATGGGAAAAATTCGAGCAAAATACTGATTAAAAATGCTCCTTAAAAAATGAGTAAAAAGGGATAATTTCCGGCAGTCTTTCTGTTGCCTTCGTTCGAGTAAAGTAACGACTATTAATAAAATATTTTACAAGCTTGTCAGAGCAATTTATTTTTCTGGAAAACTTCCAACTTTTGTGGCAAACTAAGATAAAATGTAGAGAATTAGAGAATCCAAGAATAAGCATTTTGTCATATCTATTCCATGATATCAACGTATTTTTCAAAACGTTTTTTACCATGAGCTGTGACCCCGGAATTGTACTCAGGTGAAACCTGGCGCAAATTTTCCTATTATAAGGATTGGGCCTATACAGCTTCGTGGGGGCGTTTTGCTGGGTGGGTTTGTAAACAGAGGCATTGTGGCGCTTATATCTGAATGGGTTTAAAAGCAGTTTAAAAGTGAACCCTGAGCTGGTACCCTTTGCAGCTAGCCATTCAGGTGGTCTAAGACCGCCGTACTGGCGAGCAAACGTCGCACTGGGACAAGACAAACAAAGGCATACATAATTCTAAATAGTAATTTCCTTTGTTTGCCTTGTCCCAGTGCGACTTTTTCTCTCCAGCATGGCGGTTTTGTACCACTTGAATGGCTAGCTGCAAAGGACCGGAACCGGAAGCCTAATGTCTCTCTCGCTCCGTAGGAAGGGGTAAGAGAGATCCCTGGGGACAAGGTGGCCACAACCTACTTGTTATTTCCGGTATTTCGAAAAGAAAGAAAAAGAAGAGGGCTCGTGATATCTGTTGAGAGGGAGAAGGGTGGGGAGGGTGGGTGGGGGGGGGGGGTGGTGTAACTGAAGCTAAGTATACTTTTAGGTTCGTATTGAGATGGGCGTATTATCGGGAAGTGGGAGGGAGTATATTTGGAGACGCTTAAAAGCCAGGATACAGTATGCATTGTAGTTGATTGAACAGGGTTGGGAAAATGTTGATCAAACCGGGATTAATTCTAGTAATTCTATTTGTAAAGTTCTTTGCATTCGTTGACTTGAAGTAACAATTTATCAGCAAAATTTATTTCAAGAAATCACTTTCAATTTAAAGCACAATACTACAACTTTCTTGCTAAGCCACAATGTAACTTGATTCTGTTATTATTATTATTGTAAATCCATGTCTCGTTCTGACCAGCGAAATATTTTATTTAGTAGCGGCGACACTTATCCAAATAGCACAGCGAGATACTATTGTAATAAATGATTCGAAAACAAAGGGCACACTTTACTAATTATATAACAAAAGCAAAGCAAAGCTAAGGTCACTGCTTTATGAAATAAGCGCTGTTATGCATGGCTAAATTATACCATTACACCAGTTTTTGTTCTAACAGATGACGGAAATTTTGTTCCAGTAGTTAAATAGAGATCTTTTTCACTAGAAAAGTTAGCACTGTTACCTTTAGTGAAGGAGATTACACCCTCTCCCGATTGCAAAATGATAAAACTTCTAACATTTGATAACTTTTTTCCCCACTTCGACACTCTCGCTAAAATTCGTAGTAGAGTGACGACGGCTACCTCGTTTTCCCGCCAAAATGACGCTGGTTCACGCCCAGGCCCTACTCGTACTCGTTGTCGTACTCGTCTTTGGATCTAAAGTTCTCTAATATTTCACGTTATGGCTACATTTTGTTTCGAGGCGGGCTGATTTGCTTTGTTCTAACTTGCTTTATGCCTTGACTCCGACTCAAAGAACTCTGATAAAAGCTAAACATGGGATGTAGCAAATAGGTAAATTAAACGAGTGATGAGAATAATGAGACGGATGGGGAATCTTGACATGTCAATTTCACTTAAGTTATTCTTAGAGGCTGTAATTAAATGCAAGTCCAATTCCTGAGACATCCGCACCTTTTAATCGATTGTGTGAAACGTTATCAACTCCACGCGCGACTGCTTCATAGCAAACAATGCAGAATATTGTAATAGCTACATACTAAGAGTGCATGAAGTCCCATTTTTCTCTGTTGACAACGCTGAATAAACATTTGCGGATCTCTTCGGAAACCAACTTTCGATGAATTTCAAGCTTTTAATTGGTCTTATCATCATAACCCAACGGCTAGACTGGGAGTTTCCCTCACCGTCTCATTATCGTCTTTTGGTGCTGTACCATCTCATCTAAATTATTAAAGTTCTACATTTACGTATAATTTTCAGCACTACGAAAAAGACCTTATCCGGTGGCATGCTTTGTTGCCGCAGTGTGTATTACGTTACAATACTCAAGGGAGTATGCTCTTAGTTCCAAATTCAGTGGGCATATCATGCTCGCTTGCGTTCTTTTTTTCCAACAAAACAAAGCATGAAATCTCGTGGGTATGGTCGCATCGTTACTGGGGCAACAAAATGTACAAGGGAGTGAGGCCTTTTTAAATATATTAGAGCTTTTTTGAGCTGCTGTATCGAGTCTTGAATTTGTGCTACCAAAGAGGAAATTCCTCTGCAAAGTTCTGTTCTAGGCAGTTAAAATGTGGTCTTCTTGGACTTGGTGCTCTTTACTGTAACTATGCGGGTTGTCTTGGTTGTTCCGCCTCCGTCAACTTCACCGTCCAAGTCCAGGTCAAGTGTGGTTGCTTCTGCCGAGGGCCCAAGATCTTTGTCACTCCCGCCAAGGTCAAAGAACGACTCGATTTCCTTCTTCGTGGATGTAGAAAGACCGTCGGATTGTCTCCGTGTCTCACTTTGAAAAGTGCGTCGAGTGAATGATTTATAAGCGTCCTCTCTTTGAAGGCCTTCCTCGGTGCTGTCCCCAGTCTCGACTTGCTTGTCACGAAGGAGGCTGAGGCTTTGTTCTGAAAACTGAGCGGAACTTGATCGGCTGATGTCCTGGGATCCCGATCCCCTCTTACTACTCAACGCAGAAAGTTGAAGCCTTAAGCTCTCCTTCTCTCGTTCGGCATCGTCAAGTTGCTGCTCAAGGCGGAGGATCTTTTTGCGCTGGTTGGCGACTTCAACGGAGATCAGAGCCTTTGACTCCTGAATCGATGAATTCTCTCGACTGAGCTCCGAAATCCTCTGTTGTACCACCTCCATTTCGTTCTCTAAATCCCTATTTGCACCCTTGCTAACTTCGTTCTTCTCCTCTAGTTCAGAAAGTCTTCTTTGGTAGATGACCACTTCGTCGCGTAGACTCGCGCTTCTGACCGTCTCAGTGTTGTAGTTGATTGTTAACCTTTCAATGGTCTCTTGTGATCTCTGAACCTGATTCTTTAGCTCTCCGATCACCTTGTAACAGCTCAGAAGTTCCTCTTGCATTTCACTCTGTCGTTCCTGGCTGCGTTTGTAGGCGTCTTGCAATTTGGTGTATGCAGCGGAGTCATCAAATTCATCGCTCGTGCTGATATGGATTTCGTACTCAGCCTCCATTTTTGAAATCTGCTTCTGCAACAACTCATACTCTTGCCTGAGAGAATCCTTTTCTCGTTTCGCAGCATCCAGCTCGGACAGAAGGTCATTAGTCTTCCGTTTGGCTGCATCAATCTCTGCATTCAGCTTCTTTTTGTCGGATGTTAGTGTTTGTGATTTCTGCTCTAAGCTGCTGATCGTCTTCTGCATGCTATCCAGTTTGTCCTCAAGGCGGTTCTTGCCGGCTTCTAGGTTATCATAACTGTTCTGTAACGTGTTAAATTTGTTCTGCCAAGAGAGGACATCGCTGTTGAGTTGGTCGCGTTCCCTTTTGGCCACGTCAAGGTCCTCTTGCATTTCAGGGAACATTTCCACTCCAGCCTCCAAGCTACCAGCCGAGACGTCACTAACAACTGTTTCGGACTCGCCTCTGAATGATAGAAGCGTCTCCTCGTTCTTCGTATCGTTTAATTCTTTTTGGAACCAACTCTTCTCTTCTACAGCCTTCTGGAGTTGATTCTCAAGGTCGTCTACTCTGGTTTGCAGCTGTTTCGACTCGCTCTGCAAATCGGTTCTCTCCCTTGTCGCGTTATCCTGGTCATTTCTGAGGATTGCAATTTCGCGTCTGAGTTTTTCTAGTTGAGCCATTAGATCGTCGTTCTCTTTTTCCAAACCTTCGATAGTGTATTTTGCCTCTGACCACCCTCGCACCTGGAATGATTAGAGGTTTTGAATAATTAAAAAAGGCGTGAAACTAGCAATGCCATCCTCACTGTGACTATCTGTCGAATTCTCAAGCTAAAAACTATCATATACCAAAACATTCTGGCACCAAACGATAAACCAAATGTACAGGATAAGATCAGGCCGAATTGTAGGAGTTCTCTGGATGCACTAAAATTGAGCCTGATAAGAAACCTGGCCGCAACATGTGATTGCCTCTGACAATCACTTGATGTTTAGCGCTTATTCCTCGCTTGGTTGTAGCAAAAATCGTGGCGAATGACGCAACATTATTGGAAAGAAGAATTTGCATGCGTAGATTTGATCGGGTGTTTCGGCAAATGCCAGTAAAGTAAAAAAAATGAGCGGAAGATTTTTCGTCTAGACGGTTTGTATGAGGTTCTTTGTTCGTTGTGCAATTCTTGCGCGGAAATTTATTTTCTAAGAAGGAAAGAACTTGCTTACAACAGTAAGATTAGAAAATGGACGAAAACAACTACAACAAAAACTCGTAAAAACAACTTTGTGAGAGAGAACGCAGGCAGACGTATACGGGTTGCAACAGGCTTTTTCTGTACTCTCACCTCCGCATTGCTTACGCCCGTGTAGTAAACTAAAACTTGATCACATGCATGCTTTTTAGTTAAGGACCCGGTCGCTTGAAGCAACTTAAAGATAATTTGCCATTTCTGATTTCCCGCGAAAAGCCGACGATTCTCGAATATTCTCGGAGGTTAACGATTAAATGAATATCTAAGGTACCTGTGACTCGTACTGCTGTTGAGATTCCCTTAGCTTCTTCTGCAGCTTGGCGATTTCCAGTTTCAAATCTTCGTTCTTTAACTTCACTTGATCAAGTGTGCCTCGCACTTGAGCGTTCTGCTTGGCTTCCTTTTGAAGTCTGTCTTCTAAAGTTTTGATCTTGTCACGCAAGGTCTGTATCAGCCCATTCAACTCACCTTTGGTATTATTACTGGATTTCATTGCCGCCTCGAAGTCTGCCGCCTTTTTGTACGCCTCCATCAGCTCCTTTCGCTTGTCTTCGATCTTAATCTGGTCCTCATCTGCTCTAGCTTCAAGCTGGGCCACCCTCTCTCTCGCCTTGATCAAATCTTCACTGTAGTCCTTGATCTTTTGTTCGTACGTTTCGTTCCTGGCCTCCAGACGGAACATTTTGTTCTTAGTGCTGTCCAGGTCCTGTTGCATCTGAGTGATGGTGTTCTTCCAGCCAAGGGCTTCATCAGAATCAACCATGTCCCTGGACTGTAAGTCGTAAACTTCCTTCTCCAGCTGCTCGATTCTTTTGTTCTTCCACATTGAGTCTCCCTCAAGGGCATTCTTGGTCCTGTTCAAGTCTGCGAGTTCACTTTCCAACTTGCCCACCTTGCTTCGTAGTGCCATGGCGTCTTTATCGCCATTCTCTTTCTCTCTGATTATCTTCTTGTACGATAATTCAAGGTCGTTGTATTTTTTCGAAACAGCTGTCTCATCCTTGACCTGGAACGGGAACGTTTCTGGGGCCGACTGAAGGCTGGTGGAGACAGTCTGCACAATCATGCTAGTAGTGATACGATCCTTCGCCTGGCGACTGCCTTCAAGTTGTATTTTCTGCTCTGAGAGGTTTTTCTTTAGTGTACTGATATCCTGCTTTAGGCGGTTTTTGTCTGTGTCCGAGGTCTTGATACGAATTTCCAGGTTGCGTATCCTCTGTATCTTCATGTTCAGCTCGGTGTGCAACTTCTCGGTATCGCTCAAGGCATTCAGATACTTCTTTTTAAAGTCGGCGGCGTTGGCATTAGCTGTGGCCAAATCCCTTCTCAGCTTCTCATTCTCGTCACGGAGCAGGGTCATGCGGTGTTCAAGATCGCCAATTTCGGCTTCTTTTTCCTGTATCTTCGCGTTTAAGTTGTCTATTGTCTCTGAAAGCTTGTCATTGGCATCTCTCATGTTGTCAATCTTCTTGTTCAATGAGGTGATGTTTTCCTTAAGCTGGCGTTCATTGTTCACATACCAATCAATCTTGCTGCGACTGTCGTCCAGTTCGCTCCTCAAGGTTTGAATCTCTCCTTGAAGGTCGCGCACTTTCATTTTGAGTGATTCTAGCTCGTGTTTTGTCCTTTGCAAACGATCTTGAGTCTCGGCCAACTCCCCACGCAGATTGGCGTGGTCTTGTAGTGCACGATCTTTCTCAGTCTCCAAAGCGTGGTTCTTCTCTTGCGCCCTAAGCAGCTCTTGGTGAAGGTTCTCGTTCTGTGTATTTGCCATGTTGAGCTTCAGCTCACTGTCATTGAGCTTTCGCTTGATCTGATAAAGTTGGCTTTCAGCGTCCTTACGACGCTGCTTTACGTCGGATAAAGTGGCCTTGGTAGCTTCCAACTCCTTCATCAGTATCTGGTTATCGCGTTCCAGAGCGTCTTTTTGTGCGCGTAGGGAAGCAATAGTTCCTGGGGCGTCTGTCTGGTCTCCTGTTTTCTCAAGGCGGATGGTGAGCTCTTGAATGCGCCTTTGTAAGTCCAAGGTTATGTCGTCGTTTTCCTTCAGTTTCTTGTCTCGTTCATCCACTTGAGATTGTAGCTGTGTCTTTGTAGAGTTCAGCTGTCGAAGCTGCTTCTCGAGGTTAGTATTCTTAACTTTCAGATCTTCCAAATCCCTCTTCATGATTTCAACCTCAAATTCGTCTCCTGCGGATTCTAAGACGGTGTCCGTTTGTACCTGAAAAGAATATTCCATCGATGACGAGGACTCAAGGTTGAGAATCTGTTCTTGGGCGCGGAGAAGTTGGTCCTGGAGCTCCTTGCCTTTTTCCTCGCTAACCTTATTGGAAATGTCAAGTTCCGCAATTCTTCGTTTCAAGGCTACGTTCTCTTCGTCCAGTCGCCTTGCTCTGTCACTGTTGCTGTCGCTATTGGTCTCGATCAGAGTTATCTTTTCACTGGACGAGCGGTACACCTTTTCCAGCTCCTGGATCTTTTGTAAGGCGGATTCATGGTCATTCTCCCATCTTCTCAAGTTGTTCCTCATATTGTCGATTTCCTTATCTTGGATTTCTTCTTTGCTTTTCAAGTCAGTGATGATTTTATCCCGGTTTTCAATTTCTTTGTTCAAGAAGCTAATCTTGCTCTGGAATTCTGCGACCTGCCTGTCAACGTTTATTCTTTCCTCTCGGAGAGCATTGACCTCCTTTTTCAATTCCTCGATCTTCTCTAACAGCGTGTTTTTCTCGTTTGTCAAATCTCTTATTTGCGCTTCCAAAGTAGCGATTTTCTCAGCTCTGACTTGGGTCTCGTCAAGTGCTCTTTCTTTCTCACCCGTCAGTTTAACGATGCGAGCTTCCAACTCATTTATCTTGTTGTGTAACTCTAGAATCTCATTCTGTTTGCGGACATCTTCAGCTTGAAGTTTGTCGTTTTCTTGTTGTGCATCTTCCAAGCGGGACTTTGCAGTATCAAGTTGGTTCTCTAAAAAGTCTTTGCCGGCTTTCAAATTTCGAATCTCGTTGTCTTTCTCTGCTGCTTCCTTTTCCGCTTCTTCAAGTTGTATCTTGATTTCCACAATGGCATGCTCAAGGTCCATAATCTGTTTCCTTGCCTTTTCTAGCTTCTCTAGAGCATCATCCAGTTGCTTCTTAAAGGAGTCCTTCTCTTTGGTCTCATTGTCGTATGCCACTTCAATAGTGACCAACTCGTTGTTTGCAGTTTCGAGATCGCTTTTTATCGCCTGTTTTTCCTTGTTACTTCGATCTAAGGCTGTCTGTAGGTCTCTGACTTTCTTGTTCAAGGCATTGATTTTGGCTCGAAGATCTACATTGTCTTGTTGAGCTTTACGATAATCAGCGTCAATCTTCTCTGATCGCGTTTTAAGGATTTGTATCTCTTGCTTGTAGCGGTTCTCACGGTCCTGGCTGGCTTTGTAAAGGGTTTCAATCTCGATGTACTGAGTGTCTTGACTGGAACTACTGCTAACGTTTTCCTCGCGCTCTCTGTTCACGTTCTGAATGGTCACTTCCAGTTTATTCATGTTGATGTTTGTTTGCTTGATGTTCGTCTCCAACGATTTGATCTTGTCCTGGGAGACATCAAGAGCATTTCTGGTTGTCATTAATTCCTTCTTTACTCCTAGGAGTTCATCGTCAGCAGAGGTCTTCGCGGCTTTAAGCCTTTTAATCGTTGAATCCCTCTCCAAAACCTCTTTCGCACGGAGCTCGAGCTCTTTTTCCAGACGATGAAATTCTGTCTGTAAAGTTAGATTCTCTTCCTTGATTTTCTTCAGTCGGTCGTTCAGATTCTTCACCTCCTCTCTCAAGTTGTCTCGTTCCTTTTTAAGACTGTTTGTCTGGGATTCCGTGATCGCCAGCTTATGCGTCTTGTTGCTTAGTTCGGTCTCCAAAGTATTTCTTTGTGTCTTCAAGTCTTTTATCTCGTTTTCCAGTAGCTGAATTCGTTTTTCTTCATCTCCCAGTTTACGTTCCAAGTTCTTTTTGTCTGATCTAAGATTCTCAACCATTGCATTGGTAGCTATAACTTCGCGCTTCACATCGGCCAATTCGTTTTGTAACTTCTTAAGCCTTTCATTTAGTTCGGCGATTACTTTGTCTTTCTTCACATTTGCGTTTTTCAGTCCCTCGCTCACTTTTTCCTGCTGGCTTACTTTCACTTGATAATCGTTGATTGTCTCTTTCGCCTTCACGTTCTTATGGTTAGCTTCCTTCAAGTTGTTTTTCAGTTGAGCAATCTGAAAGCGTGCAGCGACTAGTTTGCTTTCTAAATTGTCAATCTTCGCTTGAATACTGTGTAGGTCATCCTCCGCTTTTTCTTTATCTTTCAGTGCGGCTTCCAAGTCGTTTTCCTTCTGCGCAAGATCAGTTTTGGCAACCGTGACATCTCGCTCGAGGTCAGTTTTCTCTCTTTCCACTTGTGCAAGGCGATCCTGCAAGGTGGCAATCTCTTCGTTGGCAGCTTCGAGTTGCGCCTTCAGATGATCGACTTCTTTGCCTTGGTCTCTTTCCTCTAGTTTTTTTATCTTAGCTGTGAGGTTTCTGATCTCTCTTTGCAGTTGCTCCGTGCTTTGTCGCTCGTTTTCCAGTTGACTATCATTGCCTACCGAGAAACTCTTAAATTCTTGATAACTGGTCTCGACAGTGCTCACTCTGTCAGCGACCACAATGCATTCATTCTGAAGCTCTTCGTTCTTTTTTATCGTAATGTCAATTTCTTCAGTTAATCGATAGATCTCCTCATTCTTCGCGTTGAGCTCTATTTGAAGTTTCCTGCTTTCTTCCTCTATAGCTTCTAGTAGTGCTTTTGTCTTCGAAAGCTCTGCTCTGAGATTATCATTCTCTTGTTCAAGGTCTCCAAGTTGAGCTTTGAGTGCCGCGATTGTCGCATCTTTGATGTCTGCTTCTCTGCGGTAGGTATCAATTTGTCGCTGTGCCTCAGTGAGTTGCCCTTTTAACCGGTTGATGTCCTCGGTAAGCCTTTTAACAATATCCTCCTTTTTCGTAGCATCTTCGTCTAGCACTGCCTTGTTACTTAAGGCGTCACGAAGTTCTGCCTCCACGCGCAGAAGATTCTGTTTCAAGTTATACAGTTGAACGTCGAGATCCGCCTTTTCTTTCTCAACGGCTTCCAACTTGTTCTCAAGCTCAGAGTTTTTCTTCTTTGTATCTAGTAAATCTCGTTCATTGTTATCCTTCTCTTCTTGTAGCTGACTTATATCCTCCTCCAGTTCAGCTAGTTTCCTCTTGACATCCATTACTTCATCGTTCAGTTCTTCCTTTTCATCTGTAAGCATGTTGTTCTGAATGTTGAGTTCTTGCACTTCCTGGTCTTTTTCGTGAATGGTACCTTCAAGGCGGCGGATCGTCTCTTTCAAGTCGTCGATGACTTTTTGTTTTCTTGCGTTCTCGTTCTTGCCTTTGTCAAGAGTACGCTGTGTCTCTGTTATTTGAGTCTGTAGCGATACGATCTCTTTTCTTATCTGCGAGGTCTTGTCCTTTTCAGCATCCAAGTCTGCCCTTAGCTGCCCCTTTGCTTTGTTAGCTGTGGAAAGCTTTGCCTCCAAACTTGAGTTCTTAGCTTTGAGGGAATCCATCTCTCGCTCCACTTCATCACGTGAACTGTCGCTCTTTTCCACAGCTAATTGTAACTCTGCGATCTTTTTCTCCAGTGGAGTTACACGTAACCTGAGGTCATCTCTCTCTTTGGTAGTGATGGAATGGTAAGATTCCAGCTCTTCTATCTTACTCTGATGTCCCCCTACTCTGGAGCGTAGCCCGTCTACCTCACTCAAGTTAGAATCATGCGTCGATTGAAGCTGTACGTATTTGCTGTTGACAGTCTTGTACTCGCCTTCCACTTCTTTCATACGCACCTGGCAGCGCTCCAGTTCGTTCTCCAACTCCCTTATTCGAGTTGTTATTTTACCATTTTGATTCTCCAGGGTTGCGACCCTACTGTTGGCAATGGCAAGCTCACGTTGGAGATCTTCACTGCTGGATCTTAAGTTCTCGATCGTTGCTTCCTGTTCAGCTACTCGCCTTTCAGAAGAACGAAGCTCGTTTTCGAAATCTTTCACGTGTTTGGCTTCTACCTTTAAACGCACCTCAGTCTGGGACAGTTGCTGTTTCAGTTGGTCCAGTTGTTCTTCCAGTACCTGGTTTTTCTGCTCTAAGTTTCGGATCTGCCTGTTCTTTCCCTCTGTTTCATCCCGGAGCTTATCAGCTACACGCTTGTTGTTGACAACCTCCTTTTGCGCGCTTGTTAACGCTTCCTTGCTTTTCTTCAGATCGTCTCGTAGCCTCTCTAGCTGCCTCTTAAGATCCTCGCGTTGCTTCTGGGAATTCTGTAGCTGCATTTCAAACTTCTTCACCCTGAGATCGCACTCTTTTTTCGTGGCATCCAAGTCCCTGAACGCTCTATCGTAATCAGCCTGTAATTTGGCCAGCTTAGACTGTAAGTCAAGAACCTCTTCTTGAAGTCCCTCTTTTTCTTCCACCGAACTTTTTAAGGTGGCTTCGTACTCCGAAACCTGTGTGCTGAAGAATTCTACCTCCACTGGAGCTGACTCCTCAACGGTGATCGACTCACTGACAACCATTTCATTATTAACTGTCTCTAGCTCCCGCTGCAGTGCTTCCTTGTCAGCCTTAAGTGACACGATGGTGTTGTTTTTTGTTGACAACTCACTTTTAATCGCTTCCAGTTCCGCCTCGCGCATGAAAAGTGTTTTTCGGATGGAGGCAAGCTCTTCACTCAGAACGTTTCTATCGCTCTTGCTCTTCTGTAGTTGCTCCTCTGTCTGCCTTTTCTGCCGTTTCAAGGTCTCGATTTCCAGACTAAGTTTTTGAACCTATAAGACAGTGAATACGGAAGACATGAGTCGGTTGAAAGTCGTTTCTATTCCCTAAAGTCTCAAAAGTGACCGACATCAATTTTCTCCTAACAATATCCACACTTCATCAAGAGAAAAGGTTATGAGAATTTATAAAATGATCACCTCAGAGAAAATGCTCTGATCTTTTATCGAATTCTCCCAACTAATTCTTTAAGAGAATGTATGGAGATCAGTCTGGAGAATTTGTATGTGGATATTGGGGCTTAAAGGATAATTGAAAGGATAAGTGGTAAATCGTTCAGTTCGTCCCTTGTATATCTGATTCACTAACGGCCATCTTAAAATGCTTTTATATGCAACAAAAACTTGATGATTATCCGTCACTGCAAATTTTTACCAAGCGGACTATAATGCTCAACGGATGCTTGCGGTTCTGTAGTGTTTATTATCGGTGACTTGTCGTAGACCTCCATTCACCGGGCGAGTAACTTGTATAGCGTTCAAAACACTGTCCAAACTTGTAAGCGAAATTGCGAAGACCATCTTCTCTGGTATAGGTGCACTAAAGAGGCTGAGGCCGATTTCATCGAGCTATTATCGCGTTACATTTCGAATTCTAAGGCCCTGTGTGGGAGCAAAAACTACACCATTGCGCCTTCAGGGTTATCACGATCCTACTCCCTATAATGGCCAATACGCGTATTCTCAAAGAATAGACATCCCGGAAAGCTTCATTGCACATCTTTTTCACCCAAAAAATTAGCACTGTTATCTTGATTGAAGGAGGTTAAGCCATCTCCCAGCCGCAAAATAATAAAACCTTTAGCACTTTAAAACTTCTGTCCGCTAACGCGACATTCTCGCTAAAACTCGTAGTAGAATGACGACGACTATCACGTTTTCCCGCCAAAATAACGCTGGTTCACGCGCGCGCACTACTTAGTAATTGAGAAAATCTTATACTCGTAGTCGTACTCGTCTTAGAATCAAAAGCACTATATTGTAATGCGCCTGTATTTCAACACAGAGGGCCCAAAAATTTGATCACGTTTAATTTTTTTCTTCTTTGGACACTCTCTTTTTTCCACCGTTTTGTTGTGGCTTTTCTGTAAGTTCTAGTAAGTTGAGGCTGACATGTGAAGTGAAATAGTAATTGGTTCATGGTCTATATTTATGTCATGTATAGCGCATTGAAATAAGGCATGGTTTATCTCTTTTTGTAGTTTTTGATCGTTTGGTTAACTGCTTCTGGTGTATACGCAATTTTAAACGCAAGTGACTGGTAAATTTCCCTCCTGTTCATGATCGCACCGTAACCTTGCTTTCTCGCCTATGTAATCGACTTTATTTAATGTGACTCAGAATTGAATCCTTTATTTCAGATTATTTCCACACCCCACATGCCGCATTTACATGAATTTTGTGCGACATTAGTTTCAAAACGCGTAAATCCAGCGATGCCGCACTCGGGAATAAACCCTGATATTGTAGTGCTATTGTCCTTTGCACTAGATTAGGATGGGATGGCCTTCTTTCTAGAACGAGAAAAAAAATAGGAAGTAAAACTTATTTTTAAGACTAGGATGGGCTCCTGTTTCGACTGAATAGCCATTGTTTAAACTGCTCGTTATCAGTTCAAAACATCGGCCACGCCCATCTTTAGATAGTATCCTGGTTGGTGATCACCGTGTAGAGCGGTCTGACAAAGCTAGGAACATAGGAGTTGTTTTTTATGAGACCTTGTCACTGGATAAGCATGTGAGTTCCGTTTGTAAATCTGCTTCATTTCATCTTCGGAATATCACGAAGATTAGAATGTATCTGACTTCTGAGAGCACAAAGACCCTCGTCCATGCTTATGTTACTTGTCGACTGGACAATTGTAACTCGTTGCTCCTCGGGTCACCGGAGTATATTGTTCAGAAGCTCCAGCGCGTTCAAAACTGCGCTGCACGCCTTGTAGCTGGGCAACCCAGGGCTGCGCACATTCGCCCCGTCCTTAAGGAGCCACACTGGTTACCTGTGGAGCAGCGAATTACCTTTAAAGTCTTACTGTTAACTTTTAAAGCTCTCAATAATCTGGCGCCTCCGTATTTAAGTCAACTTATAGTCCCATATAACCCTACAAGAAATCTTAGGTCAGCTAGCAAACATTTATTAGAAGTACCGAATGTGCGCCTGAAGAGCTATGGGGACAGGGCCTTTTCGGTCGCTGCCCCGAAGCACTGGAATGATATTCCCTTAGACATTAAATTAAGTGGATCAGTTGATGTTTTTAAACCTAGATTGAAAACTTATCTTTTTAGACTTGCTTTCAACCGACTTTTTGTTTTAGTGCTATTGTTAGTTAGTTATTTTCTTTTTTTGATTGTAAAGCGATCTAGAGCTTTTGTATATACCGCTATACAAATAAAGTTATTATTATTATTATATTATAAAGGCCTCCTCTCCCCAAGTAATAATAATAATAATTATCCTTCGAAGCAAACTTTTCCTTCTTTTCATTGGCCGAAAACCCACCACGTGACCTGCAAATATTTGCCTACAAATAATGGTCTGCTCATGCGCAATGCTGTCCAACTGTGTTTGGCTGCAAATAATATTCTGCTCATGCGTAAAGGAAACCGTGCTTTTCTCCTTGTTGCAATCGCTCTTGCGTGAAAATGGCAGATCGTTTCGCTTCCCAAAGATATTCATTAAAAAAACAAATTCGGTGATCGAATGATAAAACAATTATTGAACTCGATTATCGCAAAATATCGTGATTTGTCAGTGTCTCGCAGATCAGTTGTGTATGAAGGCTCTGAGTAGAACGTGAACGCCTATATTAAGGGGTAAATGTTTCAATTATTCGCCAATTAACGTGCCAAGTGTATATTGCGTATTAGTCAGCATATGCTCTTTGTTGTTGACTTTTTAATGAAAATAAAGTGTGATTAATCCAGAGAAATTATATATCAACTTCTGCCTACGCGAAGTGTCTCTGTTTTAATTATAAGTAACTATTAGAAGTGATAAGCAATGTATACTTTCTAAATATGTTTTTATTCCTGGCAGAAATGTCAAATATTTCTGTACAGGATATTGGGTGGAGGTTTTATGGGCGTCTTAGTGTCGATAAATAAATATCGATAAACGAGACATTAGGGAGTGAAAAACAATCAACACGAAACAAAGAGGGAAAATATAAAACACCTGTGCTGAAAACCGTCTTTCTATTTTAACAGTAACTCTTTCGAAGATCGACGTTTTGAATATAACAGGTTCCTTGTGGTTACCGTGGGGTCTGAAAATGCTGTATTGTTTTATTGTTTTATTATCATTTTGCCATACACACAAAATATGCATATAAAATTGTAAAAAAGATGAGGCAAGGGAGCCCAAGGAAGCTAATAAGGCTTGTGTACAGAACCACCTTTTAAAATTATGTTATCTGATAAATAATTACGATACTAACATCGGCAATTTAAATCAAAGTACGCACAATTTGTTTGGAACATAGAAAATAATCATTAAATAGGATAAAAATAGAAAAGTCTGAACGTGTAAGTGAGAAAAAATAATGCAAGAATAAACGAGAAAAAAAAGCGAAAAACTACACACATGCAGTAGGAGAGCTAAAGTGTACTTAGCGGTACTAGAGGCATTCTGAATTTCAGAGCTAGGGGAATTAAAGATATTGGGCCCTTGAAAACGAAGTGAAAATTTCCTTACATTTGTATTTAAGGTGACGCAGGCGATTGGAATTAAAGAGTCTGTCAACAAAAATCGATGCTTTGACCTTTTGGTCACTAGCGTGAGCTCCTAGTCAGAGCGTGGGAGCTTAAGTCATGTAAGACAATTGTTTGGACATTTTAACAGCCAAGCATTTAAAAGAGACATTACCAATAAGAATTTAACATGATGTTTCCAGGATGTTATTCCTTCATCATCAAAAACAAAATGCGAAGAAAATGATTTACATAGGTTGCGCATATACATACAGAAAAGGAAGTGTTGAAAAGCACTTGTAAAAATGATGCAAAGAAATGTCCGCACGCGAGAAGGCCGGTTGAGTGAGTGTGTCGGTCATTTTCTTTCTGATCCTAAGCGTTTTAAAACCTAAACACTGAAGCTTTCCCTCGGCATAATGATTCCAGTGTTGCGTGCAAGTAATATGATTGAGTGGCACCAC
The DNA here is from genome assembly GCA_942486035.1 of Porites lobata. Taxonomy (NCBI): domain Eukaryota; kingdom Metazoa; phylum Cnidaria; class Anthozoa; order Scleractinia; family Poritidae; genus Porites; species Porites lobata. The sequence goes on along the minus strand of CALNXK010000017.1, from coordinate 3,869,238 downwards.
TGTGAGGTTCAACCCTGTCAACCTGTTCGGACTTAGTGGCTGGTTTAGTTGTAACTAAATTTGGACCTTGCCTGCCATAGAGCCTTCAGTATCTGAGTAATTGGAACGTCCAAAGATTATTGCGGAGAAGAAAAAATATACATGAGGTAACAGTTAGGTTTTTTGATAGACGAACCCAAATAGCCAATGAGCTAACGAAAAATTGTGTGTGAGGGCAGATTTAGGCTCCGGATATTTTTGAAAACGGAAGTTTTTCTTCGTTAATAGCCTTCCGTTCACGCGTGAACGGAATTTTTGGGCGTCAAAAACGCAGATTTTTGACTACCGCCCATGGAGTGGAGATTCTTGAAAACGTTGGAATATCGTTTTTGTGTGCACGGACGAAAATAGAGGTTTTCGACTACGATGATGTCATAGACCATACAGCCCACGCCCGGTAAGGGACGATATCGTATTTGTATCGATTTAGCGTTTTCGTGTTGATGGGCAAAAACCATTTGAATTCGCTACATGTGGACACTTACTGTTTTGAAAACGGAGAAAACATCTCCGTTTTAAAAAATGTCCAGAAACGTGTGGACGAGGCCTTAGGATCGAATAATATTGAAACAAGGCAAAGAATAGTTTGTTGAACCTCTTTTATTTGGACTTAAAATGTATAGGTTTTCGTGGTTTGAAGAGGGCATAATGGCTTTAGGGGCATACAGCAGCATAGCTCCCCGGGGCGACTCCCTTGGGATGCTCGTGGTCTCGCTTAGGGTGTTCTAGATTTTGGTCTCACTTAGGGTCTTCCATTATATTTAGCCGTAAAGGTCTCTTTTAGGGTGGCACGAAGAAATATTAAAAAATTATATATTTTCAGTTCAAAATTTCCGACGAGCATACCCGCGTCTTTCTTATGGGAGTCTTCCTTGGCCATGTCTCACGCCTCGTGTCTCTCCAGCAGCACTGAGAGACTAAACTGAGAACCTTGGAATAATTAGATGGTCCTCGCATTTCCATTGCACTCCAGTAAAACCATTAGATTATACATCGGAGAATATTTATTTCAAAGGAATGTATGTACAATAATGTTACGCGACAATTCAGACGAGGTGTTAGTGTCGATGGAAATCCCTTCATCGCTTGGCTTTGCTAAACGTTACTCTACTAAGACATCGAAAATAAAGAGTGTTTTTGCCTAACTTAAGAAGTTAAGGAAAGAATGGAATATCAGCGCATGAAACTTCCGGGCGCCTAAATTTTTGGCGTTGTCAGCTAGACTTTGAGAGTAAGTCGCCAAACTGGGGACTAGAATTCTTCAACCCAGCTCACTTGAAGACCTTGTGAATTGCTTGAAGCCTAGCTTGTGTCCGAAAATTGGCTCGATTTGCTCGGAAAAAAAAAGAGAAGTCACCGGATGCCATCTTTGATTTCTATACGTTTTTTAGTGTCCTTTTAGCCCTTATATCCACATACCAATTCTCCAAACAGACCTTTATACACTTCCTTTGAGAATAGTTGAGAGAATTTGTTAAAAGATCAGAGCATTCTCCCTCAGGTGATTGTTTCATTAATTCTCCTAACGTTTTCTCTTCATTATTTAATGATATTGCTAGGAGAAAATATATATTGGTCACACTTAGTGTCCTCTAGTGTCCTCTTGGTAGTTCACTTTGAGGAAGACTAGATGTTTCTAATGCATGTCATCCGCCAGCATAAGTTTCATTTCTAATTAAATCAGTACAATTCAGGTGACTGACCTTTTGGAATTATCCGCCAAGTAAGGCTTTAGGAGAGAAGGGTTGATTTCATGCCCTGTTAAAACTGAAACTGTTGAAGAATTCCTATGATGTTACCATTGTAGTTAAACCTCTTTGACAGAGCTTTGTATAAGGCTATGTATTTCTTATGCTTTCAAAGACCGACCGTGATATTCACGCAAAATCGCCCCCAAAAAACCCATTTTTAATTAGTTCACACATTGTACAATAAATTTGTCTTGATCTTGTGTAAATACCCTTCTGCACTTCATCGATTGCGTCTTTGTCAAGGTAGCGTCATTTACCGAGAAATTCGCGCTGTTTCGCGTACTAGGGCTTCTTTAAGTCTTCCAAGCTGAACTTAGTCGTAAGACACCGCTGTATTGCTAGTTTTACTCAAACAACCTTTTTAAGTCTTAATATATTCTTTGCTATTTTGCGTGCCTCTATTTACTCTAAGAATCGAGAAAAAAACACGCAAAAAGGGCGCCACCTCGCTTGACCCACCTCGCTTGCATGTTCCCTCTTGAGGCCATCTATCTCCGTTCTGTGTTTTCGATACAACTGCTCGAAATCATTGAGGTAGCCCTTCGCCTCGGAAATACGTTGGATCGTGATGTCGCCTGGCTTTGAAGCTTGTGAAAGATCGGACGTTTTGTAGCTTGAGCGTCGAACAATCCGCATAGGTGAAGGCGACCTCCTGCCACCACCGCCACCACCATTCACTTGCAGCAGCGTCTCGTTCGTGTCCGTCATAGTCGCGTTTGGTATCCCACAACAGACTCAAGGGTGCTGTATCGTAGGTTCCCCTCTTTGAAGTGTTCTAGTCTCGGCTCGGGTGTATATTTGCAATAAGAGATCCAAGGTACTGCTCGATTGGTTAATCTTGACGTTACTGCGGATAGTTATCAACGTTTTGGTGTTTTTATGCTGTTGAATGTCATATTTGCATACACCTGTCATCAGCGACACGGGAAAGTACTGCTCAGATGATCACATTGTGGGATTCCATCCACAGTCTCCAAAGTTATTTCCAACACATAAACAATATCACAGGGACTTACTTCTCAGAAGCGTTTATTTGAATGGCAGGGGTTTCAACAGACACCGACGACCGACAAAACATTTCGGCCACTTTGATCAGAGAAGTCGGCTTCTTTTGCCCCCTGAATTGGAAGCTGAAAGTATCAAATTAAAAAAAGATTCTGTCAAAACTTGTATTAAAATTCAATTTGCTGGACCTAGACAGTATTTTTGCTTCAGATTTAAAATATTTAAGAAAAATTTGGGACATAAAGTGCATTACTTGTCCAAATTGATCAAAAATATATTATCTTTTGTACTCACTTTAGTGCCCAGAACGCTGGAAATCGCATTTTAGGGCATTGAAATTTGGGAATTTTCAAGGGACGCACGCCCCCAGACCCCTCTAGAAGATGGGGAGTAAGCCTCCTTTCGATACAGTCGGTTACTTTTTTCAAACCTGCTGGCTACTCCAATTTTTATTGAAACCCCTGGAATGGTCACACAGGAAGTCAGAATTGAAGACCACTTTGTGCAGCATCATTAACAGAAGCGTAGGAAGTACCCCCTGGTAGCTCTTGTTTTATTGGCCATAGGTTATGAATTTGGGTCATGAGTGGCGCAATGAGTAATGTTTCGTTTTTTCATACCTTAGAATTTTTTCGTACCTCAATTTCGTCCCTATATCACCAAGGAGATGAAATCCAATTCAATAAATTTAAAAAAAGGGTGTAAAAAAAAACAGTAGTTGAGCACGATTATTTAACGTCAGGTTTATCTTTTGCGAGAGAAAAAAGGCTAAGATCATATTTCTGAGTTTTTCAGATAAAACCACTGCATCGTCTTCCATAGCAACCGCTGGTGCCGAAAATATTTTTAAATATTCTTCTTGCGATAAAATAATCAGTCACGCGGACTTCAAAAGTGTCACCAAAAGTGGGGGTGTTTCCTCATAAATTGCTTGGCATCTGCTCGCTAGCTTTCTTTCCAATCAAGGAAGTCGAATATATAGGGACTGCATTATTTAAAAACAAAGCTGTATGTGTAATGCCTTTTAAATATAGTCAATTGTGTTGTATAATTGTAGTGCAATCGGTCGGCTCGCTTGCTTTCATTTGAATCAAGTCACACATAGGGATTGCATGATCATCGACAAGCGATGTGTCCAAAGGTATAGTACCATCGGGTTAAGCTAAATTTCAAGACCTTAGGAAAGTGCTGCTTACTGAGTAGATTTTGTCCATTTTTAGTTTTAGGACGTTGTCTGTAAAGATACAGAAATGTTAATACATAAAGAACATTTAAAACTTAAATTATTCTATTTTATATCATGGATGAAATGACGTGACATCTCGTTCTTAGGAGTCATAAGTCCTGTTCGCGAAGCTCTGGTTAATAATACGTGTAGACAAAAAAAAATTAAATCGTGTAATGCTAAACTGGGACGACAATGAAAATGGCATCAAGACTAATAGATCTAATTAGCAAAAAAAACAAATTGCACGTGCAGCAAACGTTTTCTTCTAATTAGCAAAAAACAAATTTGCGCGTGCAGCACACTTTTTCTTCTAATTAGCAAAAAACAAATTTGCACGTGCAGCACACTTTTTCTTCTAATTAGCAAAAAACAAATGCACGTGCAGAGCGCTTTTTTGTCTTTCTCTTGCCGTTGTTTTGCACGACTACAACGCTGTTTTGTACGACTTGTTTACATGGAGTGGGGGACCCCGATCTAGTGGGGTAAGTTTCTTTTGTTTTCACGCTCTGGGGGACACAAAACAAAAGAAACTTACCCCACTAGACCGGGGTCCCCCACTCCATGTAAACAGGGTCTAAAACGTCAAACTTTCTAGTTACACATTATTTTCATGGAGGAATTGTCGTATGCCTTTATTTTTCACTGCCGCTCGTTTTTGCCTTGCTTGCCGTTAGCATTTTTCATTTTCTCACTGCCGCTTTGAATTTCCACGTTTTTCTTCCTACCAAATTCGTCTCCTTTGTTTTCAATAACTCGCTCTAACTCTTTCTCTGTTATCCACGTTAGTGTAAACATAAAAAAATAATGCCGAAAATGACACGACTTTGTTGTTGTTTTTTCTTTCTAAAAGTCCGGGCGGCAGCTCCGCTATAAATTGTCTCTTATATGCGGACGATGTAGTGATCTTCTCTAGATCAGCAAAAAGCCTTCAAATAATTTGTAATAAGCTGGAATCTTTCTGTGAAAATGCCGTTTTAAGTGTAAATTTAGACAAGACAAAAATTATGATTTTTAATAACTGTGGTAAGTCTTTAAACAAGTGCTGATGAACTTGAAAACGTCAAATCCTACAGATATCTTGGACTCATAATGAGTCCTTTTGGAAACTTTAATCTACCTCAAGAGCTGAAGAAAGTTGCTCTTAAAGCCCTTTATAAATTATGAAAAGAGATGGGAAACCACTTCAGAGAAAATATAAAATTAACGATGAAGTTGTTTGATGCACTGATATCTCCCATACTCTTTTATGCGAGTGAAGTGCGGGGGATTGATTGCAATGGACAATTAGAAAAGGATCCAGAAGAACTGGTTCAAAATAAATTCCTAAAGTGGTTGCTGGGAGTTAATAAATACTGCAATAACAATGCGTGCAGGGCTGAGACAGGAAAGTTCCCAATGAGAATTGAAGCCCAATGTAGGAACTTTAAGTTCTGGTTAACCTTAACCAAAAATTAAAACCAATTATCGTAAATAGCATACAATGACATTAAATGGAATGAAAATAAAGCTCTCTGGAGCAAAAAAAATCAAAAGCTTATTGGAACAGATAGGGTTAGGAGAACTCTGGAAGAAAGCACACTATGCGGACATAGGAATCGTAAACATAATCAGGCAACTACTTAAGGATATCGAACTACAAAGATGGCTAAGTGAAATAAATAAAGACACCAGAAAAGATGCTAACCAAAGCAACAAAATGAGAACCTACCGGTTATTCAAAACGGCGGTCAATAGACGATATTCGTATTCCCCGACGGCCCTGGGACGAGAGACTTCACAGCATGATTGCGAGGCTAAAGCGGGGAACTTTTTGGCAAAAACACAAACAAACATTGGTTAGTCGCGGCTGAATCGCTGCAAAACGATAGAAATCAGCAAAAAACTGCAAGATTTAGAAGCTGAAACCTTTCGGGTAAGCTAAAGGGATATCAGTTTCAATTAGGGGCGCGCGTGATCTCGCGCCCTAATTCCCTTCCCCTTCCCTTTCGAACGCCTGGCACGCAGGCTACTCCTGACCCGTGGAATGGAATGCAGATAGCCTTTTGAAGCAAGAAACGATTGGCATTACTTTTAACTTGGACATTTCCAAAACTCACCCCCTTCCCCCATTCCTCTGCCACCCTCCGAAGAAGACTATAGCATGACAGTACTAACATGACTAATCTCATCTAACTGGAAGTTCCAAAAATTATCGTCTTTCTACGCTTATAAAATGTGAAAGGGTCAATTTTGGTGTCGTAAATCCTTTTTTAACAGTAATTTTCTTTTTTCTTAACTTTCAGTTTTTCTGTCGGATAGTGAATATGTTTTTATTTGACTGGGCGAGCTACAAGTAGCATATTCCTTTCATGTAGTACAAGGAAAGACTTTTCACACGCAGGGAGAGAATTGCATCAAGTTGAATCATTTCCTGTGGGGCCCGTGGGAGGGCATTGTTTCTGCAGCTCCCGCACTGGCTAACTACTTCTTCCGAACACTGTATTTAGATAATCATTCGGCGTAGATATACTCTACGGCCAATAACTCCACGTAATATTTTTGTTTTCTTTGAAATCGACTTCCAGATGACCTGAAATGACTCGTCCCCTCCCTGCAAAAATCGGCCTTATTGAAAGGGAGACTGGCACACGCAAAGCCTAGTGGGAGTTTCGTCCGCCATTTTGTCTTTTTTCCGATATAGATGGAAGGTAATTCTTGACTGGGCGTTGCCTTCACGGGCAGCCCAATAACAAAGTCACTAGGCTTCGGAGGCCTCGGCGGTACACCTCTACCCACGTTACCCCTGAGCGTCTCCCGGGAGTAAAAGCGTTATACATAATAAAAGAGCTATAATCAAATTATGCATACTGCTTTCCTTATAAAGCAAACATTTATTAGCAATTAAAACATACAAAGTTCATTTAACTGCACACGGGTGCGAAATTGTTCAAAACAGTCATCTAATTAACACAGGTTAAGGTTCACAACCAGTAACTGTGAGCACAGATTTAATTCTTTAAATCCGTTGTTCAAATTGACTGAGTGTAACACAGTTCAGGCATCAAAATTAGAGAGCTTTAGATTTGAGGACGAGAAAGAGTACGAGATTTAACGTTATTATTATTTATTTTTTTTGGCGTGTTCTCCAAAAAAATACACCCTGGAAAGCTTCATTTTACCTTTTTTTCACCGAAAAAGTTAGTACGGTTATTTATACTGAAGGAGGTTCAGTCCTATCCCGATAGCAAAATGATAAAACTTCTTACATTTGATAACTTGTTCCCGCCACTACGACATTCTCGCTATAACCCGTTTTAGAATGACGACGGCTATCACGTTTTCCCGCCAAAATGACGCTGGTTCACGCGTGAGCAATACTCAGTATTGAGAAAATCTCGTACTCTTAGTCGTCCTCGTCCTCGTCCTCGAATCTAAAGCTCTCTACTGTCCAGAATATTAAGGAGCTAAACCAACCACGACGGCGACGGCTGCAAAAAGGTCACATTCAAAGTGAGTACGCGCTTTTGCACACTTAGGATGCTTTCAAGTCAGAACTGACCGGCCGGACCATTGCCGGACCAGTCATTTTGACAATGAAATTGGCTTTTTCTAAGAGTTTTTGCAGAAAAGGTATCTCCTCGTGCGTAATATTTAATACTTGATTGATCTGACTGGATACTTATGATTTAAAGTGAAATTCTCACTACGACGGGAATAGTTTGGCCGCACAGTTCTGACAAATGGAAAGCACTCTTAGACGTTCTTAGTCCAGTTCGTTTTAGTTGGTCAAATTTGGGCGCATTTTTTGGAGTTCGGTTGTTAAAGACTGTATCTGACTTCAGAAAAAGAAAAGTAAAATGTTGTCTTGTGTTCACGTGCTCCAGAAAAGTGAAATTAGGAAGTTTCACGCCGTAGTTGTGCAAGGACGGCAAAGAAATGTACAAAAAAGCGTGATGTACGTGCAGAGTTGTTGTTTTGCTTAGCTAAACCTATTGCCTTTTTGCTGTTCTCGTTGCCCTCGCCTTCGTCGTTGCTAAAGCTCCCTGATATTTTTAAATGAGAACAGTACTCAGGATTACATTAAGTTATGACAGCGGTTCCTGTTTTTGTTTTAACCTTCCGACTACTAAAAACATTTGTGTTGCTAGAGTTAAAGCTTAGCAAAATTCTCTCGTGAACACGTTAACAGTGAAATCCAGCCACTACTTTGATAAACGTTTTTTCCTTTGATAAAAAAATTTCCAAAATGTTTTGAGGTGAGTCCTAAATGCCCGTTCGTTAGAGTACTATATTCTTGTAGTCATTCTATTGACCGACGATGCAGTTCTATGTTAGGACGAAGTGTCTCTCAAATCAACTACAAAGACTGATTCTTCCTCACTCTACAAAATCAACGACGTGATAACGTTTTCCCATTCACGCTTAAAGCTAAGCTAAACAAAAAACTTGCCGAAAGGTTACCAATTGTCTACAATCTATGGTAACGTTTTGAATGGGTAAAAAATTCTGGAATATAAAAAGGGTGCTACTCTAAAAGAAGTCCTTAGCTACTCATTCAAGATTTGACTTTCCTGGACTTGCTACTCTTAACTTTAACTGTGCGGGTCGTCACAGTTGTTCCGCCACCCTCAAAGTCATCGTCTACGTCCAAGTCAAATCGGGTAGATTCTGCAGAGGGTCCAAGGTCTTCATCACCTCCACCAAGGGTAAAGAATGACTCAATTTCGGTCGTCGTAGCTTTCGAATACCCTTCTGACTTGAGAGCTTCATTTTCACGCTGCAGTTCGCCCATGCTTAGCTTCAGTGACTGAATTTCACCAGAGCGTTGCTGATCTTCCAAACTCCTGGCTCTTCGGTAATCATCAATTTCCGATCTTAGAAGACTAATTTCACTGGCACTTTCCACGGCCTCGCTTTCCTTCTTGCTCAGTCTCCTCTCCAAGTCTTCCTTTTCACGGCGGAAGGTGACACTTTGTTCTGAAAGCTGAGAAATATGCTTGCTGATCTCTTGGGATTCAGATTCTCCCTTGCTGTGCAGAGCAGATAGTTGAAACCTCAAGCTTTCCTTCTCGCGCTCAGCATCTTCAAGTTGTTGCTCGAGACGGACGATCTTATTGCGCTGGTTGGTGACTTCAACGACGATCAGAGCCTTGGACTTCACAATAGATGAGTTCTCTTGACTTAGCTCCGTCATGCGTTCTTGTAAGACAGTCAACTCGTTCTCTAAATCTTCGTTTGCTCCCCTGTTGATCTCATACTTTTCCTCTAGTTCAGAAACTCTTCTCTGGTAGCTGACAACTTCTTCGCGTAGTGTTGCGCTTCTGATTGTTTCAGTGTTGTAGTTGATGGTGAACCTTTCAATGGTCTCATGCGCCCCATGCAGTTGATGTTTAAGCTCTCCGATAACCTTGTAACATGTCAGCAGCTCTGCTTGCACCTCATTCTCTCGCTCCTGGCTGCGTTTGTAGGCTTCTTGCAATTTGGCGTACGCCCCAGAGTCATCATACTCGTGCCTAGTGCTGATGTGGATTTCGTACTCGGCCTCGATCTTTGTGATCTTCTTCTGCAGTATCTCGTACTCCAGTTTGAGGGAATCCTTTTCGCGTTTGGCAGCATCCAGCTCGGACAGGAGATCGTTGATCTTTCGTTTTGCTGCTTCGAGCTCTACGTTGAGCCTGTTTTTGTCGGACGACAGGGTCTGATTGTTGTGTTCTAAGTTGCTGATTGTCTTCTGCATATTATCCAGTTTGTCTTCTAAACGCTTCTTATCGGCGTCCAGGTTGTCATAGTTGTTCTGTAACGTGTTATACTTGCTCTGCCACGAGGCAACATCGCTATTAAGTCGGTCACGTTCACTTTTAGTAGCGTCAAGGTCGTCTTTCATGTCAGGGAACATGTCGACACCAGCCTCCAAACCGCCACCTGAGACTTGACGAATCACTGTTACAGAGTCACGTCGTATTTCGTCCACAGCCCTTTTGGCGTCGTCTAATTCCATTTGAAGCCTGGTTTTGTCTTCCAGTGCCCTCTGAAGTCGGTTCTCGAGGTCGTCTGCTCTGGGTCTTATCTGGTTCAACTCAGTCTGCAAGTCGCGCTTCTCTGTTCCAATATTGTCGAAGTCGTTTCTGAGATTTGCCAGTTCGCGTCTGAGTTTTTCCAGCTGAGCTGCTAGGTCAGCGTTCTCTTGTTCCAGACCATCAATGGTGTATTTCCTCTCTGACCACTCGTGCACCTGGAATCGAAAGCAGTTTCTGAATATTAAGATAATTATCAGCAGTATTTAAATTCCTGGAAGCTAAGTTAAATTCCAGAAAAAAATGAAGGCACTATAGGCCACACTCTTTTACTGGTTGTCCCAAAAGTTTGTGCAGCAATTTTAACCAATCGGTTAAGTTTTGGTTATGTGCCCTTTTCAATAAAAACTTTGGAAGAGTTACTCTTCACGAAGAAACATCTGATTTTCGACATGTATAACACTTGTGTATTATATAGGTAAATTTCTATTCCCGTTTAGCCTAGATCTCAGCAACTTAACAGTTCATGACTTACAATTCCGTTACGTCTGCATGTGAGAATTTATATAAACCGAGAATACTACAAGGGTACCAGAAGATTTTCCGCTTTGTTCTCTCAATGGTATAGGAGGAAAAAACGTGATTACACTTAGCTTGACAGCTTTTAACAGCTGAAGAGAAAAACTGTACCCAAGATTTAAGGGTTACAGAGTATATCTTTCAATTTTAACCTTCTCCATGTGCAACATTCGGATTTACTTCTCACATGAAAGATTAAATTAAAATCTCATGTACCTGTGAGTCGTACTGCTGTTGCAATTCTCGCAGTTTCTTCTGTAGCTTGGTGATTTCCAGTTTCAGGTCTTCGTTCTTAATCTTGACTTGGTCAAGGGTACCTTGCACATGAGCGTGCTGTTTAGCTTCCTTCTGGAGCTCATTTTCTAAGGCATCAATCTTGTCACGTAAGGTCTGTATCACGCCGCTTAATTCACTCTTTGTATTGTGACAGGACTTTGTGGCTGCTTCGAAGTCTGCCGCCTTTTTATAAGCCTCCATTAGCTCCTTTCGCTGTTCTTCAATCTTTTCTTGGTCCTCATCTGCTTTTGATTGAAGCTGAGCCATTCTCTCCCTCGCCTTGATCAAATCTTCGCTGTAGTCCTTCACCTTTACTTCGTAGGTTTCGTTCTTAGCCTCCAGACGGTATATCTTGCTCTTAGCGGTGTCCAAGTCCTGCTGCATCTGGGTGATTCTGTTCTTCCACCCAAGGGCTTCGTCGGAATCAACCATGTCCCTGGACTGTAAGTCGTTAATTTCCTTCTCCAGTTGTTCAATTCTCTTTGTTTTCCACATGGAGTCTCCTTCTAGAGCATTCTTGGCCCTGTTCAAATCTGCGAGTTCGCTTTCTAACTTGGCTACCTTGCTGCGCAACGCTGTGGCATCTTTATCTCCATCCTCCTTCTCTCTAAGAATCCTTTTGTACGACGATTCAAGGTCGTTGTATTTCTTGGAAGGAATTGTATCATCTTTAAACAGGAACGTATCGGGAGCAGACTGAAGACTAGGGCCGACATTTTGCACAATAATATCACTACGGACTTCCTTAGCCTGACGACTGGCTTCGAGTTGCACTTTCTGCTCGGAGATGGTCTTCTTGAGAAGGGTGATGTCCTGTCTGAAGCGATTTTTGTCTGCTTCCAAGGCCTTGATACGATTTTCCAGGCTGCGTATCTTCTTAATCTTCATGTTGAGTTCGTTCTGCAATCTTTCGATATCGCTCAAGGCATTCAGATACTTCTTTTTAAAGTCCGCCGCGTTAGCATTGGCTGTGGCCAAATCCTTTCGCAGCTTCTCATTCTCGTCGCGGAGCAAAGTCATATGGTGTTCAAGGTCGGCGATTTTGGCTTCTTTTTCTTGTATCTGCGCACTTAAGTTATCCACAGTCTCTGTGAGTTTATCATTGGCGTCTCTCATGTTTTCCAACTTTCTCTTCAGCGAGGTGATCTCGTCTTTCAGCTGACGTTCGTTGTTTACGTGCCAATTTATCTTACTCTGACTGTCGTCCAGTTCTCGTTTCAGGGTTTGAATCTCTCCTTGAAGGTCGCGCACTTGCATTTTGGAAGAGTCTAGTTCGCTTTTTGTCCTCTGCAAACGGCCTTGAATCTCGGCCAACTCCCCACGCAGATTGGCCTGCTCATGTAATGCACGATCTCTCTCAGCCTCCAGAGCATGGTTCTTCTCTTGTACCCTGAGCAGCTCTTGGTGAAGGTTTTCGTTCTGTGTGTTTGCCATGTTGAGCTTCAGCTCACTGTCGTTCAGCTTTCTCTTGATCTGGTAAAGTTGGCTCTCAGCTTCTGCACGACGTTTCTGCACTTCAACCAAAGTGCTCTTGGTAGCCTCCAACTCCTTCCTCAGCATCTGGTTATCACGTTCTAAGGCGTCTTTCTGCGCACGTAAAGAAGCAACAATTCCTTGACCATCAGTTTGGTCTCCTGCTTTCTGAAGGCGAATGGTGAGCTCCTGGATGCGTCTCTGTAAGTCTAAGATGCTTTCATCGTTCTCCTTCAGTTTCTTGTCGCGGTCATCCACTTGGGCTTGTAGCTGTGCCTTTGCATCATTCGCCTGTCGGAGCTGTTTTTCAAGCTGAACGTTCTTTTCTTTCAGGTCTTCCAAATCTCTTTTAAGAAGTTCAGCTTCAAAGCCATCTCCCGCAGATTCAACAAAGCTCTCCAATTCTACCTGAATAGAAGGTTCCATGGGTGGTGCAGACTCCAGGTTAAGAATTTGTTCTTGTGCACGCTGGAGTTGGCTTTGTAGCTCTTGGCCCTTCTCCTCGCTCATCTTATGGGAGATGTCAAGTTCCGTGATTCTTCGTTTTAGGGATATATTCTCTTCGTCAAGACGCTTAGCTCTGTCACGGTTGCTGTCACTCTTCGTTTCGATCAGACTTACTCTCTCGTTGGAAGATTGATATGCCTTTTCAAGCTCCTTAATCTTTTGAAGGGCTGTTTCGTAATCAGTCTCCAGGCGTCTCAAGTTTTTCCTCAAGTTATCGAGTTCCTTATCTTGAACTTCTTCTTTGGCTTTTAAGTCAGCAATGATCTTGTCTCGGTTTTCAATCTCCCTGTTCAAGAAGGTAATTTTGCCTTGGAGTTCTGTAAGCTGCTTGTCAACGTTCATTCTTTCTTCCCGAAGGGTATTGATTTCCTTTTTCAATTCTTCGATCCTCTCCAAGAGTGTGTTCTTTTCCGTTGTCAAGTCTCTGATTTGCGCCTCCAATTTAGCGATTTTCTCAGCATTGACTTTGGTCTCGTCAAGTGCTCTGTCTCTCTCGCCAGTAACTTTAACAATCCGCGCTTCCAGCTCGTTTATCTTGTTGTGTAGATCCAGGATCTCGTTTTGCTTGCGGACATCTTCGGCCTTAAGGTTGTCATTCTCCTGTTGTGCGTTTTCTAGGCGGGACTTTGCAGCATCGATTTGACCCTCTAAAAATTCTTTGCCGGCTTTCAAGCTCTTAATCTCATTGTCCTTCTCTGCTGCTTCTTTTTCGGCTTCTTCAAGTTGTATCTTGTTTTCCACAATGGCTTGCTCAAGGTCCATGTTTTGTTTCCTTGCCTTCTCTAACTTCTCTAGAGCATCATCCAGTTGCTTCTTGAAGGAGTCCTTCTCTTTGGTCTCATTGTCGCATGTTACTTCAAGCTCAGCCAACTCATTGTTTGCAGCTTCGAGATCGCTTCTAATCGCCTGTTTTTCCTTGTCACTTCGATCGTAAGCAGACTGTAGGTCTCGAACCTTCTTGTTTAAGGCATTTATTTTGGCTCGAAGATCAACGTTTTCTTGTTGAACTTTGCGATAATCAGCCTCCATCTTTTCCAAGCGGGCCTTTAAAGTTTGTAATTCTTGCTTGTATCTGTTTTCTCGGTCCTGGCTGGCTTTGTAAAGGGTTTCAATTTCAATGTACTGAGTGTCATGGCTTGAACTTGCTCTGTCTCGTTCCTCTCGCTCCTTGTTCAAGTTCTGAATGGTTACTTCGAGTTTACTCATGTTGAGGTTGGTTTGCTTGAGGCTGTTCTCTAAAGATTTGATCTTATTCTGGGATGCTTCGAGTGCATTTCTTACGGTCATCAGTTCTTTCTTCAAGCTCAAAAGTTCCTCATCGACAGCAGCCTTCGCAGTTCGTAGCCTCTCAATGATGGAATCTTTGTCCCGAACCTCTTTAACACGGGCCTCTAGCTCTTTTTCCAGCCGACGTAACTCCGTTTGCAGCGTTAGATTTTCCTCCTTGACTTTCTTTAACCTGTCATTCAGGTTCTTGACCTCCTCTCTCAGGTTGTCCCTTTCTTTCTTAAGAGTGTTCATCTCGGACTCCATGATCGCCAGCTTGTGCACCTTGTTGCTCAGATCAGACTCCAAAGCATTTCTTTGTTTCTTCAGATCTTTTACCTCGTTTTCCAGCAGCTGAACTCTTTTTTTTTGGTCTTCCAGTTTGCGCTCCAATCCTTTCTTGTCCGATTTAAGACCCTCAGCTGTTGCATTGGCAGAAATGATGTCACGCTTCGCATCAGCTAGCTCATTTTGTAACTTCTTAATTTTTTCATTAAGCTCGGCATTGGCTTTGTCTTTCTTCGCTATGCTGTTTTTGAGTCCCTCGTTTACCTTTTCCTGCTGGTTGACTTTCGCTTGAAGATCGTTGATTTCAGCCTTTGCTTTCACGTTCTTATTGTTCGCGTCTTTCAAGTTCTCTTTAAGTTGAGCACTCTGTTTGCGAGCAGCGGCAAGTTGGCTTTCTAGACTGTCAATCTTTCCTTGAACATTGTATAGATCATCTTCTGCCTTCTCCTTATCTTTTTGTGCAGCTTCTAGGTCGTTCTCCTTTTGCGCGAGGTCACTTTGTGCAACGGCAATTTCGCGTTCGAGGTCAGCTTTTTCACCTTCTAGTTTTGGAATCCGATCCTGCAAATTGGTAATCTCCTCGTTGGCAGCTTCGAGTTCGGCCTTTAGTTTATCAACTTCTTTGGTTCGGTCGCTCTTTTCCAGCATTTTGATCTTTATCTTGAGGTTTGCAATTTCTTTCTCCAGTAGCGCGTTCTTTTCCTGTTCAGCTTCCAGTTGACTATCTTTGTCTCCGGCCAGACTCATAAAATCCTGATAACTGCTTTCCACTGTGTTAACTTTGTCAGCAACCACTATACATTCACTCTGAAGCTCTTCGTTCCTTTTGACTGTAATGTCGATTTCTCCAGTCAGTCGATGAATCTCTTCATTTTTCGTGTTCAGATCCATCTGTAGCTTTCTTCTTTCTTCCTCGACAGCGGCTAATTGCGCTTTTGTCTTCGAAAGCTCTGCTCTGATATCGTCATTTTCTTTTTCAAGATCTCCAATCTGAGTTTTGAGTGCCGCGATTGTCGCATCTTTGGTGTCTGCTTCTCTGCGATAGTTATCAATTTGTCGTTGTGCCTCAGTGAGTTGCCCTTTGAGCCGGTCAATTTCATCGGTAAGCTTTTGAACAACATCCTCGTGTTTTTTAGCATCTTCTGCCAGAACTAAGTTCTTACTCACTTCGCTTCGAAGCTCTGCCTCGATCCGCGCCAGTCTCTGCTTCAGGTTATTCAGTTGTTCTTCCAAGTCTCCTTTTTCTTTCTCGGCAGCTTCAAGTGCGGTTTCAAGCTCAGAGTTATTCTTCTGTGCGTCTATTAAATCTCTCTCAGCGTTATCCTTCTCTTCTTGGGCCTGTTTAATATCCTCCTCCAGCTCCGCTAGTTTCTTGTTCGCGTCCATCACCTCGTCGTTGAGTTCGTTCTTTTCATCTTCAAGCATGTTGTTCTGAATGTTGAGTTGTTGGACGTCCTGGTCTTTCTCGTGAATGTTACCTTCAAGGCGGCGGATCGTATCCCTCAAGTCGTCGATAACTTTTTGTTTTCTTGCATTATCGTTCTTGGCTTTGTCAAGGTTACGCTGTGCCTCCGCTAGCTGAGTCTGTAGTGAAGCGATTTCTTTCCTTAGCTGAGAGGTCTTGTCCTTTTCAGCATCCAAATCTGCTCTTAACTGAGCCTTTGCTTTGTTGGCTGCAATAAGCTGCGCTTCCAAATTTGAGTTTCTAGCTTTCAGGGTGTCTATCTCACGCTCCAGTTCGTCACGTGAATTCTCGCTCTTTTCCAAAGCTAGTCGTAGTTCCGAAATCCTTTTCTCCAAAGGCGCGAGACGCAGCTTTAGGTCATCTCTCTCTTTAGAAGTGATAGAGTTGCGGGATTCTAACTCGTTGATCTTACCCTGGTGTCCTCCTACTCTGGAGCGTAGACCGTCAACTTCACTCAAGTTAGAATCATGAGAGGACTGAAGCTGCACGTACTTAGTATTGACACTCTCGAACTCGCTTTCCAACTCGTGTATATGCGCCCGGCAGCGCACCAGTTCATTCTCCAACTCTCTTACCCGACTTGTTTGCTTAGAATTCTGACTTTCAAGAGTGGCCACCTTGCTGTTAGTAATTGCGAGCTCGCGTTGGAGATCTTCATTAGTGGATCTGAGGCTGTCAATCACTGCTTCCTGCTCAGCTGTCCGCCTTTCCGAGGAACGGAGCTCATTCTCCAGGTCTTTTACGTGCTTCGCTTCCACTTCTGCGCGCATCTCGCTCTGGGAAAGATCCTGTTTTAGCTGTTCAAGCTGATCTTCCAGTGCGCCGTTTTTCTGCTCTAAGTTTCGGATCTGCCTGTTCTTTCCCTCTGCCTCATCCCGGAGTCTATCAGCTGCACGCTTGTTGTTGACGGCCTCGTTTTGCGCGCTTGATAACGCTTCCTTGCTTTTCTTCAGATCGTCTCGTAACCTCTCTAGCTGCCTCTTAAGGTCCTCGCGTTGCTTCTGGGAATTCTGTAGCTGCACTTCAAACTTTTTAACCCGTAGGTCGCACTCTTTTTTCGTGGCATCCAAGTCCCTTAACGCTCTATCGTAATCAGCCTGTAATCGGGCTAACTTCGTTTGTAAGTTAAGAATCTCTTCTTGGAGCCCTTCTTTTTCATCTGCGGAGCTTTTTAAAGTGGCTTCGTACTCAGAGATTTGCGAGGTGAAGAATTCTTCTTCCATGGGAGCCGACTCCTGAACAGTGATCGACTGACTGACAACCATCTCAGACTTCAATGTGTCCAGCTCCCGCTGCAGCGCCACTTTGTCGGCCTTGAGAGACAAAATCATGTTGTTCTTGGAGGACAGCTCACGTTGAAGCGCTTCCAGCTCCGTCTCGCGTATGAGAAGTTTTTTTCTGATGGAGACTAGTTCTTCATTGAGCCTGTTTCTGTCGCTCTTGCTCTCCTGTAACTGCTCCTCTGTCTGCCTCTTTTGTCTTTTCAAATTCTCGATTTCCAACCTGAGTTGTTGAACCTTTAAGGCAACGGAAGAATAACGAGTCAAGTGGTTGATATCGAGAATAATACATGGTCGCGCGGAGGTATGGAATTTATCTTCGAGTGTTCACATCGATATCGAACGAGTGAGCGCAGCGAACGAGTGAGATATCGAATGTGAACACGAGAAGATAAATTCCATATCTTTAAGCGTCCATGTATTATTCTGTTTATTATATAAACATACTGATGACGGCGTTTTTGATGATTTTCCGAAGATTTCCGACCACCTTCCGAAGATTTCCGAAGATTTTTCAAATTGTCCCGAAGACCAGACGAACGTTCCCGAACATTTTCCGAGAATTTCCTAAAATTTGCGAAGATTGCCGAGCACTTTCGAGGAAGACCCGAAGATGTTTCGATGATACACCAACCAATTTAAGTACAATTTAAGAGACAAACCTGATGTCAGTGAAATTATCGATATCTTCACATGTAAAAATATCGTATTTTTACGTGTGTTCAGATACCACATTTCTCGGTGGTAGAAATCCTTGTAAAACACAGCAGTTTATATAATAAAGTACGTTTACAAGTGCATGGAGCCAGTATTTACGTTGTTTGATGCCCACTTGACGCACGAACATATACTTAACGCGACTACAAATTGCTTCAGTCATTTTGATTTCATTTACCACGTTTAGAAGATAATGAAATTTGATTTATAATTCCCATTTCTTATTGAATGTGTCGCAGATTAACTATTGATTTGTTAACCACTAACTTACATAATAGGATAAGGAGTGGGATGGAAGTTTTTACTAAGCCCGGGTGGTCTTGCAAAAACTGTTTGGCTTCAGTTGACCGTGATAAGCATGGCTTTAGTCAGATCGCCTCTATTTTTTTGTATGCTCAGGCCTTCCGTTCGTGAGTGGCGAAAGTGAAACCCTCGTAAAAATGCCACGATTTACAAAACTGCCCAAGTAAGCGTTTTTACCTTTAGGGCCTAAAAGGTTAATAGAGCGATAGGGAATCGTGTTCGAGGAAGCGCGAATTGCAGATAGTACCACGTAACCACAATTTTGCAAACACTTCTTAACTATAGATGATTTTTACAGTGACGTCATCATAAGTCTAAACAGCGACGTTTTACGAATTCTTATGTACACTAGGTTGAAGATAAACAAAAAGTAAATCTTTGTAGAAGTTTCCATTCCAGAAGCATAATTCATTTCGAAAATACAGCAATTTGAACTTCCGAGTTTTCACAGTGTGTGACACCAAAATAGGAATGCTGTTTCGTTGAAAAAAAGTCTCTCCTCTTGATTTTCAGCAGTATAACCATTTCAAGTATTGGAAGATATGTTTATGCGCACGTATGCCAGTTCTCGAGTGAGAAGAAAAAGCTTTTATAGAAAAAGTCAATGCCAGATGTTTTTGTTGCCGGCGGCCATATTGGTGCGCCAAAACGGTATTCACCAATATGACGTCTCCATAGAAAGCTCTACAAAGGTGCGAGAAACATTTCGGCAAATAACTCAGAAACTGTCGGTCACAAAGACCTGAGACTTGGACAAATTGTTTATATATTAGTCTTTTATAACATGTCCTTCTCTTGGCTTCTTCCGGTGGACGGTTTCCAATTTATTTTTTGTTGCGTGACAGTGAAAACGATCTATATCTAGCCGGATTTTTGAAAACGTTATCGCCAAATGGACCTTTTGCGTCTCCAAAGTAGCTATTATAAAAACTAAGAGTGTAACCGTCGCTTATTTCTCTTCTCCTCCTTTCTTTCTTCTTCGTTACTGTGATTTTGGAGCTTCTCGGGCTTAAGAAACCTGCCTTTTGACGCCTTTTCACTCTAATGACTGCAAATTTCGTTAGGTTGGGTTAGATAAAACCATGGCTCCTTTTGACCTTTTGCTCTAAAAGAAGGCACCACTTAGAGTGATCAAAACAATAAAATGACGTCTGAGGAGCGTGCGCAGAAATTCCTTACTGATGACTCTTCGCTACCCAGATCTAGATAGTGATCTGATTGGTTTAAGCAATTCTTTCGCGCTACAACCAATCAGAAGCATCATACTGAGACCTGGGTAGTTTCACGTCATCAGTATTTTCTCAGGCTGTTGTAAACTTTCCAACAATTTCGCTCCTACGTAAACATCCCGTCGCAACTAACCGCCCCTGGATTGAGTATATTGAGAATATTGCTATCTCGCCTTGCTAAAGAATGGTATACAGGGTTTGGCGTATATTTCCTTTGCTGCGTTATCATTTATGCCTAGTGCTTTTGTCTAGGACTCTTTTGTACTTAACCTTTGTACTTCTCTTCACGCCCGAACAGCGTTCTTGATTGTGTCCTCGAGCAAGCACGTATTTGCAGAGCGTAAATTTAAAAAAAAGGAAATTCGAAAAGGATGTTCCTAAAACGAAAAAAGGGGAATAGGGCAAAAATTAGAATGGGAAATAGGGTTACTGCTTCCGCGAAAGCTAGTACATTTCTGATTATATTGCGTGCATCCACGCTCTTTATTCTTGTGAGCCTTCTAGTAAGCCTCTTGACATTATAATCACCTTCAGATTTTTTTTTTTTTGATACATTCTTGGTGGTAGTATATCGATAATCGCCTTAGACAAAAATACAAAGAAAAACAGACGCTCGTTCTTCCAGCTTGGCATCGAAAACGGACTATCTTATTAATCTTTAATTTCGCGTTTTTCGCGGCAGCCAAAAAATTGCGGAAATAAATCCTCGCGAAATTTAAGTAAATATTTAACACTACTTAAATAGAAAATTCGAATCACCGTAAAAACAAAATTTTCTTGAAATAGCAACAACATATACAGGATATGTATCGAAAATATAACGTGCTAACGGGTTATACTGGTAAGCTCCGGTTTTTGTATCTTCAGGACGTGAAGCCCACCTTATCCATAAAGCTAAGACAATTGAGCCTTTGGGAATCAAAAAGCGTGATGAACTGTAACTATATATAGCATATCTTTTGTTTTTTGTTATCTTGTCTTTTTAAAGTAGCCACACCATACACGTCATATTATGTAATTTGCGGTCATTATTTTACTTCATATATATTTCTGTAAATTCGTGATATCTCAATAAACCTGATGAAGACTGGTATTGGCCAGTCGAAATATCGCAACCAAACTCTATTTCACGTTGTTTGATCAGTCCCTGCAAAAGTCTTCTTGACTGTAACGTTTTCAATTTAATCTATTTTGACTGATCACGATCTTTTTGGATCCGACGTTGAGCAAGATTGATCGTACACGGTTTTTGCAGCGGTTTTTTTTACCTTAATTCAACGTTCATTTGTAAAGCTTTCACACATTACTTTTCCAGTTTCACTTGAAATTTGAAACCTTTCGGACTTTCAGACTCCTTTCAAAATAAAATGAAGTTGAGAATGCTTAAATCGCAAAATTTAATGCCCTCTTATTATATTTGCGTGTTAAATTCGCAAAAACCCAGCGAAATACTCTGTCGCCAAAATCGCGAAATTACTAGTAAGGTATATAGTGGGCGACGAGGAAATTTTGAACCGCTTTGCTCATAAAAGAATAAGTAAGGGTTGGACATTTTTACCAACAACCTTTTCTTGAAATAGCTGTGTACGAAACTACAAAAAAACTCTTTTCGCAAATGCAAGAACCTCTTGATAAATTTTTATTACTGAACGCGAATGGTTATCATTAGCATTATGTTACTTTCGTTTTTTTTCTACTGGATGTTGTGAAAGAAAGAATAATGCTCTATAAACCCTAAACTCACCAATTCCTATTTTATGAAGACTGGAGCGGTTTTAATTTTTCAGCGCATAAAATTGTGATACGCTTCGAGAATATTCTATTCTTCTTGCTGGAGTCTTAATATCATTCAAACCCTCGGTGAGACGTGACAGCTTGGTCTTTTTTTTTTTTTTTTGATCGACAAGTCAACAATGTAAAATATCAACAGACCATACCGGAGTAACTTGGACATGCGTGGAAGACGTGTTTTTATTATTTCCTTTAATAGCTAACAGAATGCGCGGCTCTGTTTTGTCTTTTGGGTTAGTGATTTTCTTAACCTTCTAATCGATAGAAATACATTCCAGTTCTCTCCGTCTACAGCTATTTTTTTCAATTAGAATAGATCAACCTCAATATCAACCGGATTTTGTTAAATATTCATTACTTATTCGGACCCGTTTTATCCCGGGCCACTTACAAAAAAAACCTATATTCTGTTTCACCAGCCGATAGATTTCTAAAGCGTAATTAGCTGGTTAATAATCACCGAGGGAGCTGTTAATTAGTTCATTTAGTACAAGAAATACAACTGACATAATCTTTGTGTATTGAAATTCGCTTGGGAGTTAATGAAGGAGATTTTAACATTTCCGGACTGAGTGAAGATGGTGATCAAATCTAAAACAAACGCGTGGCGTCTCAGGATAGCAATATCAAACTGTAAACCTCGCCTAGTGTGCAAAGTGCAGGAACACTCAAACTCTCGATAACGACAGTTGTTTTCCTTCATGAAATTTTCAGTTCAAATTTTGGTTAGTTCAGTTAAGCGTGACTAGGAAATAATCCTGAATTTCATATATGATATGACGGAGTTGTCCTGTTGACAGATGATCGACTAAAAACATGAGGAATGCAAAATCAGAACCTTTTAGAGCTTAATCCAACAACTTTCGTGACGCCACAAGACTTGAATCAGTTAGAAAGAACAATTACGCTTAATCATCAACCATTTATTTAAGTCGTTACTCTCTCTTAATCAAGGCGTCGCTCACAGTTACCGTCGGTGTTTTAGCAACGAATCCTTTGCAATCCGGAGTACTTTCTCTCAGCCGTTTTTTCATTGCAGCCTCCTTAACTATTAAGCACGAATTAGATTCAGAAGCGCTGTATTAAGAACATTTCAGGGTGTGTCATCGAAAATTAATATGCATCTAGGCTGTTATTTAAAATTCACACCTAAACATCATGACTTCATAACCCGAATCAAGGAGCAAGGTGTATCTATTGTCTCAGTAAGTTGATCCTTTTTACTCGCTAGATTTTAACTATAACCAAAACTTGTTGGTGGACTCAAGTCGGTCTGGACGATTTTGCTTGGCGCAAAGAAGCAGTTGTACGCGCCTCCAGCCCAGCTGACTATCGGTATTTATAAACACATACAATGCTATCTTAACACAACATACTGCACTTACCTCGCTTGCATGGTCCCTCTTGAGGCCATCTATCTCCGCTCTGTGTTTCCGATACATCTGCTCAAATTCATTGAGGTAACCTTTGGCTTCGGAAATGTGCTGAATCGTGATGTCGCCTGCTTTGGAAGCTAGTGAAAGCTCGGACGCTTTGTAGGTGACTGTGCGTCGAACTGAAGGCGAGGGTGACCTACCACCACCAGCTTTTACTTCCAAGCGCGTCTGCTCCATCTCCGACATGACTGCAGCTAGTGCCCTGTAATAGATTCAACAGTTTCTTTAGTGTCGCAGCGTCCTCAATTGAAGTGAAGGTGTCTGAGCCGTCCTATGTTTTCAACAAGGGTTCCCACGGTACCGCTTGACTAGTCTTGCTCTCCGCGACTGCAAGTGAGTTAGCGTTTGTTTGGCGTTTTGTACTCCAGAGGCTCATTTGCATACCATATAAACTTCTTGTCCCCGCCCAGCTTGTGACACGCGAATAAGTCAATGACCCAGAAGTTTCCTATTATATTTAGCACCTAAGCGACGCTTAATGGAATATTACTGGTTAGTAAGGCTGTATTGGAATTGTTTATACGCACAAAGGGGATCAAGAGTCATGACATGAGAAAAAAAATTCCGTATTAATGAGCTCAGCACGAATATTGGGCAAACCAGACTTGTTTTGGTTACATCAAGCGGAAAGCTCATGGTTTAAGGTACGTGCTACGGATAAATTCGTTTTTCACTTAAAATAAGTTCAAACCCAAGCAGTTGCCCCTTTATAACAAAACTATAAACGGCCGTTTACGATCGAAAAGTGGTATCCGATAGCTTATGTGATCCTCGTTTGTCTGGTTTCGTTGAAGTTTCAAAACTTTTCAAGCGTAAAAATTGCTAACAATAAGCTTATATGGTCTTCTAAAAGGACAACAAAGCAATTCTTTTTAAAGCGTTCGACCGACTGTCAGGGCATCTCGCTCCTCTAGATTAGTTCCCATGTTCAGCTTATGCAGTATGCCTGGGAAAATTCTACTGGGAACAATTGTACTACGGAAGAATTAAATTAATGTGTGTTATCCAACTGACCCCTTTAACACTGGAGGTATTAAAGATGCATTGTTTACCACGTTGAATTGCAATGCAAATACGTTTCCGATCTAGCTACGGCCGTGGGAAAGTTCTCGATGCAGGTTTAAATGCCTGAGAAAAAATTCTCGTAGCAAATTGATCTGTACCTTTGTTTTCGTTGGCGTTCTGCTAATCTCTGTTTATATTCTTTCAATCCGGAGTGGAATAAAAATGGCTCTCTTTAGCGCCTTGTTGCGATGTAAACGATATTTCCCACTTATTTCCGGTAATTATGGACTCTGGAAAAGGGCGTATACTTCAGCTTTCAAAAACAACCACACGTCCAAATTTCCTAGACTTTTTCGACCCTACCTTAAACTTAAGGTTATGAAAACAACTCTTTCCGGTTGTCACTCATCACTACACGAGTTCGATAAGTTGATCATGAGATCTATGCATGATCAAGAACGATCGTAAGATTCACAAGAGTAAGCTTGTCATAAGTTACGAATTAATTTATTGGTTTGTGCCCTTTCAACTACGTACATAAGCGTTAATGTCGTCACTGGGGATATGTTCTCCATTCTTTATCTTTTAAATGTGCTATACTTTTAATCCTATTGACTTATCAAAAGATTTATTTCAATTCGAACCCTTTTTTGCTGTATCAATTGCTCGCTTTTGTACAGTGGTACTGTTTTTAGTTGCCACCCTAAATTGACGTCATCAAATCTTATTTAAGTTCCATACCGACAGGAGAGTAGAAAGCTTTTAGACGACCTCCATGGTGCGTTATTTTTTGTATACAGTAACTACCCGTAGGTATCTGATTTTAATCACCGAAATCCGATGTTGGAGCAATATTACTCTATTTCTGTTTCCGCCTTCGGTTACACTCCTGGGTTTCAAAAACCTCTTTTGAAATATTTATTTCCAAAAATATTGGATTAAACTAAGCGCTGATTGAAAAAATTCGAAGAATAATATTTACTTCACACTTTGAGACGACCCCCTATCGTTGTCACGAAACCGTTATCTAGAGAACTTTGTACTAAAAGGTGGTAACGACTGTTTCAAGTGCTCGACTGCATAATTTCCTTTTAACTATCTCAATTTTTTGGGAAAGGATACGAACATTTTGTCATCTGAGCAAGTCTTCAGTAAGACCGTACGGAGGACAACAAGTGCCGTTTTAATTCAATATAATTTCATTATGGGTGTATTTCCCTGTTTTTGTTAATCATACCTACTTTTGAGTTAGTATTGATTAGCAACATAAAAATTGATATGGGATCGAATTTTCTACATACATTGTTAGAACCTAAATGGCAGACAAAAATATAACTTTTGGTCTTTTTGTTAAAACTGAATTGCCCAGGTATTTAGATTTTATACAGATACAACATCATAAAACGACCAACCCTTTAAACATCCTTTACCGCACACAAAGAGTGCTAAAAGTTAGGATTAAAGAGAATTTCCAATTTCCTGTTTTGAAATACTAAAACGAAATTAGCAAAGAAAAGTACGGCTGCACAGGTTTCATGAAAATAGTCGCGACTGATTTTTGACGAGAAAATACAGTCTTTATTTACACAGAGCTGTAATAGTTATGCTTCCAAGTTAGAGCTTCCACAAAATTACCCCAGCATTACTGATTCTTAGCGAGAAAAGGGCAGTTGTTATTTGCACAGAGCTAGGGTCATGCGAACATGATTACAAATTCGGCAAATTTTGCAGCTACAGAAGTTAGAGCCACACTTCTAGCCTCAAAGAGTGACAGACATTCCTTAACAATATTAGAGGTTCTGAAATCTTTAAACGTTAAAGCTTTAGTAACAATCTTTACGTCATCTTTTCTTTCGTGTTCCTGTGTTTTTATCAAGTTCGCTTCTGCAAATATTGACCGCCGGAAATTTAACAATTTTTGCTCGCGTACTTTTAATTTAAATTTAGCCTTATGATTGGTATTGAGTTTAATGTCACTCCCCTCCAATTGTTCCTTTTCAATAAATTAAATTGTTTTTTTAGTGATATAATCCTACTACATCGGAACGTCGTGGTACTTTATAATTTGCAAATCGAATTTGATAAATTCGTTTTTCTAGAAAGTGGAGTTCTGTAGCGGAGAGTAGAGAAAGTGAGAAATAAAAACAGCTAACTTCGAGAAATTTGGGTCTGTTTTCGTTCTTTGTTTATTTTAATTTTTTCCTGTCCTCATTAGAATTAACGACGCCAACCATTCTCGAGAAGCCGCCGGCAACGTTTGAGTTTTGGTCTAAAAATACTAAACAAGACACTAAAGTACAAACGCTTATTAAATGCTAAATGATCCTTGAAGGTTGATAAAACACCCAAAACGGGCGCTAAAGCATTAAAACGTATTGTTTAAAAAAAAAGATAGGGCGTAAGTTTCCTGTTTCTAATGGACAAAGAAGATCGGGTGTGTCTTAGGTTTTGCTTTGATGATAAGTGAACGACTGCTCTTGTGAGTTGCTTTACTATTATTATTATTATTTTTTTTTTATAAAGGGTATTAATTAAAAACCTTTACTGAAAGTATCTACCGCTCGTTTTATGTTGGCTTCTTGCATTTGGTCCTTAGCTGCAATGAGTTTACCAAGCTTAACTCGGGTTGTAAATCGACGAGCTCTCTTTGAAGAGTTAAAGTGCTGATTTTTACGACGATCCGTATCTGTCATCAACATATCTTAATGACGTTTCGTAAGGTTTAAAGAGACATTGATAATAAATTCGTGTTTTTGTTCTGACCAGAAACCTTTTGAGTGAAAGAAACCTCCGAAAAAGTAGTCGGCAAACAAGCTAAGAGATTCTTAAAGTAGAACAATCATCATTTTCTGATTACTTCCTGATAAGCCTGTGTCACGGAAAACAAATTCGATGAACTGTGATCAACGTCTTATCTGCATTTGTAATCATTCTCTCTTTTTTCTCGAAATACTCGTAATGTTTTGCTGCTTGAAATCGTCGGTTTTACTAGCTGAATCGTATTCAGCAGTAATTTTCAACATACAATCAACAAAACGAAAATTAGTGACCGTCTTCATTTGTACATGCATACAACCTCCAGTTTTATTTTTGGAGCTGTGGAGAAATCATTAAGTGTGACCATGCTAATGAACGCAAAAATGGACTCAACTGATTCTGTCATGTGAATTGACGTATCTGTTCAGACAAAGGTAAACTTTGGCTATGAGTTCCTTTACTTTAATGTGGTCCAACTTAGATAACCTTTTCACTTGAAGACTAAATTCTGGTGAGATGATTTGTCAGTCTAAACTCTGCATGTGTGGACGAAGTCCCACGCTGTTAACATTCAAAGTACAATTTATTTCTTAAGATTTTGCAAAGAGAAATTTGAATTTCTGGTAAATTTTTTCTCGGCAACTATCAGTTGCGAAAAGGGTTCATGAGACCACTATTATTTATCGTTCACTCCCTCTGTGATGCGACAACACCAGTGCTAGCTTGGCTCCGGAAACTAACATGCTATTTCAAGATGAATAAAAATCATTGGTGGGTACTATTTTTGTAGGAATGGGAAATGTTCTTTTAGTTTCCTAAGGGAATCTTTTAGAATCAAAACCGAAGGTGACAGGCGACGTAACAGCTTCACTGTTCCGTGACTTAGTGAGGTCACATCTCTAACAACAAAAGGATATTGGCCTCGAAAAAGTCTGCGTCTCTAAACAACGTTCATCGATTCTTCTGGCGTCCTTTTGGTCTCTTAAGTATCATCTTTTTCTTTAATTTGATCATTGCTCCATTTATTTGCCTGCATAGAGTTGAGATATGACATATCTACTTAGCAGAAACTTATCATTGCTAACTTGTTTGCGACACTTGACCACACTTAAGATCACCTTCCTACTGCGGATTCTGCGACCCTTTCGCAAAAGCAGTGGAGCGATTCAAGAGCCTTGCAAATTTGCATAATAATATATGTGTCCCCTCCACCGCTTGAGCAGTGACTAGCGACAGCGATTATATTTGCATAAATTTTACGTGTTTTGGAATGTGCTTGTTGACATAAATTAAGTGAGAGAGTGAAGTTAAAGTACTAGTTCCATTTCATTTGCAGGCTTGGTCAGGGGATGCCACCTTCGTAGTCTGAGTCCATAGGTAACTTCCTGTTCCATCTTGTCTACTGGTCAGCAATGAGTTCCATGAAGAAAGGAGAGAGTGCCTCAACGGCTTCAGGCGTTGACGAGCGAACGGAGACTTATAAAAGCGCTACAACTGAAGCAACAAGTACAACAAGGTTTGGAGATGATGTCTACTCTTACACTCGGGTGTCGAAAATCTCCAAAGGATTCTTCGACAACGACGATCTTGCGTTGCGACATTATGACGAAGCAAAGGACACGTTCACCGCGCTCGAGGCAGCTTACAAGAGACTCCTTTTGCAAGTGGAGGCTTCGAAACAAGAGCGGCGATACGAGGTAAATTTTATTTATGATTACTCAAAACATCTAGAAGATGCCCTTTAGGGGCAGATTGTGCTTGTTTACAAATTTAGACGCAACGGTGATTTTCATCCTCTTAAAAGTTCCTCAGTCTTTACTTTCATGTTACAATAATTCTCTTCTGCTATTTTACAGTACTTTTGCCAAATACATGATTGATATTATTAAATCTTTGTTAGTTTTTTAAAACTCCGATCACGCAAGGCAACTATGTTACTGGTGCAGAAAATTCCCTACCTCGGACCCGAGAAGTATGATTACTTTTTAAACTGGCTCAAATCCAGAATATGAATATCCGGAAGTAGTTAGTTTTTTTCTCCAAGCTGCTCAGTTTATTTCCTTCGAGAAACATATGTTCCCATGTGGCAATTAAATCTATGATTAAACAACAATTAGTTAAAGAAATTAAATTTTTACTGGTGTCGAAAATACAGAATGTTAGTCGAAATATCTTGAACTTACAGCCCTTGAACTTCTCTACACGACCGCAAGTTAAACGGAACGGTCACACTATCTCAGTGCTGGGTTGTTTTCACATGTTATTTTAATAGTTTCCAATGCTGCGTACAACACAGAGTATACTTTAAAAAAAAACTTTTAATGCTCTTGATAAAACACTGAGCGCCCTGCAATCTAGATACTTACGATGAAACTACTCCTCGTGACCAACCAGTATACCGTATACAGACCATTTGGTCATTACGACCAGGATTTTACGACCAAACGCTGGTCGTTTCAACCCTTTTACTTCCAGAAAAAGAGGCCAAAGTCTAAATTAGACACATAAAATTTTAAATTTCATTTTGTAAATAATGAAAAACAAAAAGTACCATGTGAAAGTACGACAAAAGAGGTTTCATTTGAGTGGTGGCACCACAGGATTTCATCCACAGGCTCAAAAGTTAGAACTACATACTAAATAAATAGTACCATGTGCCAGTACCGCAAAAAAGGTCTCATTTGAATTGTCACACCAGAATTTTGTTCACAGACTCAAAAGTTTGAACCATCTTACGAGACTGCCTAACTCACTGTAGCAGGGGTCAATTAAAACAGGATTCCACTGTTGTGGGTGACATTTAAAAGATAACGTTAAATTTTTCTGGGTAGTGTGTTTTTAAGCCTTGTCTCCATCATCTTGTTGCTTAAGTTGACCAAAATAACGCCAAAAACTAAAAACCAAATTACCAACGTGTCATTCTGCAATTCAATTGTCTACGTTTTCTCGTGTGAAAGTTCGTGATGAGGGGATTAATGTTGCAATTATCCTTATATTAATAGCCTCCTTTAACTGAGATATTAAAAACTAGCCTCTAATTATTGTCTCAGGGGATTTTAATTGTTTCTTGAATAATAATTCTCATAGGAACAAGCTTCATGATGCATGCAGGAATTATTTTAAAAGTCTAATGCATCTTTTTTCCAAGATTTTCTTTTACTTTCTCGTTTGCGTGGTACTTATCTCATAGAAATTTAGTGATAACGCCAATATGAAGTGACTTAACACAATTAGATGTTAATTGAATTAGATAAACTAATGCGCCCTATTTAGATGTAGTATTGGTCTCTCCGAGTGAAAATCTCTGACGTTTTCTATTACGAGCAAAAATGAAAGAACAGATACTTTGATCGCAACAAAGACCATTATAGAGGATCTTTGGAGCAATCTCTTTCATCAAAGAGCTATTCAAATGGACGCTAATATCAGTTTGAGCAGTGCTTTTTCGCTTTTTTCTCCGCAATTAAGGCGGAGAGAAGTACATGTTAAATTAAACTGACTTCTGGAAAGTAAATGAAAAAGTCCCATTTTTGGATGAAACTCTAGCGTGTAACTACTCTCGTTACAATTGTTTGACTTGTACTTCTTGTAGTAGCTTGTATAACTTTTGAGTCGGCGTGACCACCATTCAAATCATGAAAGCTGCTGAGCTGTACTTTGCTGGTCTTCAGTTTATCTGATTTTAAACTGCTATTTTGCGGTGTAACCACTCATGGACAAATGAACGTCACTGTCCAGTACTCTCCTAAAATACCGTCAATTAGGCTGTTAAGGGTGGTATGAACAGTGGAGTTTACGAAAGAAATTCTATGGTGTGACCACTCAAAGGAAAGTTACTGAGCACTGCTCTACTTTGGTACTGTTCATAATATGTTTTCTAACTTTTAAGCCTATAGATATAATCTTCGAAGTAACATCGCGTCATTCTCCTGAAAAAATCTTCTAAGCATTACTTTTTTCCTGTGCCGTGTGGTATTGTTTGTCATATTTCACAAGGTGGTTACAGCTTTTGAGTCTGTGTATGAAATCATAAAGTGTAAGCTAAACCAATGAGCGTTACTTTGCTTCGTCGGCTGTACAATATTACTAAGGCTTAATAGAGGGATTAAAACGTGGATTAATAGTACGCCTTTACATCATGCTTTCATATTTTCATGGCATGCTCCTAGCAAAATCAGCAACAATTGTACTAAAAAAAAAGCAGCTTTGAGAGCGCCGTTGGATGAGTTTACTTTCGTCATTTGCAAAACAAAAATTGAAAAGATAATTTTTTTCCTGTCGTCTGGTGATGGCAGATACGTGGTGACCTTTGAATAGAAGTATACTATTTCGAACGCCCGTTTGATGGAACAGTTTCCGGACCAAATAGATCAAGTTTTCCATTTGCAATAAGCCCTGGCGATTTAGGCCGGGGATTTAGGCCCCGATTTAGGCTAGGAAATCACTCGAATGTAGGTGTCACTTATTCAACTCCATTGGACCACTTCGTCGTTTATCATTTTATAGTTTGTTGATACAGTAATGAAAGAACAATCTAGTTCGTTGCCGTTACACAGAAAGACTTTGTCTTTGAAATAAAGGGAATAAGAGCTATGCTCTTTATAGAGTTGTGTATATGCTGAGAACATCTCAGGCTTACTGACAAAAACAAAATTACTGTGAGTTTCGTTTTTTATCCAGATGACTTTGTTGATGAAGGCTTTTTGTCTAGCGTCCTGCAGCGTGACCGTTCAAATAGAACAATACGTCTCTGTGGTGCTTTTTTTTCTTTTGAAACGACTTGAACAGTATTTGTGCAATGCTGCATTCGACATGCATATTACTGTCTGCTGTACAAGGTGGTTCTACCATTTAAATGTAATGGATCAGAGCCTTACGCCTGACCTGTCAAATGAATGCTTCTGAGGCAGTATTTTCTAATGGTACTGTTTATTATGCTGTAAAGTGTGGCTCTAACGTTTGAGCAGTGAATGGAATCCTAACGCGCCGAACGTTCAAATAAAACGAGACTGAGTAGTACTTTCCTGTGGTGCTGTTTATTTCAAACAGGCTCTAAGTTTTGACACTGTTCACGAAATTCGAAAATATGACATTTTCAAAGTAAACAATACTCCCCTGTCACGGAGTCCCACAACCTGTTTCTGTAACGTTTGTGATGTAATTTTTAACATATGAGATTTGTCATAAGCTTCAGAACAGTGATCGCGAAAAATGCCTATAGAACAATGCAAAACAAACGGTATCGTACCTGTGGTTCATTCAGTCCGGCTCAGATTAGATCAATTTGAGTGATTTTGAAGGATTAAGCAAAGTTCTCTGACAGTGTCTATTTTGTCTATTGTTAGACGTGCAGTCATCTGTAGGAACCGTTATTTTTCTGAAAGATGATATTTACTGTAATGAACGCATCTTACATCTTCAAAATTCCAGCTTTCAGTGTAAGATAATATGTTGTAGATGCGTAGCTTGCGAGTTTCAGTTTGGTCCGTTTGATACTTTGTGTTTCCAGTCTGGGCTTTCTACGTACGGACAGTTTTCTTGACCCTGGGATACCACCTTCATACAATTCCCACCTCTATAATACAGAAACCTCTGTGATGGTAATGCGGTCACTTGGCTTTGAACGACTATCTGACCTTTCTAATATGGATGTTCATCAGGCCTTAATTTCGATTACACTGCTTACTTCTTGACTTTGTTCCTTTAGTGACCGTATTAAGGTTGTATGACTGTAATACAGACACGTAATGCAGACACTTGACTCTTTCCCTTTGGTGTCCGTATTAAGGTAGTTTGTCTGTAATGCAGACACTTGAATCTTCCTTTAGTGTCATTCTTAAGGAGGTATGACTGTAATATAATGTAATGATTACAATACCATCAACTCAGTGGAATGATCAGTGATTAAAATATCATCATCCATTTCCAATTAAACGTCATTCCCGCAAAGGTATTCCAGTCTGTAATCTTCAGTGTTAAACCAGTCAACCCGTCGAATCGCTCTTTAATATTAATAATTCTAGTATCATAGATATTTGCATTTTATTAAGATTCTAGGAAATGACAGGTTTTTGCGTTCAACGCTGATTATTCATTGCGTTAGTTTAATGCAGTTTGTTGGATTTTTTTTTTTTAAATTTGAGTTTGTTTTTTCTTCCTTTTTGTCAAGCCATCCTGAAATGCTTTATAGATCTCAAGTCTAGTGTTTAGTTTACGCTAGGCTCAGAAGACGAAACCATGATTTGTGACACTTGAAACTTTTTTCATCTCCCACTTATTCCACCACATTCTTTCGAGCACAATGACAGGAAAACGCTGAAGACAATTTTTTTATTATCCGTGGGTGTCGAGCACGAAAAAACAATGTAATCAACCAATTCAATCATAAAAGTTCCTAGAAATCGGTTTGTTCTTAACTTTCTACTGTATACCCTCGGGCTCGTTTCAGTTTCCAGGCGGATGAAATTTTGGATGTACCAAAATGTTGTTGACGGACCAAGCACAAATTTGAGTTTCCTGTTTTTCTTAATCATGTCTGAAAAAGACAGCATATTGAAATAGTTTGCGCGCCATTCGACAAGAAAAGTGACCGGCAGCCTTAAGTATGTACAGGTATAACCTTTGTACCCTTGAGCATGGCACATATTTTTGTCGAGGATAGTAATAAAATTTCATGGCGCTGTGTTTAATGTTATTGGCAGCCCTTTTCGCTGGAAACTTTGCCTGTAAAGTGTGTTTTTGATGTAAATAGTTGTCGAAGGGAGAGACCTTGAAAAAGGAAAATGGTCCTTGAAAAAGACCTTGATTTCCTGTTTGATCCGCCCGTTATTCGTGTTATCTTATTTGCCTATAGGTGAAAACATGGGTAAGGATGTTTGAAATAGTTTGGTCCCGGGTCAATCGATGTACAGTCAAACCTGTGTTAAAGGGGCTGTGTCACGGCAGTCCAGTTCATTTTGTTTTATTTTGCCAATTACTCGCCCTCAATCGCTATGGAACTTAAAGTAGGCAAAGAAATTACATGTAAATGACAGAATCACAGATTAGAGACAACAGATATGTCCCCTAAGCATTATTTTTGAAGCTGCAAACAGCAGAGAAAAACTTTGAAAAACTGTTAGGCTGAACAGTTTTCAAAAACCCTAATTTCAATCCGTTTCAATCTTCTTCAGTTTTGCCCATCCGTGGCATCTGTTGTATCTGTTGTGTTATTTTAACCTTCCTTTAATGTTTTACGCGGTCATTTTTATGTTTCTTTTAATTTAACGGGCATTTTGCAATGACCTGATTTGGCTGAATTTTGAACCTGTATTAGTTACTTGTCTTTTCCTTTCTTTTGGCACAAGAAGAGGTAGAAACACTTTGAGAACAATTTTTCGTGCGATGGATATTTCACTCTGTCACCCTCTTTATTTTCTTGATAAACTCTTAGGTTTTTTTTTATCGAAGCTGTATTAAAAGGTCAACCTGTATTAAGCGGTCAGTTGGCAATTCCCCAACGGTGACCACGTAATACAGATCTGACTGTATTCAACATATTTAACATATGCCAAATTAATTAAGTTTGGTTCGTGTGTAGCACTAGTGCGCCGTTTTACCCAGTTAAGTTTGGGTTCAGCTAAGCCATCCTTCACTTCTACTATACTCTAGTTGCGAAGAGCGTCTTTTTAGTGAGCCTTTGTCGAATCCGTGTTTCAGCGTATTCAGTGCTTATAACTTGAACGTCAACTGACAAAAAAAAATGACAACCTGTTGTTTCAAATACTTAACTTTTGCACGCGGCGAGCAACTGTATTACGCCCTTGCATAACAAAAATCAAAACGACACGCAAAAGTAGATTACTTGAGGTAACGCTGAGAAGGCCTTTAAAAATATAGTATCTCACGTAACCAACCTCTCTTTTCTTCTCCCTTCCCCTCCCCGCTAGAAAGGCCTGATTTTCAAGCACACCATAAAGTCAGATGCAGTTTGTAACAACGTGGTTGGTTTAGGCAAGTTTAGAGAACAAACTTAGAACAGGAAGGGTCATGAGAAACAAAGTATCAAATCTCTTCACGAGAAGTAGATAACTGGGGATTAATTAACGCCCGTTATAAACGTCGGCCAACTTTACACGTGCCGAAATTAATGGAAATGGACCAGAACAATAGATTTTCCACATTAGCGTTAAATTCGAGACATGTTAAGGTCGACCTTTAAAACGGGCGTAGCAGATGAGACTCTCAAATAACCAAATCTGAAACCCCAAGTCTTTTTTCGAACAGCAAAGAGTAAAAAAGACGAAGCACAGGTACCCCAAGCTCACAATTGGGTTACGTAACAGAAATATTATAAGAGTTTGTATGGAAAATTTGTCGATCGTTATTTAGCGTACTAAAATAGAAATAAAAATACATCAAAACGTCCTACCTTGTCTGCTTGTCTTGTTTGTGGTATGTTCTTAGCATTTCTGGCCGTTTCAGCGCGATTTTAGCGAGTTGAGTTCTGTTACGGTAGAACTAAAACTCGCTAAAATCGCGCTGGAACGGCCAGAAATGCTAAGAACGTACCACAAACAAGACAAGCAGACAAGATTTTTGTTACGCAACTCACTCGTGAGCTTGGGGTACCTGTGGAGGAAGGAAGATGAATATTTGAACTTTGCCCAGATTCATGAAAGAGAGTTACTTAAATTTGCAACCAAGTTTTTTTCTCATCGTGGCCAGTTTTAAAATGTACATTCTATTTACCCAGATGTAAATAAGGTTGATTCAAATTTGATATTTTGGCATACTTTTGGTTCCCGTTATACCTATTGTCTGTGGCCAAGTAACATGTCAGTTAACTGTCTAGGATTGCCTAGCCGCTTACTCGGTTATTTTTGGCTGATTAGTCGATATCAATGTCGATTGGAAACGTAGTGTCTAAGTACTAAGTTGGGCGTTTTCCTTCTATTGTTAGGTTTTTCCCTTAACATTTTTAACTACTTTAATATCAATCGTAGTCTTAGCAGACTTTAGCAAACAGCGCAGAGGATTTTTGTTTGACCTTGAGTCCAGTTTGAAAATTTAGTTGCACGAATGCCACGAATCGCCCTTGTTTACCACAGAATGTGAACGTGACCAATCGAAGCGTCATACGATCGTGTTGCAACTTTGTTGAAATATTATCCAAGGTTTGTAGGAGTAATTATTTGTCCCTTTTCGCGGTTTACCAGGCGGTTTTTCTTTGGGTGGGCTTGCGGGGCTTGGCGACTCCCATGTGAATACCACGGGGATGCTCGACGGATAATCAGGTCAGATCAGATCTCAGATCAAATATCCGGTCTGATATAACAGCTTATAACGACCCCACAAGCTAAATGATTGTGTCATGGTTACATAACATATGTTAAAACACAGGTACCCCAAGCTCAAGAGAGAGAATCGTTGAATCGCTGTTGCGTAACAGACATTTTACAAGAGTTTATATGGAGATTTAAGCGATCGTTATTTAGGGGTCAAAATAGTAATAAAAATTAATCAGAATTTCTTACCTGGTCTCTTTGTCTAAATTTATGGTGTTTTCTTAGCACTTTTGGCTGTTTCAGGGTGATTCCAGCGAGTTTTAGTTCTACCGTTGTTCGTTGAATAAACAATCGCCCTGAAACGGCCAAAAGTGCTAACTGAAACAGCATAAACTTAGACAAGGAGACCAGGTAAGAAATTCTGATTTTAATTTTTTATCACTATTTTGACCCCTAAATAACGATCGCTTAAATCTCCATACAAACTCTTATAATATTTCTGTTACACAACAGCGATTCAACGATTCTCAGTCGTGAGCTTGGGGTTCCTGTGGTTAAAAGAAGCAATAGTGCCATTTATAGGGAGCTACGTTGACGCAACGAGAACGGCAAAAAAGCAATAGGTTTAGATTGGCGTAACAACAACTTTGCACGTGCATCACGCTTTTTTGTACATTTCTTTGCCCTCACTGCACGACTACGACGAGACACTGCCTAATTTCACCTTTTGTGGGGAACAGTGAACGCACGACAACGACCCTCTTTTTTCTTTTCCTGAACGTTGATACGAACTTCAGAAAAATTCGCCATCACTTGACGAATTGAACGAGAGGGAATAAGCGCCATTAGGGAGCTTAAGCAGCGACGTTTTTGAGCGACGCACGTCAACCGGAAGTGAGTCATTTTCCCTCTTAATATGCCTTGATGATAAAAATTTGTATTCGCCATCACGTTATAGACGAAAATTTGAAACGATTAAGCGCGATTAAGGTTGAAGTAGCGCGAACACAATTTTTACTGACGTTTTCGTATTCGTCGCCGTCGTTGTTGCTAAAGCTCCCTTGTATGAAGATAAGGAAGACGTGTCTCTCTTTTCGCACTTGTACGCACCAGCATTAAGACGACTCTTGGTTATTGATTAAATGTAACGTTTTGTGTGCCGCTTAAACGCAAAGATGGTGTACCGTAACTTCTCTTAAGATTTCTTGGGAGGGTGGTATGGAGAGGAAAGGGACACTACTTTTCTCCCCCCACCTCCGATCGTGCTTCCTGACGTTTTCTGCACCATATCCCCCCAACAGAGAGCCTAATTGTTTATCAGTTTGTCCTTACAAAATCCTAGACATGAAGATTTCAATATGATGTTTTAGATAATTCCCTGTCTTTGCACTGCACATCACCTATTGCGCACACTGTTGCGTCTTCAGAGGTGGCGGTGATTTTCACCGGTCGCCTAAAACGAGGTGATTAAGGCCCCTTTTGTATTCTTAATGCTTTCTTAGCGATTTTGATAATTCTACCTGGTTAAAAAGGTGTTCGTCTTGAAACTCGCCCCAATCCCCTCGCGCAAAATGATCATTTGAAGGCGAAATTGTCCCTTTTGTTGACGTTTCGCGAGGGAACGAGAACGGTGATCTCCCTATTTTATTTGATTTTTTACTCGCCATGGCTGCACAAAAATATATATAAAGAGGAAAAAAATCTGGATAGTAGAAGTTCTATTTTTGTTAGATATAAATGACTTGAATTTCCGCATTTAGAGCGGCCACAGAGAAGTAAGGCGTAATGTGAAAACTGTCCTTTTCACTACCTTTTTACATCTGGTAGTTGCGACGGGGATATAAAAACGAGGTCGCTTATTGTCCCTTAGCGTGAGTAATCGTACAAAATGGCTTCAGAAGTACGTTTCTGTGCACGAATGTCCCAATAGGTATTTCATGGTAAAAAATGACTCGGTATATACATCTTTCGCGAATTCTACATAAATAATGTATTACTAGTTAAGGGACTGTTTCACGGCTGGTTAATTCCTTTTGCTAATATAATGCCAATAGGGCGTGGTTATTAGCTATGGAACTTGAAAAATTACTCGTGAATACCAAAAGCACAGGTTCCTGCCACACAAATGTGGCTCCATAGCATTAAAGCAAACGGTACAAGGAACAAAGACAAATTTTAAAAAACTGTTAGGCTAACAAGTTTTCAAAAACCACAGTTGCAGTCCGTTTCAGTCTTTTTCCAGTTTACCCATCCCTCCCCTCCTTGTGTATTTTCTGTCTTATATATTCCTTTTTGTAACGGTTTGAGAAGTTAGTTTTGCGTTTCACTTAGTTTGGTGGCAATTCCGACTGTTTGAATTTTGAAAAATTTCGTTTCACAGCTCCTTTAATTCCCCGACTTAGACACCGTGACGCAAACTTTTGGCCCCGTGGTTGCAATTTAAAGCGTCGTTGACTCCAGCTGTTTCTGGTTTTAAATGCCTTCCGATCCTGACGGCAGGGGGGCAGAATATTCCTGCTTATCGCAAACGCCCAGTATATTCCAGTTGAAATAACTTTCAAAAGTTAAGAAAAGTTGCGTGATGGATTAGTTTTGTGCAGAACAATGTTGCACGGTCAACGTTCTTCGTGCTCAACAAAAACTACACCAGTTTTTCTGTTTTCTGGTCACAATTTATTAACCAGAGCTGCTTCGTTCTCGTGGGAAGATTTGAGACATAGCGTTCGGCTTGTTCACGCCTCATGATAGCTAACCAATAGAGCGTTGCCATAAACAACTATGTTGTGTTTAAAGGGAGGGTTTTCACAGGTTAAAGGATTAACAGTAATTAGTGTTTAAATAATTTAGATTCTACTAGGCAAATATATTTTCACGTACATGTAGAATTTGATTACAAGACGTTTCTGGCTACATAGGTAATTACAGATCTTATTTTAGTTCGTGACGAGGGGCGTGGATGGGCTTTAACCGTAACGGCATGAATGATCACAGAAATCAATCGTGTCTGAAATTAATTCGCACATATGACCAGATCATGATATGGTTAAATAACACGAATGACTTCCATTTCGTTGACTTTTCCAAGTCTTGTGTAGAAACTGTCGAAATTCGTAGTTTTGTTGAAAGACCTCGAAGTTCTTTTATGCCTCATTAACCCTTTCAGCCCCAATATCCACATACAAATTCTCCAAACTGATCTCCATGCATTTCCATAAAGAATAAGTTGAGAGAATTTGATAAAAGATCAAAGCATTTTCCCTTATGTGATTATTTTGATAATTCTCACAACATTTTCTCCTGATTGTGTATTGATATTGTTAGGAGAAAATAGATGATGGTCACTCTTGGGGCTTAAAGGGTTAAACTTAAGGACATCCAAACACATAACGTACAATAGCATTTTCCGTCCATCAAATCATTTGCATTCTGGAACGTGCATTGAAGTTACTAGAACAGAGTAGCTCTCTTTGTTAAAATGCGGAAATGGGAGCGTACTCAAACACCCCATACTCGCTGTTTTCTGTGTCTTGTGTGGCGGACCCTCCGGCGCCCTTATCAGCTGAGTCATAACGTGATATGCAATACGTTAAGAACCAGAGAAACTCATAGACCATCAAAAGTTCCTCTATATTTTGTGCTGAAAATCACCGGGGCGTCACATTTCATCTTTGCAATGCCTTCAATTCTGCTAAAAATAGTTGGACATCGGACAATGTCCAACTAAAATTGGCCGACTGTGCTTTCTTTGCTGGAGAAACATGGATTAGCACAGTCGGGTAGTACGCGGCCTTCTGTGTGAACTCCAGTATCTGTATTTTTATATTTTCGATGATTTCGTCTCCGTTACTTCTTTACTTTGTGAGGGGCCAATTACAACCGGGATTTAGTTGTAGCTGCTTTCTTGTCTATTATTTAATGTCTCTTTTTTTGACATATTTTCCTAGTTAATTGATTTTAATGGCGAAACTTAGTAAGTGAAGTAAAATTATGTGTAATGTGTTAACTGAATAGAAACTGGCGTTTATTTCAAAGCGGTAAAACCTGCGCACGGTTTCATAGGTTTTTCGCAGCCGTACATCACTCCAAAAGTTCATTAAATCATAAAGTTATTAAATATAAGTTTGAACAAAATTTTATATTTGCGGCGTTTTCTCTGGCGTTTAATCGAAAATATGCGCTTTTAACCTTATGCGGGAGAGCTGTGGGTGATGTTGTTCTTGGAACTTCTTCAGAGGAGGGACGCCTACCGTCCCACAAAGCATTGCAATACCAAGTATCTGAATTCATGCCAGCTCTCGTGAGCCTTCGAGCTCGAATAGCCTCTAAGATGGCGGTTTAAGCGAATCCAAACGCGATGGCTGATATTGTTAAAGAGTGGTCGCTTTTCATGTTTTATTCACTAAGTTTCAAACGAAGATATAATTTTGATACCTCAAACTTTTCCTGACCTTGTTCATATCACTGCCTCCATTTTCCGCCGCAGTTTTCAAATGAGATTCCACTGTCCAAAACAGAGGCAAACACTCTGTCCTTAGCCACTGCCAGTAATACTCTCACCGTTGTCAAAAAATATAATGTATGTTTAACCCAAAACACGGCACGTTCACACTCATTTTGCACTTTGTAAGCTTGACAAGTTCATTTTAATATTTCAGTGGGGTTGGTCAGTTCTAAGGCACACTAAACAGTGACTGATCCTCGCTAGTTTGTTGCTGTTGTTTATTTCTTTTGATAAGTGTTTTTGCTACCAATTTATGGCAACTGTGTTTAATAACATAATTAAAGAACGTAGAGGGGAAAGGAAAGAATCTCCTTAAATCGGTAAAATGATCACATGGACAGCAAGTGCGAAACGTAAGGGGGAGTAACCTTTCAAGCAAGTAAAACTGCTGCTATTTTTCTAGGATGTTTTGACAAAAATATAGAACCCCGTATGTCTTGGCCATGAGGATTGTTACACAGCGCTGTTTTTAGTGTAAAGCTATTCTCTTCCTGATGCTGGTGTACTCTTTAATTTTGTTGTTTACAGGCAGAGAGGTGGAAATCCAGGGTAGATAATTTGACTCGACAAAATCAGCAACTTCAGGAACAGCTGTCTGATTTGAAATCCAAGTTCAACAAACAGCAGGAGGAACTGTCGTCCACCCAGCGCCGACTTCGTGAACGGGAATGGGAACTGGAGTCTATTCGCCGAGAGCTCAGCAGCAAGACTAACTCCGTGGACAAGATAAGAACTGAGAAGATGGTCCTCGAGAAGGAGCTTATCATGTTGCGGGAGCAGATGACCAGTCAGGTTTCCCAGGTGCAAGTTCTAGAGTCTTCACCCGACGACATGGAAGCGTCATTCCTACGTGAGACTGTCTCTCAGCTGGAAATAGAATGCAAAAACGCGGTGGATGAACGAGATATGCTTCAGGGCGAACTCGCCACGTTACAAGCTAAGCTTGCTCGACTCCAGGACGACTGTGATAGGTACCGAAGGCAATCTGAGATGGCGGGAAAAACAGGAAACTTGACCGTAAGCAGGTATGAGGTGCAGGTGCAGAATGCTGTAAAGCAGAGAGATTCTTTCAAACATCAG
The DNA here is from genome assembly GCA_942486035.1 of Porites lobata. Lineage (NCBI taxonomy): Eukaryota > Metazoa > Cnidaria > Anthozoa > Scleractinia > Poritidae > Porites > Porites lobata. Next base: position 3,828,003 of record CALNXK010000017.1, on the reverse strand, counting down.
CTGGACGACCTCCGCGAGGAGCTCAAGAAGGCTAAAGACACCATTTCCCGACTGCATCGCGAGGTTTTGCAGAATCAGAATGATGCAAACAAGTACAAGGAGGAGTCCATCTTAAAAACGCACAGAATAGAAAATCTTCAAACCCAAAACTCCACGCTGGAAGACAGTTTAGAAACTGCTAAATCTGAGTTGAATAAGTCTCAAACAACGGTGGATGTACAATACCGGGAATTGCTGAAGCTGAAAGAGATGATCACACTGCACGAGAAAACCATTCAAGAGTATGAAGTCACTGTGAAGACCGTTTATGATGAGAAGGAGACCACTGAAAAGGAACTAGTCTTAGTGAAGGGAAAGTACTCGAACCTCCAGGCGTCGCAAGGCAAACTTCAAGAACGCGTGAAGGAGTGGGAGTCAGTCGAGGTGAAGCTGCAAAAGAGGGTTAGTGAGTTGGAGACAGAGCTGGAAGTTCAAAAGGAAAGAAGCTCTGACCAAGTTGATGGGCAGCTAATGAGTAGAATGGAAGATCTCCAGTCCAGACTTGACGAGTCGGCCATGTCAGTGACAGATCTCCAAGGACGATATAACATTGTAATAAGAGAAAGAGACGAGCTTCGGAAGGTTATCGAAAATCTCAATTCAAAGATCCTGAGCACTTCTGATTCCCTGCGGGTTGCACAAGAGGAGAAGGGAGAACTGGAACGCACCGTCACCACAGAGCGTAATAAAGCATCAAAACTAGAGGTTCAGCTGGAAAGCGTCACCAAAGCGAGAGACAGGTACAAATCGGAGCTTGACTCGGAGAAGAACAAGTGCACCCAGCTAAAGAAAGAATTAATGGTGGTACAGCAAGAGTTGTCTGAAAGCAGAAGGGTAATAGAACGACTCAACGGAGATCTAGAGAAAAAAGACAAGATGATTATAGAATTTAAGTCCAAAGTGTCATCTCTCGAGGCAAAGGTCGATGGCTACCTTGAGGAAGAACAAAAACTAGAGCGAAGGATCCAAATGCTGGAGAATGAAGCCGAGGAACTTCGTTCTGAACAGATGGAGCTCCAGAGGAGATTGGGTGACTCAGAGACTAACTACAAGGTCGCAGTGGATGAGAGAGAGAGGATAAACGAAGATCTTCAGACTGTGTATAAAGATATGTCAAATTTACAATCCAATTTCAACATTGTGGAGCAGCAGCGAAACGACTTGGAACAGCAGCTTTCAATGTTGAAGAACAAGATTGCAAAACTTGAGGACGAACTAAGCAATGTGACGAGGCAGAATTCTGTTTTAGACGTAGAAGTGCAAGAGCTTCGATCAACTAAGGATAAGAATGCAGAAGATATTCAATCACTTAAAGGCAGATTAACTGATCTAAACAAACTGGCTGAAGCTTACAAAAAAGAGATAGCTGAGAGGGACGACGTAATCGAGCGACTTAGAGGTGAACTAGCCGCGTTAACTTCTGACAAGGAAACCAGTCTTGCTGAAATAAGCCGCTTAAAAACGGAACTAGGCGTCCTTGAAGAAGAAAATAAAAGGCTTAAGAAAGTACTAGATGCAAGTAATGAGGAGATCGCGCGTCTCTCGTCGTTATACAGTACTGCAACACAAAGCAAAGAACTTCTGCAAACCGATTTTGAAGTTGTTCAAATGAAGGTGTCCGATCTCGAGTCAACATACATGGATTTCGAAGAGCAAGGAAAAGGTGCTGGAGCTCTGTTGGATGAGGAGCGTGCGAGAAATGTGGACCTGGAAAAAAAGATACGCGAGCTTACCGAGAAAGTGAAAGAGTTAGAAAACCAACTAGATGGAAGACAAAGAGAACTTGACAAGCTGGAAAACGACATGGACGTAGCCGAAGAAAAGATGCTCACGCTAAACATTGAGATTGAACAAATTAATGAGGAGAAATCTAAGGAGTATCAGAAACTACTGGCGACTGAAAGCAAGTTAAGGGAAGTCGAGACAGACCTTGATGCTGCCCGAGATGACAAAGATCAAGCTGAGAAAGAGCTTTATGCTCTTCAAAATAAGGCATCAAAGCAAGAAACACAGCTCGAGACTTGTCGTAGACAGATAACCCAATTACGGGATCAACTCGACGCTGCCAACAAGAAGATTCTAGAGAGTAAAGAACGCTTCATTCAAATAGAGAACAAATCGGCGCAACACGAGAAGTTTGGCGAGACGTTGAATACCATCATAGGCAGAAAGGATAAAACGATCGACGAGTTGAATAACAAGCTTAGACAGCTTCAAGATGAGTTAGACAAAACAAAACGGCAATTGAACAAAAACAATGTGACCTGCGACGTGCTTACGGCCGAGAAGGAAGACCTGCAGAAGAGAATTGCTGTCTTACAAGTGAGAATTGAGGACATGGATCAAGAAATAAGAAATCTGAAGCAGAATCGTCAAGAGCTACTGCGTGATATAAGTTCGAGAGATCACAAAATTACCATCGCCGAGACTCAGCTTACAAGTGTTGCCAAGGAAAGAGATCTCTACAAAACGGAAGGTCTTGCTTTCCGCGAGGACTGTCGCAAAGTGAAAGAAGATCTTATGAACACTAAGAACAGTTTAGTGGAGAAAGATCGCACCATAAACAACCAGGTTAAAGAGATTCAAGACAAAATTAAATTGGCAGATACTTTAAATAACGCGAAGAAGAATCTCGAAGATGAGTTGACAAGGTTAAAGAAAGACCTCGAGAGCACACGTGTTTCCAGCCAAGAGCGGATTAGAAATTTGCAAGGTCAACTTCAGCAAGCAAACATCAACATATCCAAGCTCGAGGTTACTGTGACAACGCTGGGCAGGCAAGGTGAATTAAGTGAAAAAGACCGGAAGGAGTACGATGACAAGATTTTTGAAATTGAAAATTTGTACAAGTCTACTCAGGGCCGCGAAGCCGACTTAAGAAGTGAGGTTGAAGTCCGCACCACGAAAATTGTGCAGATGGAGACGGATCTTAAGAAGTCACAAAAGCGAATCTTTGAACTAGAATCTGAGGGCACGCAGCTCCAGAGGAAATTGCAAGAGCTGCAGAAAACGCGAGTGAGAATCGATAAAGAGAAAACCGACCTGAGGGAAGAACTCGTCAACGCAAACACCAGAATCTCAGAGTTGGAGCTGAAATCCGAATACGATGATAAGGAGATCGATTCGCTGAAGAAGCAGCTTGGAGGAGCGCTACAACGGACTTCAGGTGTGAGTAGAGACGACTACCTAAAGCAAGAACAGCAGCTGGTCGAACTGAAGATAATCACAGAGACAACTCAAGACAGGTTAAACGAGAAAGACAATCTTATACGTCAGTTGGAATCAGCGAGAACCTACCTCGAAGATCAGGTTGATTCTTTGAAGGATGCCCTCAAAACCGCAGAGGAGGATGTCGAGAGGCTGAAAGATGAAGTCGGGAGCCTACAAGGGGAAAATATCGAGCTTAACAGAGTGCTCAATGAACTTCAGGGTCAGCTAAGAAAAGTGGCGTTGGAGAAAGATCGCCTCCAAAACGAGCTTGATAACCAAGTAAAAAAGGTGTCTTCCATAGGAGAGCAACTGGTGCAGCTTACTAGAACCGACGAAACTAACAGAAACAAGATCGCTGAGCTTCGGTCGTCACTTGACCGGAGTCGCGAAGAAAGCATGATTCAGAAAAAGTCCATCACTGACCTCCAAAGCAAGACTGATTTCCTAGAAAATGACTTGAATGGTAAGAACAAAGTTATTGATGACTTGAGACAAATTAAGAAGACCTTAGAAGATGAGATTGACGAGTTACAAAAAGAACTTCGTGAGTTAAAGAATGATCACGATGTTATGTTGCGTGACAAGGAAGAAGTTGAAAAGAGTTACAAGTTGATTTCAGAAAAAACAACATTGATGGAAGACACTTATGAAGGAAGCAAGGGAGACGTACGAAGACTTACAGAGCAAGTAGCTGTCCTGCAAGGAAAGCTTACTGACTCAGAGACCGAGATCAGAGCCTACCAAGACAAGGAAAGGGACCTTCTCGATAAAATCAAGAGCTACCACACACAGGTGTCCAAACTGGAATCAACGAATGAAATTCAGAATGAAAGGATCATGGTCTTGGAACAAGATGTGTCAGCGTTGAAGGACGAAATCACTGCTCTCTTAGATGACCGAGATCGTGCAGTTAGGGAGCTACTCACTGTAACCAAGGTGATGGAAGAAAAAACAACTCAGATCACCCGCCTTCAGAAAGACCTTGATGTTGCCAGCAAAGAGAAGGCGGCCATGGAAGTGCAGCTACAGGAACAAGTTAACGTTGTGTCACAAAATGAGACACAGCTCCTCAACGCAGAACGCCAACTTCAAGAGTGGTTGGTCCGTGGTGGTGATGAGGCAGATGCTACACCTAAGGACAGCATCAAAGCAGAGAGAGACTCTCTTCAAAAAGAAGTGCACGCTTTAAGACACGAGGTGTCTTCCACGAAAGCCACGCTGGATAAAGCTCAAAAAAGAAAGGATGACTTGGAGAAGGAAAACTTCTCTTTGCGAAAGCAGTCTACAGAGCTAGAGATGAAAGTGAAGGCGCTTGACCACGAAAACGAAGACCTTAATCGTGAGCTAATTAAAGACCAGAAGAGAATAAGTGTGTTAGAGGGCGATGTTCATCGCCTTAACGTTGAAAAGAACACCCTCCTTGGTGAGCTGGAGAAAGCAAGAGGCGTCATGGACAAGCAGCGAGATGAAAACGCCATTGTTCTAAGACAGATCTCTGAGCTTCGGGCCATTGTGGACAACGTCGACAAGACCATTGAAGAAAAGAACCAGCAGATAGAATGGTATCATGCCAACAATAAAACCCTCGAAGAAGAGGTGACGAGTCTTAAGAGAAAAGTGGCTTTATACAGAGAAGACTACGATAAAGCCCAGCACGATCTAGCAGCACTAACATTAAAGGTGCAAGAACTTGAGTCCAAAATTGACGCTCTCAAACACAGCCTTGACCTCGCCGAGAACGAGAAGAACAAATTGAGACAAGAGAAAGCTACACTCTTAACGTCTGTAAACGAGTATAAGTCCAACTTTGCGAATGCCAAAAGAGAGGTAGACAGGCTACAGAACGAGATACTTTCAATTAATCGCAAGCTTTCTTATTTTCAAGCGAGGAATGAAACTCTAGAGGAAGAGAAGGTCCGTTTGAAGAAAGAGATAACAGATCTCAAGCGGGAAAATACTGAATTGAGAGCACGTCTCAACGCTCTCCAGGCTGACCGAGATCGCCTGCAAAGTGACATTACTGTTATAAACAAGAAGTACGTCGATATACAAACAGTGCAAGCGGATAAGCGAGAAAAGAAACCAACCGATGCAAGTACACTCAAGAGACTGAAAGACTTGGAAGAATCGTACCAGAAGATTCTGAATGAGAAGGAGGACACAGAGAGGAGATACCTGGATGGGAAGAGGAGAATATCCAAACTTGAGTTGGAGCATGGAGATTCCAGCCGAATTATCCAGGCGTTAGAACACGATGTTATGTTGAAGGTCCAAAGGATATCTGACCTAGAAAACAGCCTCTCGGAGCTTCACGGACGAGATGTAGTTGACGAGGGCGATTACAAAACTCTGCGAAAGAAGGTTGTTAGCCTAGAACAAGAGCTTCAATCAACCAAGAACAAGGTATTCCGGCTAGAAGCCTACAAGACATCTTATGAAGACAAGCTTAAGGGTCTGCAGGAGGATTTACTCGCCAGTCAACAGAAGACAGCTCAGACGGAGACAATGCTACAGACGAGTCAAGATCAACTGAGCGCGCAACAGAAGGAACTGATGGAGGCGCTAAAAAAGATGGCTGACTGGGAGTCAGCTTACAAGTCTGCTAACAACGCCAAGATCGAGCTGCAAAGGACCTTGCAGACTTCTCAGAGCAAAGTCGTTTCCCTGGAAGAGGAGTTGCAGAATCAGATGAAAGCTAACGCACAGCTCAAGGGATCGCTGGATCAGATTAGATCCAGGAATGATAACTTAAGGCAGGAGATCACTGTTGTGCAAAAGAAACTAATAGACCAGCAAAAGTTCTATGAAGAACAAATCCGAGAACTTGTTGAGAAGAAAGCAATAATTGAGAGGCTACAGGAAGAGAATGATTCTTTAGAAGGCGAGAAGACCGAAATGAAGGAAGAACTCGACCGCGTTCGAACTGAACTCGACAAAGTGCTGATGGAACAACGAGACACAAAGTTTGAGCTTCAGAAGCTGCATATACAGTACACTGAGCTGGAGGGTACTGTTCGGTTACTGAACGACGAAAACGAGAGGCTTAAAATGGAACTCGCTTCAGTCCAGAGACTCTATGATGAGCTAAAAATTTCCCGAGAAGAGACTATCGCCGTCCAGAGCGTTTCTACTGTAGAGGCAGCGGTTCCGGACATGTTCTCTGAAGAACTGAGTGCTGAGTTTGAAAGCATCAAGGTAGAAAGAGATACCCTCAAGCGAGAAAACAACGCATTGCGAGAGAAAGCCTCCGGGTTGGAACATTCTCTAGAGGAAGTCAAGCAAGAAAGACGCAAACTCCAGGACAAGGTGCTTGAGCTGCAGAAAAACCTATCTGACAAGACACAGGAACTACAGATCTTAACGGCCGAGCACAAGAAAGTTACTTTAGAGCTACAAGCTGCTAGGCGGCGCCTTGAAGATCTTCAAGAAGAAGCTACAGATTGGGGCCAAGAGAAAGACTTGTTGGTTAAAGAAGTTGAATCTATGCAACGAAAGCTCCATGACCTTGTACTCGAGAGTCAGAAGGAAAAAGCCGAAGTCTCATCTGAACAGATATTTTCCACCATGGAGGCTGATTATAAAAAGCTACAGGAACGTGAGGGCGAGCTTCAGTTGGAACTTCTGGCCGCGTTGAAAAAGGTTTCTTCGCTCGAACATGACTTGGAGACCGAAAAAGAAAAGAACCTGGGGCTAGAAAGTTCAAATCAAACGCTTGAAAATAAAGTTGGTACCCTGAAACGGGAAGTTGTTGAATATCAGACGAGGATCTCCAAGTTAGAGCTGGAATATGAACATATTCAGGAACGAAATATGGAACTTCAGCAGCAAGTGGCTGAACTTGAAAGCCAAATTGATTCTGTCAAAGACTCAAGCAAGCTGTCAAACCAGGGCAGGTCCGATTTAGAAAACGAGATTACTTCCCTCAAGACTAAAGTAAAGAAATTGCAGATTCAGATTGAGGAAGAAAAGAAGATAAAAGATAACCTAAGAGCCCAGCTAGAAGATTATAAAAACATGGGAGACAGCCAATCGAGGGATTTTGCTGGCCGTGTTAACGAATTAAGAGTGGAAATAGAAACGTACCGCAAAGAAATAATCGAAAAAGAACGCGTGATCAAAGAAATGCAGAACAGACAGGCCGATCTAGAAGACGACATACATAGAGTACGGCGAGATCTCCAGAGTAAACAGATAGAATGCGATGATTACGTAAAGGACCTCGAGGAGAGCAACCAACAAAAGGCTGACATGGAAATTGAAATCAACACGCTTCGTGGACAATTACGAAACTTTGAAATTCTTGTCGAGGAGCACGAGAAGGACAAGGAAGAACTTAGGCAGAACATTAATGAAGTTGTGGGCAAAAGTACCAATCAAAGCAATGACCTTAAGAAGCAGATAAAAGACGCCACTAACCAGATCGAAGTTTGCAAACGAGAGATCATTGAAAAAGAAACCATCATTCGAGAGCTTAAAGAACGTGTTTCTCAGGTGGAGCATGATCTCCACATCACTAAGACGGAGTTAGAAGCCAAAGAGAATGACTGTGAGGATTACATCAAAGATTTAGAGGACACCAGAAAGGAAAAGTCTGACATGGAGGTGGAACTGCTAGCACTAAGAAGCAAAGTTACTAAGTTAACTGTGCTGATCGATACCGAGAAATCCGAAAAGGCTCAACTTCAAGCACAGCTGGTGGACACTAGGAACCGCGGAGACGAAGAGTCATCTGGTTATGCGAAATTCGTGTCTGAGCTGCAAACGAAGCTTGAAAACGCTAAGAGAGACATCAGCGTTAAGGAAGACGAAATTGAGCACTTGAAGTATGAGCTTGAAGTCACAAGAAGAGATCTTCTTTCAAAGGACGGAGAGTTCAAGATGTCTTTGGAAAAAATCGAGCAGATTACCAAAGACAAATCAGAATTGACTGTTGAAATAATGTCGCTTCGGGAAAAAGTGATTATTCTTGAAGGCGACGTGCGGAAAGAACGAGTCGGTAAAGAAGGCCTCGAGAGGCAACTCGTGGAATCCACTGCGAAAGGGGAGACTGATGCTCAGGTCATGAGTGAACAGATTGTAGAAATACAGACGAGAGTCGAGAGCTACAAGAAAGAAATTATTGAAAAAGAGACTATAATAGAAAAGTTGCGATTCCAAACAACTTCCTTTGAGCAAGAGGTCGACCGTCTGAAGAGAGATTTGTCCTCCAAGAAAAACGAATGTGGGAGGTATAAGCAGGACATTGAAAGGCTTAAGCACGATAAGGCAGACCAAGAAATGGAGATTAATACGCTTCGCAATACCATCAACAAACTAGAGATTCAATTAACGGAACTTCGGACAGACAAAGATATAGCGGTAGCGCAAACCGATGAACTGAAAAGTAAAGGTGAAAGCGAGGCGAGCTTAATGCACGAACAAATTATCGAGATTCAAACTCGCATCGAGGAGTACAAGACAGAGATAATAGAGAAAGAAACGGTCATTGAAAAGCTTCGTGTGCAGATCTCAAACAACGATGGCGAAATCGATAAGTTGAGGCGAGAACTGGATACAAAGGAGGTGGAATGTGAAGGTTATATCCGGGAAATTGAGAAGCTTAATCAAGAGAATTACGATCTCGAATCCCAGCTCTCCACGATTCGCACCAAGTTCGAAGTGTTGACGAAGCAGATGAGCGAGGCAAGAACAGAGAAGAGTATGACGGAGAGTGAGACAACGGTGCTGCTTGAGAAGATTACAGAGATCGAGAGCAGAATAGAAGTGTACAAAACGGAGATCATCGAGAAAGAAACTTTGATTGAACGACTGCGGATCCTAAACAGTTCTAATGAGCAGGATTTGGAAAGGCTCAAGCGAGAGCTCAGCAACAAACAAGTGGAATGCGATGGCTACATAAGCGAGATTCAGGTACTGAATCAGAAACTAGCGGAATTAGACATCGAGCTTAACCACAGAAACAGCCGAGTACTGAAGCTTGAGGGATTCTTGGAAGACGAGAGAAAGGACAGGGACGTGCAAATAAAGAATGTGAGATCGTCATTTGAGACTGACGTGACTTATTTGAAACGTGAGCTGGAGTCCAAAATATTGGAATGTAATGGCTACATCAAAGAAATCGAAGAGTTGAACCAGGAGATTTTCCGGCTGAAGGGAATGATGAGACCAGAGCAAGAGGTTGATGCGCATTACACCACGTCTTACATTATGCCACCAAAAGGTGTTACAGTTACCAGGGAAGTCGTTGTGCCCCAGCAGTCGGCGACCACAGAGTCCGCACAATCTTCAACGTTCGGTCACACCGAATTCATGGTTGACGTTAAAGAGAAGGCGGTACCTTTGGAGGTATCCAGCTATCAAATGAACCCGAAAAGAATGGTCAAAGTAAAAAGTCCTTTCGAAACGCGTGCAAATCAGACAAGCACGGGTAGCAGTTCAAGCATGGGTAGCACTACCACCAGCACCACAAAGATAACCAGAATTCAGACAGGCATGACTCCAATCCAGCGTTACCAGGTTGATGAAGATTCAGACAAGCCAGCCATCACAGTCGTAAGTAATAACGGGGCCTCTGATAACACTCCACCCAGCAGCCCTTTTAAAATAAGACACTTGGAATCCAGTTCCAGTCCTAAGCTAAACGTGTCGTTCGACCCCGCATACCAATCCATTACGCCCACAACGTTAAATGCTACAGACACTAGAAGTCATACGTCAACATTCAGCAGCAGTACTGTCATGACTAAAATCACCCAATTGCAGACCAGTGCCTTGTACGCCCCCTCGTCCGGCTCGGAGAACCCCCAGGGTTCTTTAGAATTTCGAGTCGTTTCCCCTATAAACGGAATCGAGGCATCCCCTGAGAAGCTAGAAGAAAAAAGTCAAAATGTCATTTCGCAGGTCGAAGGATCTTCCGGTCCAATTCGTGTGAGAGTGGAGGCGGAGGAGAAGTTAGAATTTGAACCCATGCAGGTCACTACTGAAGTGAAACCACTGCAGACCACTTCTTCAAGATTCCAAACGTTCAAGACCCACTACACTACAAGCGGGGAGGGAGGCGATAGCTCCTCTCAGGGGAGAACAAATGAAACTGTCACACGCACGAAAAAGGTACAAGAGATTAAAGAGCAGCGTGTTGAGTTCAAACGAGGCAGCAGTGGCAGCAGTCGTTCGAAGGATTCCAGCAAAACGTCGACGCTGTAAGAGTAGTTAATTGGGCAACCATTGTCGTACATAATTTGACTGCAATTATGTGGAACTTGAGGTAAAGGAGGCATCACTCACACTATAAGAGGGACTGGGATCAATTTAGATTTCTAGGAAACTGCTCACCTACCCCTCCCCTAACCAAACAGTTTGCCCTAAGTGAGACGCAAATGTTAAAGTTGAGTAAGGAGAGGTAAGTGGGCAGTTTTCCAGAAAACTAAACTGATCACGGGACTGTAAGTTGAGGTTGACTTAAAATGCATCTAGGAAGTAGTCAAAACGATAGGACTTTTGCACTAGTTGGTCACGTGATCAACTTTTTGTAAACACGAAAACAGTTCGTAAAGGAAAAATGTATTTAGCAGCAACTGAAAGAAAATATTAAAATTAGGACATTTTCAGCCATATATATAAAAAGTAGCAAATGCACATGAGCAACACTTGCCACGCAAGTATATGTGGTTTTCCATACAAATCCTTGCAAATTTTGAAATCTTTACACTGTCGTAAAATCTTTCCTTTATGCATTAGGGGCCACAAATAAATTTTCTGTCATGAACAAACTAAAACTTGAGGCCCACAAGACGTAAGAACGAAGTTTTCGTGTTTACAGAAAGTTGATCACATGGTCATGTGATGGTATTGTGTTGACCAATACCAACTGTTGTAAAAGTCCCACTGTAAAACACAGGACCCTTCTCTCCCTGGTTACTAGGGAATTTAAGCGGCGACGTTTTTGGGCGACGCGCGTCAAACGGAAGTGAGCCGTTTTCTATTTTAAATTGTCTTGACGCTTCCAAATTTGTATTGCCAAGAGTCTTTACCCTTATAGAGACGATTTGCCCAAAAATCACGGCTCAAGAGTACAAAACGTCCACTTTCGGTCGACGTGCGTCCCTCAAAAACGTCTCTACTTAAACTCCCAAGTTTCTTTGTACACCCATATCTCACTATCTTAAAGAGATGCTATCACCTTTGCGTAGCCCTTCTCATTACTAGCAGAAATTAATTAGGAGTTTGTAATGTCCCTGTGGTGGTAACCTTTGAACACAGCTGTTTCTCCTCGCTTGTCGCCGCTGGAAACGTTTCGTGGGACAGAAACGTCCCTAGCGGCGTGAAGCTTCAAGAGAGGGCTGTATTCACAGGCTACTCTGTTGGGCGTCTAACAATAGTGTTTCACTCTCATCTCAATCTTTCCGATGAAAATCTTTGTCTATGGGGCTCATCAGATTTGAGGTGCCTTTTTTACCCTATTTATTATTATTTCTAACACCGAATCAAAGCTGGTCCTGCTCGAGTACACTTGTGTATGGCCGCTTCCCTTAAATTACACTTTGTAGCTACCACGGGCCCGGAAAAACTATGCAGCTTGACTCAAAACACAATAAAAGTTTAGTAGAATTTGCATAGATTAGCGAATGCCGTCATCTTAAAAGCGGGTACCAATTTAAACTTTTCACTGATTTCTCTGGTTGGTGTATTGTATTTACTAGTCTTTTACGACTGACCATACCAGCATGATATCTTGGTTTTTGCGCTTTTTCGGTACTTGAGTGAAAGCCACTCTGTTAATAACAACCTCGTCCCCAGGCCAATTCGCGCTAACCAAATTCTTCCGACAAGCTGGACGGATGACGTCACATCCGAAATCGCCGAGGAAGACTGGGAACGAGGCTGTGTTGAGAACAAAGTTATATCGTTTGTCCGGGTCTTGATTATGAACGTCATAGAAAGTTGTGTACGTTCTGGGAAAAATGAAACGGTAAAATTTGTAGGGGGACGATCAAAGGATATCATAGGAAATATTTTGACAATTAGAGAAGGAATTTTTAAATACTGCTGCCATAACACCAAACAAGGATCTGGTGTGGACAATTACCGTTGTCGTGAACGAGACAAGTTTTAATGTCAATTCTTTTTTACTTGAATAGGGTGTGTGAGACGATGCTAGGTAGTATTTTAAATTATTTGGGGGACAGATTTTGAAAAGTAGTCAAACATTTAAATTACATTTATTGGGATAATAAAGATAAGAAGAGTTTAGGACTGTCAATTCCAACACGATACAAAAACAATTGTCTAGGAATTAGTTCTGTTAAATTCTGTGTTCATAGTAGAGCAAAAAGGTATTTTTTTTAAACTTAAATTTATGGCTTTAAATGTGTAAATATGTGACGTAAGCGTTTTAGAGAAGCCACTTGGTTCTAGTGTGAACGATGAAATGTGCAGAAGATACAATTTTTTAAGTTAATAGTCGGTTTAAAACTACGTTTAAACGAGAGGAGATTTTTCCGGATTCGTAAGTGTTGCTGAATTTGATGCATTTAGGGTGTTCGGATTCGCGAGCGTTTACACTCCTACGTTAGGTAGTTATTTGAGAGCTTTAGATCTTCAGGGGCACCCAACGACAATTTTCGGAAATATCTGTTCGGAAGACGATTTGAGATCTAGAATTTTCTGAACATTTTTTGCAAAATTTCTTGCTAGTCTGCCTCTCCAAGGATTTTCGAACATCTGAAAAATAGTATAATTGCCCGTTTTTAACGGATTTTCACCCTAAAAAGATCACCTACAATTTTCGGGAGCCTTTTTTCTGGCTGAAATTTTCAAAAAGCTAAGTTTTGATCCCTATAATTTTCGAATCATTACACTTTCAGCTAGGAAATCCGAACAGATGAAAAATTTTTAGGGGATAAAAATATTCCTATATCTACCCTTTAAATACTAAAATACGTTTAACAATGCTATGTTTAAGTGGTTTTGAATTATATTCTCGTTGGATGCCCCTGGATCTTGAGACGAGGACGACTACGAGTACGTGATTTTCTCAATACTAAGTACTGCACGCGCGTGAACCAACGTTATTTTGGCGGGAAAACGTGATAGCCGTCGCCCCTCTACTACGAGTTTTAGCGAGAATGTCGTAGTGGCGGGAACAATTTATCAAATGTAAGAAGTTTTATCATTTTGCCATCGGGAGAGGGCTTAACCTCCTTCGGTATAAATAACCGTACTAACTTTTTTGGTGGAAAAAAAGTAAAATGAAGTTAAATCTCGTACCCGTACTCTTTGTCGTCCTTAAATCTAAAGCTCTCTATTTAGATTCCGGTTTTTAAATCTCTGGACACGCGTCCAAACTAGGAAATTTTGTTTCAGATTCACAAACCCGCTTGTAAACCATAGAATGAACTCAGAACCGAAGTGTTGCGGATTCGTCGCGAATCCAGAAAAATTTCTTCAAATGTAAATCTAGTTTTAATAGATAATGTATTTCGGTATTTTTGCAATTAAGTTAATATTTTTAAGAAGGTGTATAAATGGCAAAAAGTTAGGAATAAGCCATTTTTATTCAAACGTCATGTTATTTTGTCCTCTGTTAGGTATTTATTCTTACCCTTTATGTTGTGCTAACTACATTAAGTTGTTTATATGGCTCTATTTTAAGGTTGTTACCATATACCCTGCGAGCAGCTGTTTCCTTCTTGCATGGCTTTTAGCACTTACAAAGACGTTCGTCTCGCTGGCGGTCGCTTTGTTAGTTTGTTTACGCTCCAAGAGAAACCTTTTTCGCGAGCATGCGCTTTAGACGCCTCCAAAATCTTAGAGGTAGACACGAGACTGACAGGTTTTTAAACTGGTTTCGACCAGTTGAACATTTCAGACCCCCTTTACACGGGTCCGGGCAAATATTTGAACGGACAAAAACTTCCTTGGATCTGCTTTTTGGTTCACACGGGACCCTTGGAACCGTGCAATGCTTTGAACAGTACTGCAATCTGAAACAGAATAGACCTTTTTACCGCAACGGCGGCCATATTGAATTCACTAGAGTTAAGGAGTATTATGGGATGCCCAGGGGGCACTTACTCAGTATTTACGCGCGCATTTCGGGCAAAAAGAGGACTTCACTGTATATTTCTCGGGAAAAAGGCGATCATTTCCTATTACAATCTTTCTTCTAGGAAATCTTAAAGGAAAATTGGCCCGAAAAGCGCGCGTAAATACTGAGCGCCCGTTCAGCATCCCATAATACTCTTTAAATCTAATATACTCAATATGGCCACCGTATCGGTGAAAAGGTCTATTGTAAAAGTGTTCCACAGGTAAAACATTTTTTCCGGACCCGTCTAAGTGTAAACGGAATCTCAAGCGCCCTTATTTTTTACCAATTTTCGTCGCAGCATTTGTGTAGAAAGAGCACTAAGCTTGACTCCAACGACATCCGTTTCACAATGATCTACGATCACGTGGGGTACTAACACATAAGTGGTATGAACTGTGAACAAGCTCGCCGGTAGGAAGTTAAGGCTTGCCTAATTTTCTCTAATAGCTCACCGAGAAATGTTTCTAATTTTGACCTTTCTGAAAGCGTATGGCATATTAATTAAGGAGGGTTTCTAGTGATATTTTGAGGAAACGTTTTGAAAGAAAAAAAGAATGTTTGCCAATAAAATATTAAAAAGATTTCTCTGTTGAGTCTTTGCATCGACAGTTTTCCTTTTCTTACCACTTAACTGCACTTGCAGGGGTAGTAATAGGGCGGGGGAATTTAAGCGGTAGGGAACATAAAATCTAAGTGAAGTGTTGTTTAACATTCTTTGGGTGATTACGCTTTGGTTTGCCTGTGGTTTGATTGATGAGGTATGTTCCGTGCCGGCAAAATAACTCATGTTATGTTAATATTGAGATCAACAGATACAGTCGAAGCTCTCGTAAGCGACCACCTCAGAAATTCGAAAAAGTGGTCGTAACTAGAACTGGTCGCTTACAAGAGTGGTCGCAAGGGAAGCTGCGACTGTATTACATAGGACCCCCAGAAAATATCCACTATGACGGCTGGTGTGGACTTTTTATAGCCAGTGAAAGACCTACTTTGTAATAAGTCTTGTCTCTTGCCTTTGTTATGATTGGTTGTCTCAGGTATTTAACAGATGACAGAGTTAGTTCGTTCTCCTGCTCCCGCAGTCCATATTCTGACTCATATGTAAGTCGTATTTAAGAAAATTAAGGGGAGGTCTGTAAGAGTTAAATATACATGTAGGCGAATTCTTGTTTACATTCTTGCGTAATTAGCATATGCTTATCATATCTAATGAAGCTAACAAAATAAAATCTCTGAATATTGAAAGAGCATAACAATTTCAGTTATCTCTGAAAATTTGAACCCGATGTACCGAATACTTTTGGAGAAATTCTTCTTTGAAAAACCCCAAATTTTACAAGGAATGTATGAGCTCATTACCGTTTTTGCCCCCAGTTTTTTCGCAGTTTTTGATTGCTGCCATTTTCTTTCTTATTGATTGCAAAGAGCTGAATCTGCACAAACTGCTCAAATTATAGTGATTTTACTTGACCCGTGAAATAAGTAGTAGAATACTCCACAATTATGATCTAATTCCATTGTATTCTTTTGTTTACCTCTTGCTATTTGGTACTAGCTATTTGCTAGTATCTGTTTACGGTTCAAGTAAAATCATTCTAACCACCTTTTTCAATTTTTGTACCTAATCTGTATACAACTCATATGCTAATGAGCAGAAATGTAAACAATGATGTTACGATGAATCCGCCAATTAGAACGCGTCGCCAAATGGCTTCTGGTGTAGGGAGCTTACCTCCATTGTGGAAGATCAAGAGGGAAAGCAAAGAATGCAGTTGAGAAGAGAAAAGGGAAAGCAGCTCATACAACCAGCTTTTAAGTGGTAGGACGTATTTCTATTTCCAGTTAAACATTTTGTGAATGTTTGCTTGCGGTTGCATTGCCTAAGAATTCAGAGCATTCAACAATCAATGAGTTGTTTGTCACGATTTCTATAGCATTTTTGTGTATCTGAGTGAGGCGATTAAGAACGTAACACGTCTTACTTTTACTCAAGAGATAAAAAAAGATAGTATGTATGTGATCGTTACTCTTAGTACGTAGCATTCATTTTGGAGAGGTGCAAGTTCCCTTAATCTTTCTCAACATTGTTTTTCTGGGTTTTACGTGTCCTAAGGCTTGGATGACCAACCCCCCATCCCCAAGTCTCGTGAGTAATTGGCTGTTTGCCATGTGTTCTAAAGAACCGGTTGGGATGACCGCTGAATAATGGTAACGGTTTATACAACCGGAAGAGAGTTTACGCTTACCGTTTTCAATGTGTCAAGATGACTAAAATCACGGGAAATGAGCAAATTGTACAGAATTCTCCGACTTCCTGTTTCAAACAGGACGGGATGGGTATTTTTCTAAACGGATTTCCGAAAAATTTATGTATAATTTGATCTTTCTCTGAGAATTTCGAAATTTTAAATTTAAAGCACCCTTTTTTGTTCGGATGTATGGTGCAGCCAATATTTATACATTGAATAACTGTTTTTCCTTAATTTCATCTTATTTATTAAAGACTGTTTTGAAATGATTAATATACGAATTTCATATGTATTTGGACTATAGGATGAAGAAATGCCGAGACGTTTATCGCAGTCAGTTTCCCTTTCGGCTGAACAAGTCGTGACGAGCTCAAGGTAACTCGAAGGCAAGAGGGATTGGGGGACCCCTTTTGCTCTTTGCGGTTTTTTGCCCCTCCTCTCGTTAACCCTTTAAGCCTTAAGAGTGATCATCATCAAATTTCTCCTTATAATATCAATGCTTTGTAAAACAGAGTGGTCATGAGAATTACGAACATGATCACACAAGATGAATTTGCTTGATATTTTATCAACCTCTCCCCACTACTTCTGTATGAAGTGAATAGAGGCAACAAATGAGAATTCAAACTTTGATCTTAGGGTCTAAACGGTTACCGCCTGCAAGGCAAGCTAAGTTCTTAACGGATGCGCTTTATTTTTTTAAATCATAATTCTCACATGGGAGCTGTTTCAAACTTCTAAGCATCAGGATGTTTAAAATTACTTTTCCGATGACAAAGGATGTTTGAAGACCGCTTTATTGTACTCGCTGTTACGAGAATGTCAGAAAACTTCGTTGTTATGTTTTTTCCCAGTGTGAGTAAAATTAGAACATCCGCCGAATTATCGACAAAGAACTAAGAGAGCCCATAAAATTCCGAGCAAGCTTGATTCGCCTGCCTGCTAATGATGCTTATAAGACAAAAAGTGATTGAGCTCAAAAGTGGTAATTATTTATTTTGTGAAACGCAGTAGAATAAAGAGCGAACAATGAAAGACCCAAGGGATAGGTTTAGGCTTTTAAACAGTTGCGTATTTATGATTGGTCTAGTGATTTCCAAAGAGGAAAAATATTGATTCAGTGAACACAACTTATTTGATACTGTTTTCTTAAACGAAAACTCTTTCATCAGATGTCCCCCAAATATGGGTGAAGATTCTAAACGCTCTTGTTACCAAAAATCGAGAAGAGTCTCGAAGGTAGATGAGACAGTGCGCTACAAATAAAAGCAAATAGCAAACATACGGTACAACTGGAGTAACAATTGGAAGATAGTTGAGGTTTTCAGCATAGTGCACACAGCATTGAATATTCCCAGGGACGTATGTTTCGACTGTTTTCAGTGGACTTGAAAATTAAACCGATTTTGTAATCCCGTTATTATTTCAAAGAGGGATGTTGAAATTTGTAATAATCGCTGCCCAAAATAGAGTGATTTCGTTTTGATTTACATAACAACAGGACAAGCATTAAATAGCCGAGTTGTGAAAAGTTTGTTCGCGTGTAATCGACTTGTACTTAGTTTCGAACTGCTGCAGTGTTTCTTTCTTCTTGTCTTGGCTCGAATCAACTTTTTTCTTTTTTTCGCCAGCGAGTATAGATTTTAAGTTGGTTTATTGAATATCTGGCATTTAATAGTAATTGAGCTTCTTCTCACTCTTAACAAAAACTCTGAGGGTAGGAACATTCTTGACATATTTGGTCTCCCTAAAGGCTGTGTGTGACACAATGAGTTTGATTGGGTTTTAAACGAAATCTTTCTGGAACCCCTTTTGTGAACCAAGAACTGCTTTGTCCAAAATCTCTGTTGCGAAACGCGATGGCATATTCATTGCGAAACTCTTTCGACCGTTTCCGAGTTTGCAGCTTGTGTTGAGTGCGTTAACAGGCTTGACAGCAGCTCGACTCTACCCGATTTTCAAGTGAGCAGATTTCAATCCAGAGATTGCACGACTATTGGTTGCACGTTGGGTGAAAACTATCGCTTTTGGGTGAGTGTTTTAAAATGTTTTATCAGTTTCTCTGGAAGCCTTTTAAAATTTTGTAGCAAATTGGGAACCGACATAAGAGGGCGGTGGTTAATGATCTTACAGCTTGCGCCAATTTTTATTTATTAGCTCAGAATTTGTGGGTAGTGATCTACTAGACTTATTTTTCAGATTTTTTAATGCTCCCAAAGAAAACAAAACTTTGTGTTTTGGAATTGATGCCATGTCTAATGTCTGTAATTTTGGAAGTGACATTGAAGAGTTATTGGAATCTATAGCCAATTTTCCTGATAACTGATAACATGACAAGTTGAACAAATTGTCGTTTTGTCACATAATTCCCGCAAATAATTTGAACTGAAAGTACAAACAGCAAAAGTTGCCAATAATATCGACCGATCGATTTCATGTCAAGACTGATACGATACGTGTTTATCTAGCGATATTTGACTTGGAGTGTATTTTAAGTTTGTTTACATTTGAGCTGATTTGGTTTATTTGAACAAATAATGGTCGATATCAGCGAAAAGCACATCTAAACTAGTAGGCTTGGTTAATATTTACAGAAGCTCTCGCGAAAAGTCAAGAAGTCGCTGAGTAAACAGAATTGTTGAGTGGTTCTAATTGTTATTATTGCCCAACCCCGTAGAGAGTCGAAAAACTTTTATCACCCTCCATTTGAATATGCAAGAATACCTGTATACCTTGTAGTAATATTTGTAATAATTTTGGATTTAGCGTTCCGGAAAACCTTCATTAATACTCGAACCCTCTCAAAGCTTTGCACTGGATGTTCTCAAGAAGCGAAATGTTGGTTTTAAAAAAATTTAGGTTGAAGTTCAGGAGTATGGTACACAAGTTATTGAAGAATGTACTTCTGATGACATGTATAATGAACTTCAAAGTTTCAAGCTATTAAAGAAGTTGGTGGGAAAGAGATTTTAAAATGTATGCTTTGTTGACACTTAATCGGTAAATCAAAGCTAATAAAGTCAGTTAGTAAAGCGGTGTTTAGTCGCTTTTTGATCATTTTGTATCGGACAAACCATAATTAGGAGCCGAACATTTGACTTTTGAAAATGTGGTGCAGACTGAGTTCGAGAGAAAAAAATCTTGCAAGGAAATACCTGAGATACAATGGCTTTGTATGTCAGGGAAAAGAATTCTATCACCAGAGATTTGGAAGAAAAAAATTCTAACGTGAACCATACTGGCCCATAAAAATTGAAGCGAACCTCGGAACTACCTGAACTATACAAATTTATTCGAGCGTTGGTTAAGCAGAGGGTGTGTAAGTCATTGTCTATTGTTATCGGTATGGAAACCTTTCACGCTACAAGAGAAAATTAATTGTATAAAAACGGTAAGGGATTAAAAACATGTGAAAGCAATATTTCGCATTTCGACAAGATTCAGATGTTTTTTGCTTTTAATCCTAAAAGATGTTTCTCAAAGTGAAAAACAATTAATGGCAAAACCAATTATCGTAATAAGCCCACTTTAAATAGCATATTTGCATACGTTAAAACGTGGCGCAAAAGAACAACTCGAAAAAGGAGCGACAACTTTCCTTTTCAAGGAGGATACAAAGCGGCATTTGAACTAAGAAAGAACAAAAACGAGGAACAAACAAAGAAACCTCAAAACTTTTTTCTCTAGAAGGACATAGATAACCCCCATAGATTAATTCAGCGCAATTCAAGTTAGACCAAATCAAGGGAACGTTTTGCTTCGCTGAAAACGATCACGAAACTTGGCAAACAACCAGGAGTGTTTTCGACATGAACATCGGCTCGCTTTATTTTCTTAATATATTCGACCAAGTTAGAATAATCAGTATTCTCTCTTGTGCATTCATCTAGTGCATAAAGGAATGTCTGCGGATCCATAAAGCAAAAATGAATTTAATTTACTCGACCGAGTTAGAATAATCAGTACGTGCATTCTCTCTTGTGCTTTCATCTCGTTCATGAAAGTTATAAGTCTCCGGATCCATAATGCAAAAATGAATTTAACTTGTAGCAAGGTGAAACTGTTCCTCAGCGTGTTCTTGACGTTTCGAAAAGATCACCGTGTCTTTCTCAAGATGGCAACACCTCATTATTCGAAGGGGAAATTAAAAAAAGTTCCACAAATGTTTTTAACTCTCTGGAACTCTGGATAACAATACCATGAAATATGATTTCTTCTAGAACAAGAATCTTTCGAGCATGGCATACTTTATGAGATCACCATGTTTAAAATTTTCTAGGCAGAGACTGCAAAACTTTATGAAACATTTGGCAATGGCCTGAGCAGTTAAGCACCAAAAAAATCTTGGAAGATAATCTATGGCTGTGGGCTAATGTCTATTATTTTATAAACAAGTCAACTTCAAAGGATTCGCATAGCAGATTTAGTGCATTTTTACATTAATTACTGAAGCGTTAACTTATGAATTAGGCTGATGGGATGAATTCTCGATTAATCTTTGCCTGGAAAAAAGAGGCAAGATATTTCTCTTGATTGAAGAAAACGAATACTGCGAAATCTTTCGTCGATGGACTTGTGCATAAAAAGGAGATGTATTCGAAGACAATTGCATCTTGCTTTGAGCAGCAGTGCGTAGCCTTTGCTGAATCTGTCTGATAAAATATTCACGGAGAGTTAAGAACAAAAGAATAGCTCAAAACACGTGACCTTATTGAACTGTGAATAGAAAATCACGATAATTTAGGGCCTGTTTACATGGAGGTGGGGGACCCCACGTAGGTGTGGTAACCTGCTTAGGTGAGGTAAAAAAATGACCCCCCTTTAAATGCAATCTTACAACCCCGCCATCCCGGGGTGCACTTTCTCAAGATTATTGAATGGTCGCTAAGCACGAAAACAAGAAAAATGCTGGCAAACCACGTGTTTTGGCGATTAATGCACTTCTTCACTCACTTGTTGCTCTTGCTGCAACCCGTCAGTGCAATGGCAATGGCTTTCTATTGTTAACTTTCATAATGATGCAAAGCCACGGCCAAAGTGAATTTTGCGCGAATTTGATGTATCACGAATCCGACCCCGGCCAGGCGGGTTACCCCACCTTGAAACGTTTATATGGCAAAATTTGACCCCGGCTGAGAGCGTAACCCGGTCTGGTAGACCGGCTACCCGCCCAGGGGGGGTACTCGGCGGGGACGATCGAATGGAGCCAAAAGTCAAGACCCAAAAAAATCCCTAGGGCTTGCAGCAAAACCCAAAAACATCGTTTAAGGGCCACCGATTTTGTGGCCCTTAAACTTCCAGAAAGGGGTAATACTAAAACTCAAAGAAAAACATTGGAAATTGAACACTCATGTTTGTTTATTCATCATATCATCTGAATATATCCTTTCCCTCATCTGATTCTTTTTAATACCCGAAAAAAATCCCTACTCAAATCAAGCTACCCAAGCCAAATTTTTGTACCCAAAAAAATCCCGCAATCGAAAATTTCAGACGCAAAAAAATCCTTCGATCATCCCCGTCACTTGAAATCTCGAGTACCCCCCCTGGGGCTACCCGCCTTGGCGGGTCACCCCATCTATCATGTAAACGTGATCAAATTAAAATGAGAGATTATATGGACATGCGGGTTACCTCACCTACCTGGGGTCCCCCACCTCCATGTAAACAGGCCCTTAATCTATGTTCCTAAACCTGCTTAATGCTTCATCGTGCCTAGAGACAATTAATCTGAAATCTTAAAATTATTCTTGAAGCCAAGTAAATACGGCAGAAAAAGATTGATTCTCGAATTTTACTTTGATCTTGTTTAAGCCAATTACTATTTTAGCGTATTTAACAATAACGTTTCTTCGTTTTAATCGACATAGGTGTGCCTTAATTCGAAAGTGAAGAAGGGCCATCGCCATGTCTTGGCCGCGAAGAAGCTCTCAAAGGGTTCCCCCCGTACAAGACGATCGCCGCACCTCAACAGTTATACAGGATGAGCCAGGAGGCATCGCTCTGGTTACGGAGAAAAACCAAGAACTTTCGGAGGAATATCAAAGGTTGCTTGATGATTACCAACAAATGAAAGTTAACTACGAAATTGTGGAAGGAAAGTACCAGGATACGCAGAAAGAAAATGTTAAAGTTAAGAGGCACATGGAGTTAAACGAGGAGAAGTTTAACAGGGAAAAGACTGGTCTGGTGAAGCAGAAGGATGACCTTAATGCTCAAAACGAAAAACTACGCAAAGAGCTTCGAGAAAAGAGCAGCAAGGTATGCATAAATTCCCGGGAGGGTGCTCATCATAATGGCCTATACGGGAGGCTCGGCCCGAAGAGGGTAACTTCCCCCCCAGATTTGTAAAGAACTTGAATTATCATTTGATGCAAGAGAAATTATTTCTGTCAGACCACATACCCGGGGGGGTCCCTATAATGGTCTATAGAGGGAGGCTTTACACAAAAAGGGTACTTTTTTCAGGCTTCGGGTATATGAAAGG
The DNA here is from genome assembly GCA_942486035.1 of Porites lobata. Lineage (NCBI taxonomy): Eukaryota > Metazoa > Cnidaria > Anthozoa > Scleractinia > Poritidae > Porites > Porites lobata. The sequence continues at coordinate 3,804,929 of CALNXK010000017.1, read as the reverse complement.
GTAGGGATTTTACCAGCTGAAGTATACGAAAGGTTAAGAAAATCTGTCATTTCACTCTTAAAAAAAAAAAAAAAAAGAGCTAACAGATGCATTCATAGTCTGCTACACAGCCGTTTTTAGTGTCGTCACGCAAAGGAGCGTTGCGTGACGACCCTAACAACGGTTGTGTAGCAGACTAATGCATTCACGGCTGTGAAAAAGTTGAAACAATGTTCTGGTTTTGTGGTTTATTCACATTTTTAACCCTTTAAGCCCCAATATCCACATACAAATTCTCCAAACTGATCTCTATAAATTTTCTTAAAAAATAAGTTGAGAGAATTTGATGAAAGATCAAAGCACTTTCTCTTAGGTGATCAATTTATTAATTCTCATAACCTCATCTCATGACAATCAATGGATATGGTTAGGAGAAAATTGATGTTGGACACCATTGGGACTTAAAGGGTTAAAGACAGTGCAGTTACAGCAGTTTAAAGGGATACTAAGTTCTAAGCTAGGTATGTGAAAGGGGTCTTTTATGTCAAAAGAAGGTATGGGAAAGGACTGCATTTTCCGCCCAAAATGGTATATAAAAGGGTAAAGGGGTGGATCTCGGGGCGACGTCTCCCCGTATAAAGCTTTTTTGAGTATCTCCGGGCATAAATTGTACTGTTAACTATCAACAATAGCAATACAAATAATTTTAAGACGAGATATGAACCCACAAGCTGAAACCAAGCCTATTATTCTCTGCTGGTCACGTAGCCTGCTAGAAAGCTTTCAATTGATGGCGAGCGAAGCCCCTGCCACTCTCGTCTCCTTTCGCGTGCTTCTCTCGCGTGCGTTCTCGCGACTCCCCCAAATAGAGAGCTTGCTCGTAGGCTACTGGTCACAGGGTGAGGATAAAAAAGTTATTCATACAGCCTTTTTAGCCATCTAAGTGGCTCCACAATTTAATCTTATGTTTAGCCATCAGGACCAAATTATTACCGTGGTGCTGAAATTGGATCTCTAAAATTTACTGAGGTTTAATTTAATGTTAGGAACTCAGCTCGATAGAAAGAGAGAAGAGGCTCTTCTTCTCTTCCCCTAGCCTCCAACGCAGGTGTTCTTAGGGGTTCGTCACGCGTTCAGGGCAGGAACGCGTGACGAACCCCTAGGAACGTCTGCGTGCGTGGGAGGCTACTCTTTCCCCTAACTATCCTCCCCTGAGCGATTTATTTGTTCCCCCTCCCCAGTCCCCCAACAACTAAAAGAGGCCGCTGCGGAGGGACTGCGGAGGAGAGAGTGTGCTAGCTGTCAAGTATCAACCGCCTCTTATGACTCTCTTATCGCTCCTAGTCGCTGTCCTTGCGGGGGTAGAGGGGGTGGGAGTTTCGGGAAACGTCCCTACGATGAGAGGGGTACTAGGGAGATTACTTTTCATAGTAATTGGTGTCACCCTCTTAAAATAAAGGTTATTCAGTCGAGCTGTATTTGCTGAATAGCTTCGTAGTCATAAACCAGCCTTTATAAGTCAGATTAAAATATTATTTTATCCGTTTTGAAATCATTGGTGATCCTCGCAATCTGAAAGGCTCTTAGAGTGTGATTTATTCACGAATCATACTATTTTTTTCCTATAAATCATATCTGTTCTAAACCGCGTAAATCATGTTCCATTTTTGCTCTCTATCGCATCGTTTCTGTTTCGAATACAAAATGCGATGCAAAAGCCTTTTTGTTTCGACTTTTCAACAAAGCGGCTACTTGAACGATAAAATATTGGTACTGAACGATAAAAAATATTGGTACTGACTAAATTCTGCATACTTGATTTTGAAATAACGCTAAAATAAAGTGGTAATTTTGCCACTTCGTGTCGTTATAATTTTGGTCTTAGAAATCATAAATATCTTGGATTTAAAATTTGAAAAATAACGCATACGATTTTACTACCCACAAATTGCAAATTAAGCCCTGCTCTAAGCCATTCATTTCAATTACGGTTATTAATCTTGTTTCAATCTCTAGGTCGGAGATTTGCAGAGGGTGCTGGTTGATACGGAAAAGAAATCAGACGCGCGGAAGGAGGAACTTCAGTCAAAGACCAAGCAATGCGAGAAGCTGGAAAATATCATCAATGATCTTCAGAACAAGGTAAGGATGCATCTTCACAGGGTAGGCTTATCCCGGGAGGCAGGATTACTACCTTAAGCTTGCGTTGTATAACCCTTTAAGTCCCATTATATCGACATACAAATTCTCCAAACTGATCTTTATATATTTCCTTAAAGAATGAGTTGAGAGAATCTGATAAAAGATCAAAGCAAAGCAGTAGGTGTTCATTTTATTAATTCTCATAACCAAATCTCTTGACAATGTATGGATATCGTTAAGAGAAAATTGATCTTGGTCACTATTGGGACTTGAAGGGTTAAGAGAATTACCTTGCGTCGCAGGGGCTAATCCCTCAATTTAGAGTCTGATACGACGGATCACACGTAAGCCGGTTCATATCCTGGGCAAGCCAGAAATAATAATTATTTATTTTTTAATTTCTTCCAGAAGTAATACTTACTCATAATTATTTCTTTCCCCTGAAAGAACAAACTAATTCCGAAGCAACTTCGGGACATCCGAATGCAACTTTGGAACATTCCTGAGCTGAGCAAATCCTTAACTTCGTGCTCCGCCGAATTAGTTAGACTAATCTGGCTGCACAATTGTGAATAACAATGGCTTCTGCTTACAACTGGACTTGTTTAGCCTGCCTGGGTTTCCGCCTGCCTAATAAAACGCGTCCTAGAAATTTCAAACCTTTTTTCAACATTGTAGGAAACCATTAAAGAATATTATCATTTATATTCGGCGTACGCAAATGTTTTCTTTACACCTAATTCCTTTGGTATAACCCTCCTCGTTAATATACGCATTCATCAGACACCGCGTTTTAAGCGCTTATTGTTAACATAAAACAAAAAAACAACCATAGCTTTATTGTTTTATCATCAGTCATCCCTTGAAACTGGTCGCAATGCAATCAAATTGCGATGGAATAAGCACGTTTTCGTTCAAACCTTGCCTTGCCGAGATTTTCTACAATTTTCATCAATATTTCGTGTTAAATTTTTAAAAACGTCTCACTGAAGAGAGAGAGGTAAGAGCAGACACCCAGATAAGTGAGTTTTTTTGTTTAGAACTTCATGTTTCACTCAGTTTGTTTGCCTAATGTTAAATGGAAGGCAATTCAACCTTTGTGTTAACTCAGTCTGTCAGCTTGAACTTTAAAAAGCAAAGCCGTTTTCGAACCTTTGTCCTTGAGGTTAAAAATCATTACCTAATCGACTTAGAAATTATATATTCTCCATTAACTCCGATAGATTCCAGTTTGAACTCTTTCGGCATTATATTGATCTTTTGTTGAGTACTGCGTCTCTGTTTAAATATCTAGATAGGTATTTTAATTCATATGAATTCCTAATAACAATGATTTGATCAAAATTGCACTGACTTCGCCTAAAACTTGGAGGGAGTTTCTTTGACTACAGTAAACACCCGCTAACAGAAACATTCTAGCAGAAATTTGGCATTTTACGTTAATAACCAAAAATATAAGAATCTGGTTAGCCAAGCAAAATCAAATCTGGGTTTCAGGTACATTATGATAAAGATTTTAACCAGCAAGGTTTAGTTCGAGATTCCCAATTGTCTTTGATATCACAAGAAAAAACTGCACCAAACTGTAATTACAAATAAAAGTATTACTGTAATTCCTACAACAAAAACAGATTTATGAAAAGTGCAGATTGTAATTGTCTTCATGGACCTTGGAAATGAGGTTTACAATCTGCAGTTGTGAATAAATACTGTGGGCCAGTTATTTAAAAGGAGTTTAGGCGGTGTTTAAGAAAACCATGTTTTAAGTCATTTTCAGTTTGCTGAATGCTTCTATGTCAACAAGATTTATCGTGAAGTGTTTCATGAAAGCATATAACGTAGACTAGAAAAGCATTTCTCCTCTTGAAATAATCCACAACGTCCTTTAAATAACCGACCTACAACCCACAACTAGCAGGTGGCAATTAGTTAGCTACTGTATTTACGACGCGTGATCTGGGATTTATACTTGGTGACGACCTTACCTGGTCCCTGTACGGCGTTTTCCCAGGCCTTCTCGGTCAATGCATTACGGTGATGTATCTGAGACGAAACCTCGGTGGGACCACGTGACCCGAAACGCATTGGCCGAGCACAATAATGAGGCCTAGGGACTAGGCAAGTGACTACCGAAAACAAAGCCAGCTAGTGGCTGGAACGGGACTCGAACCCGGACGATGACCGTCGTACGCGCTGACCACTCGGCCAAGCTGCCGTATCCACTGAGTCGCTAATTTCCAAGACTTTTAATCAGCTTGTTCAGTAACACACTTGCTCGCACTAAAGGAGGACAACAACCTCTTTGTCATGCAACGCAATTCTTGAAACGCTACTCCTCACCTAAAAACCACATGAACAAACTTTTGAACTTTTGTCTTGCTGCCAGTGTGGGTGCCTCAGAAGAGCTCTAGAGGGATACTTTGTCAGCCAGAAAGAACAGAAATTTATAGATTGATGCTTCTTGGGAAATATTTTGTGAACCGTCGTTAGAATTCCTCTCTAGAAAGTCTCATAAACCTTGGACTTGCTACTGAGAATTAGACAGCTTCGACGGGTAACTTGAATCTCAGTGTAAGAACCATCGTATCACACACCTGTCCTGAATTGGCCCACGTTTCTCCCTCCCTCCCCTAGAGCTGTCTTTTCTTATGGCCCCGAGCATGTCATTTACGCTTTTGTTTCGTTATGTAGGTTGTACCAGATCTAAGGCAGAAGCTTAACAAAACCGAAGCAAATCTGGAGGTGGTACAACAAAAGAGCGGCGAGCTTTCAGTTGAGCTCAACAAAGCTGAAGACCAACACCATAGTGACGAAGTGTGCATTGACAAGTTGCGAAAGGAAAAGAAAGAATTACTGGAAGGCATAGCTAAGGCAGAACGCGACATCAGAGCTGCTGAAGTTGCCCGAGACAAGGCTGAAGATCAGATATCTTCTCTGAAAGACTCAGAGAAAACGCTGAAAGACAAGAATAATAAGCTGGATTCCGATTTGCTTTCGGCGCAAGATAGGATTAACGAGTTGGAAAACGAGTTGAACAGGCGGATGGCTGAACCAGAGCTAAAAACGTATAACATCGATGTTGTGGAGAGTGCCCCGGTTGTGGAATCTGGTCCGCCCGGCGGGTTTGATTTTTTTGTAGATGATGAGAGCGAGAAGCTGAGGATTAAAGTGGGACATCTGAACAGTAAAGTGGAAGAACTGAACGGTAAGTATTGGCGGTTCACATAGCGCCTCTCGTACAAATTAACTCTGATTGTTTCATACGGGGTCTTTTTCATTAAAGTGCAGTTATATGGGCAATGTCACGGTTTTGGTTGCTCATTTTACCACCTCCGCGCTCAGCTTGTTGCGCAACAATTTAGTTTCGGCATCTTTTTGCAGAAAGCACATAAGAAAGTACAGGAGACTTCTGCTTTGCAAATGCAACATATGTGCAACCAGACTGAAAAACCAGGGGAGGTACTCCGTATAATTACGGGGAGGGCTCCGCCAGAACGGGGTACCATTTTTCAGGCGTCAGGTATATGGAAGAGTAGGGATTTCATTAGTTGAGGTATATGAAAGGGTAGCGAAATCTGTCATTTTGGTCCGTAAAAAGGCCCAAAAGGGCTAACAGCTGAATTTTACGGCCTTAAAAAGTCGAGAAAACGTTCTGGTTTTGTGTTTGATTTATATTTAAAAGGTAATGCATTTACAGCAGTTGAAAGGGATGCAAAGTTCTAAACTAGTCGTCATTATAAAATAACTAAGATACTACGCGCGCTCTGATTGGCCGAGAGGAGTGTACGAATTGAAAAAAGTTTTTGAGTTCAAAACTCGACAAGTTTAATCTATTTACCCATTTCCTCGTCAGCTGAAACTTGGAAAATCGTTACGAACAAGGTGTGTCAACTTTTTATTTCGCTTAAGGTGATATTTTGAACGACAAAAATCCGTATTTTGGAAAGCATCTATTTGCAAAACAGGAACTGATTACGCGTACAAGAGTTCGTGTACAAGACTTTGCGACTGGCAAGAATTTCTCTTTTGATCAGTGCCATAACAAAAAGTTTTGCGTTTTTTCCTCGGAGAAGTTATTTTATAAAAGCAATAAAAAACTCTTTTCCTGTGTTTGCATAGCCTGATATAAACACTCGAGGTCTTGGAAGAATTCTCCAGAGTTATGCTAACCCGAGATGAAGTAGAGGGTTTGGATAACAGTCTCGAATTCTCCCAACCCCTCTCGTGTTTATATCAGGACTATGCAAACACAGAAAACTTGTTTTATTGCTTAAATAGAAGGAATACGAAAGGGGTCCTTTTTTTGTTAGAGGGAAAGGGGCTGTACCTCTGGGCGGAGCCTTCCCGTATAAAAATTTTTTCACTACCTCCCCGAGTGTCCAACAAAGAAACATTGTTGCGTGCAAAATTCCTTGAGCTGCTGGTAAAATGGGTGACCAACAATTTTGCACAAAAAGAGCTCTATTTCTGAAAAAATAATTCAACCTGGTAGTTAAGGGGCAATGAAACATTTGGAAAACATAACACCGCCAGCAAGTTAAAATAGCTCTTCTAAAAATTATATCTAAACGTGTCCAGAACTTTGCAGATGTACAATCAAAATGACTAGAGTCTTACAAAATTTGTCGCGAAAGATTTTGATTTAAGACTTCTCAAATAGTGACCCGCGACCTAAAAATATATTAAATGGACTAAAAAACTATCAGCAAGTGATCAAATACGGCACCTCTCTCTAAAGACAGGAAGACAACCGTGTAAATCGATTGTTAAGCAACCTTTCACTGGGTATTTGCAAAGGCGACATTATAGAGCATTGATCATTTCCCATAAACCTAATGTCTCTGCGATTTCGGGCTCCAGTTGCAGCCGAAACCTTATTGCTGCCTAGAATACATAATTGCAGGAACTGTGAGAGTAACTTGATTTTGAGAAAACTTATATGATTCATTAAGCTTTATTGTTTCACTTGGATCTTCAGGAAATGGCTTAAAAATCATCAGAAATAATAGGTTTAGGCATAGTAAATTTAAAAGTAGTATCAATTTGTCAGGAGCCTGAATTGGTTAAGTAATAACACATCAGCGAGATAATGAACTGAAAATTGTGTTATTGTTGAACGAATGAATGAATGAATGGAAATAAATTGTTTTTTTCACACAGGAGAAATCCACGACCTTAAGGTTAAATTGGATAAAGCTTCTCAAGAAGTAAATAAGTGGGAAAAAAAGTATGAAGACGAGAATCAGGAGAAGATTAAGATTTCAACTGTGCTTGATAACGAGAAGCAAAATTATGGACGGCTTTGGAACGACTACAATGATCTCAAGAGCCATCTGGCCAAAGCCGAAAGGATGATCGAGCAGGGTAGAAAGGAGATAGACAAGAGAGACAGGACAATAGAGGAACTCAAGGAAAAAATCAAGCACTTACAGAAGGAGAGAGACCAAAACGAGGAGACTATTGACAAACTTGAGGCGAAGCTGGAGGAGCTGAGAAGTAACATGGAACTTATAGAAGAGAACACCATGGAATACAAGAAGAAGTATGGTGATCTTGATAGCGATTATAAAGTCAGTGAAAAAGAGAAAGAAAGCGTGCAGAAGGATCTTGACGTCGTGAGTCGGAAGATTTCTGAGCTAGAGAGAAAGCTTGAGCAGTCGGACCAAGAGAAAGGCGATCTTCTTAAAGAAAATGAAGACCTCAAGCAAAAGCTAACACGACTAGAAGATGACTTTGATTTGACCGTCAAGGATAAGACAGTGTTCGAGAGTCAAGTTCAAGATTGGTCGGATAAGACGAGCAAACAACGAAAGATGGTTGAAAATCTTAGAAAGAAGCTGGCAGAAGCCCAGGAGGAAGCAGAAGAATACAAAAAAGAACTGGCAGAGAAAAACAGTAGGATTGATGAGCTCTGCGATAAATTGGCAGACCTGAAATCAAACTACGACAACAGTCAGTCAGACCTGTCGGCAGCAAGAGCAGAATGCGATTACAAGGATGACGATATAAAACACCTGAAGAAGAAGCTTGAGGACACAGAGAAAGAAGTAAACATACTTGACGCTCAGCTAGAGAAGGTAACTAAAGAAAGGGACAATGCCGAGGTGGAACTAGCAGGTGTTCTTGAAAAGCTCAAACACATGGAACCAAAACGAGGCAATGATAAGAATAAGCAAGACGAAAATTCAGTTTCGATCAGCTTGCCCCCAATTGACTTTGAAAGCCATCTAACACCGCTCCGTCAGAGGATATATGAACTCGAAAATGAAAACAAAAGGCAAAAGGTCGCTGAGGATCATCTCTTAAGCGATCTAAAAAATAGAGAAGATGATATTGCACGGCTTCAAAGGGAACTGGATTCCTACAAAACTACTTGCGCTGGCTTGGAAAAAAAAGAGCGTGAAATGAAGAAGAGAATGGAGGATCTTGAGAAAGAGGAGGATGAACTTACGGATGCTAACAATGAACTGAAAGATGAACTAGAAGATCTAAGACCCAAAGTCGAGAAGTTACAGAAAGAGGTTGACGCCCTAAAACTTGAGAGGGATAGGCTCAAGGAAAGTCTGAGCGATTTCAGTGAAAGACTAACGCAGAGTAAAAAACACGTCACCGACAAAAATCTGAACCTCTCAGAGCAGATAAAAGTGAACTCAACTCTTGGAAAGACTGTGAAGAGGCACGAAGATACTATGGTATCGTTGGGTCAAAAGTGTAAAGAATTGGAAGAAGAGTTAGAAAACCTAAGGCCGCAACTGAGGGCTGCAGTAGCCAAAAACGAGACATTAGAAGCTGAAAACAAAGCCTTGGACTCTCGTTTTAAGGCTCTGAAACGCAAGATGGAAGATCTTCAAAAGGAACTGCGAGAAGAAATCGAAGCAAAGGAGTTGCTTCAACAAGATGTGGATTCTTTGTCTTACAAGTTGAACGTTGCTGAGACTAATAACAAGACGCTTACTAAGCAAAAAAAAGATTTGCAAAGTCAAGTTGATGAACTGGAGACAAAGGTGAGAAAGCTCAAACCAGAGCTGGAGCAGACCCGTAACAAGCTCAAAGAAAAAGATCGCACTATCAGTCGTCTGGAGTCGGATATGAAAGAGAAAGATGCAAAGCTAAGCGAGGACAAGCGTACGATCAGCAGTCAGAAAGACAATATCACTACCTGCAGAAAAGATATTGAGGCGCTTAAGAGTGCAAACGAAATTAACAGAAATCGCATCAAAGAGCTCGAAACCCAACTTAAGGAGATGGGAAACAACATGCAATCTGTGGCGAATGTGTCAGTGGTGCAGTCAGCACCACCTGTTAGCTTCAGAGAGGAAAGACTTCGTAGCGATCCTGACGAGAGAGTCCATGAATTAGAAACACTTCTTAAGAAGAGCGAGTGTCGCGAAGAGCAACTCAGGGAACAGCTGCGGCTGCACGAAGACCGTCTTCCACGAGCAGAGAAAAATGCCAAGGATGCTAAAGAGAGAGAAATAGATGTTCAGCACAGCTACAATACAGCACAAAGAAAGCTAGAAGAACTCAAAAAGATGCTGGAGAGATCCAATCGAGAGAAAGAGGACGCAAAAATGGAGTTAGGGCAAGCTCGAACGCAGATAACACGTTTAGAATGCAAGTGCGTTGAGGACGATAATGAAATTAAGTCATTAGAGAGTCAGCTTGAGCAGGCCCACCGATATCTGGAGGACAAACAAGAACAGTTGCTTACTCTTGACGAGGACCACGTACGACTTAGAGTGACATGTGATTCTTATGACAAAGAAAGGGACGCTCGTAACGCTACTTTTCAAAGACTGCAAGAGAAGAAGACCGATCTGGAGAAGAGGTGTGATTTCCTAGTGTCAGATTTGAAATCAAGTCAAGAAAACTGCGACACATTGAAGGAAGAAAAGGCAAGGTTGCAAGAAGAGTTAGGCGAGCTCAAACGTACAACTCTTGTTGACTTAAAACGAAATTTCACTCGGATGCAGGGAGAGCGAGATCGAGCTTTAGAAGAGCTCAATTCAGCGAACAGAAAACTGGAAGACATCGAGGCTCAGTTAGCTGAATCACAGGCGAGAAGAAAAGATATAGAAAAGGAAAATGATGAGTTAGAAGACGAGATAAGACAGCTGAAGAACGAAAACGAGAGCAGGAGGAAAAAGATCGAGGATCTAGAGGATAAAATCGAAGTACTAAACCTCGAACTCCAGCGCGATGAAAAGGACATAGATGATTTGAAAGAAACAAAGAACAAGTATGAGGACGAAATTGCAGACCTTAAGGTGAAACTCGCAGAGAAGCACGACGTTATTGAGATTTCACCCATGAATGTGGCAACCGTTGACACGCAGTATGCAGCAGCACCAGGGTTCGATTTTGGCGCCGATCCAGACGCACTCAGCAACCTTGAAGATGAGAACCTTGGCCTCAAAGAGAAGCTGAAGAGAAAGAAAATGAAAAAGGCAGTTTTGAGCGACCAGCTTAACGACTACAGAAACAAACTGGGAGATGCGGAGGGTAAGAACGATCGTCTTGAAACAAAACTTAGAGAGGCAGAGGACCGCAATAAAGAGTTAGAAAAGTCGTTGCCTGAAACAATAGAGGAATTAAATCAGGTAAACGATAAGTGTCAGTCCTTAGAAAATGAGCTCAAGCATCTGAAGAATGATTTGCAAGCTGCCCAAGACGATTTAGGTACTGCAGAGGCACAGCAAGCTGCTGCATTGGCCAAAGTGAAGTCGTTAAAGCGAGACCTTGATGAAAAGCAACGTGAATTGCTTGATAAAAACGACGACATTATTGAAAAACAAAGAAAAATCAACGAACTCTATGCCATTATAGAGGGTGGCCATAACGATTCTGATAGCCTAAAGCAAGTCATTGAGGAGCTGAGAGAAGATGTTAACACTAAGGACAGAGAGAACAATAAGCTGCAAGAGGACCTTCGTTCCACTCAAACGAATGTTACTAAACTGCAAGAAATTCTCGAAGAAATGAAAATCAAGCTGGAATCTACAGAAGACGACCTAGAGGAGTACAAAATGGAGGTGGAGAGAATGCACGGCGACATTGTAATGCGTGATCAAGAGCTGGAAGACGTTCAAAGAAATCTAGGTGGAATGTTAAAGTATGCAAAGGATGAAAAAGAAGCCGTTAATAAGAAACTCAAGGAGGCTAAAGAGAGTCTTAAGGCTGCCAATGACGAAAAGAAGATTCTCGAATTCAATAATGCTGAACTTGAAAGAATTTGTGAGCAACTGAGAAAGGAATCAAAAGCCAAAAACACGTTGGTTACCACGGGATCTGGGGTCAGTGAGGATCATCTAAATGATCTAAGAAATAAACTCTCGGAATATCGACAAAAATACCAGACCGTCTGTAACGAAAAGATGAAACTAGAGCTCGAACTTCGGGATAAAGATGTGAAAATTTCACAAGTAGCTGGACCGTCCGATTCATTGCGAGAAGAGCGAGATCGTCTGAAAGACGAGGTTATCAATCTGCAGGCCACAATCAAAGACATTAAGAAGAAAAGTCAGAAGGCTCAAAGGGATGCTGAAGACCTTCGAAGAGTTCTAGTCTCCAAAGATAACGAGATTCAGCGTTTAGAAGATAAAATCCGAAAATTGGAAGACGAGAAAGAAAAATTAAAGAAAGACTACACCAACTTGGAGAAGAAGATCTCTGAATTAAAGGTCGAGCACGAGAAACTGAAATATGAAAGGAATAAAGCGGAAAACGACCTGTCGCTGATGAAAAAGAAATTCGAGGCTCTGCAAAATCAGCTAAACTCGGTGGACGTTCCTAAACAACTCCAGGAAGTAGTGAGCAGAAAGAAATATCAAGAATTGGAGGCAAGTTGTCAGGACGCGCTTCGCGAGAAAGAGAAAGCAAAGAGCGACATGGTAGCTTATCGCACCAAGTTGGCAAGACTAGAAACCGAGTTAAACGAGCAGAAGAGAGAAAAAGATGTCCTGAATGACGAGGTTAATCGGTTGAAAAACAGCGAATCTGAGCTGAAAAACAAGCTCCAAGCTTCTCGAGATAGACACAAGGAAGACAAAGACAAATGGCTTGAGTGGCGTAAGGAAAATTACGCCCCACTGAATAAGGAACTTCAGAGGGCCAACAGTGAGATCAAAAGACTCGAGAAAACCAAGACAGCACAGGCAAACGAAATAGAAGACTTAAAGGATGAAATTGCTGATCTTAATAAGAGAATTGCCGAGCTAGAGGAAGAGGATTACACTGATGCTGCTCCCCTGCACTCAGTCAACATTGACATTGGGGGAGACTCGAAGGCACTCCAGGATGCCCTCGACGAAAAAGCTGAAGCGCTGAAAGAACTCCAAAGGTTAAAAAGCAAAGTTTTGACCCTCGAACACGATATGGATATTCTCAGAACAAGAGAGGAGCAGGAAAGGACGATGGTGAGCGAAGTGACCAACATGAACGATAAACTCAAGGAGGAGTTGCGACAGCTCAAAAAAGGAAACCATGATCAACAAGGATCTCAGGGTAAGCTCCTAGAAGAGATTAAGGATCTCGTCCACCAGGTTAACACTTTGAAAGAAGACAAAGATGAGTTGGAGAAGGACATTGAAGAGCTAAGGGATGAGTTGCACGACGTGAAGGCTGAAAATCGAAAATTAATGACGGAGAACAAGGAACTCAAGCTCGAACTGCAACAGCTAGAGGTCAAACTGCATGAACTAGAGATTGGACACAAGCTAGCCACAGACGATTACGAGAAGATCCGTAACGAGTTGTTAAATGCACAAAACGAGAATACTGATCTAAAAGACAGCCTCAGTAGACAGATTGACATCATTCCTGTGCAGACAGTATCTGAAGTAGAGAGTGCTCTTCCAATGAGTTTCGATGATGACGTGGATGGAGTAAAGAGAGACAACGATTCGCTGAAAATAGAGATAGATGCCGCAAAGGAACAGGTTGGAATGTTGAATAAGGAGCTTGAAGACTTCCAGAACACTAATAGCAGGCTTCAAGATGACTTGTCAAAGGCTAGACAAAGACTCAAAGAAGAAGAGGCAGAAATTGAGAAGCTGGACGCAGAGCGGGACAACCTTCATCATGAAATTCAGATCGCAAACCAAAACAATGATCACCTACGTGACGAGATGGACAACCTTCAGGATCAAAAGGACAAACTTCAGACAGAGAACGACGAACTTAAAGACGAAAACAAGGATCTAGAGCAAAGGTTGCAGAAACTTAACAAGGAGAAAGCAGATCTGGAAAGAGAACTGAAGAGAGCCAGTGATGTTGCTATTACGAAGAGAAGACCATCTCGAGACTTTCAAAATGAGAGAGAAAGGAAGATAAGAGAATTGGCAGAAAAGGTCGCTGAGCAAGAAAGAAAAATTCAAAGAGAAGAGAGCCAGCTATCATCACTGAAAGACGAAAATGACGACTTGCTGGAAAAGAACAGAGATCTGCGCAATGAAAACAAAGATTTACACGCCAGGGTGACACAGCTGGAAAATGAAGTCAAGATTGAAAACAAAAAAATTGAGGACCTGGAAAAAGAGATTCAAGAACTGGAAGATATGGTGGCAAGCGGAAAGGGAGGAATGGATCCAGAGAAAGAGAAACAACTAATTAGAGAGAACAATGCCTTGAGTGAGAGGAACAAGAAGCTTCAGAAAAACCTGGACGACGCCAAGAAAGAGATTCTTGACTTGAAGGAGCAACTGGATGAGTACAATAATAGGTTTGAAGATAATAACAAGCAGTTAGCCGTGCAGATTACGGCACTTTATGGAGGTCAGAGTGAATTATACAAAAAAGAAATCGAGGAAAAAGATGCGAAAATTGAAGACCTTCAAAAGGATAAGATGGAAGCTCAAATGCAGCTAGAGCGTTTGAAAGAAGAATATGATGCCGCCAAATCCACCCTTGCTGACTTTCAGAAGAAGAATGACGAACTACAAAAAGATATCAAATCATTACGAGACGATAAAAACAGGCTGGATAATAAGCTGCTAGAAGAGATGAACTACAACAAAGTAAAAACAGCTGAGCTAGAGGCCGAGCTAGAAATTCTGAAGAACAAGATTAAAGACAAAGATGACCTCATTAAGAAGAATGAAAAACAGATGCAGCAACTGCGGGAGCAGCTGGCGAGCTCAGTACCTAGTGACCAAGCCTCCACCACCCTAATTCTGGATCGGAAGGGTTCAAGACCGCGGGAATACAAAATGATGTTGAGTTACCAAGACGGACTAATGAACAGACCTGGATCAGTCCGCTCTTCAAGCGAAAGCAGCCTACCAAACGGTGATGTATCAGGATCAAGTGACCTTGAGCACTCTGAGCTGGGAGAAAAACTAGGAAGAGAGATTTCGCGTGGCCGAGGAAAGAGGAGCAGTGAACCTAAAGATCACGTTGGTGAAAAAATAGATGTCGTAGAGAGTAGGCCTGTGGAGTCCGAGCGTGATTATGACTCTGTGTTCCGAAGCAGCACTCCAGTGGAAGAGGAACAAGGGACAAGGCGTGGAAGGAGAGAGTCTGACCGCTATGGATCTGATCGGGACCGCTACAGTACTCGAGACAAAGACAGAGCAAATGAAAGCTCCAATGACAGAGAATCCGAGAGGCCCAGCTATCGGGACCGAGAGCGACGTTCAACAGACCGTGGAAAGGAACGTAACAGAGCTGAATGCCAGCAAAGCTAGATCCCTAAAGCAGCTACAAGAAAGAACAATTGGCTAACCCTTTAATAGCATAGACATATACCTATTGATCATTTGAACAAGTGCATGCAACAGTTATAAGAAAAGTTTAAATGCCGAATTATTTAGGGGCAGGGCTGAGTACCAATACGCTATCAAGTGAAATTTAACCCTTACTACACATAGCCTCAGAGAGTTGAATGCTAGCTTTATTATAAGCAGTGGCCTGAAAACCGAGGGATCCTTCTACTTCGGGTATAGCGTGAAGTTCGTATTCATTATTCATTTTCTATTTTGCTTAGTTTATGTACTGCCAGTACTATAACGTTGGATAACTTTGATGCAGCTTTTCAAACAATTCCAGAAATGATCTAAAACAAAATCCAGCATTTAATAGAGATTTAAAATAGTAAAGGAGTCCCTTCCTTTACAAGCCAATTAGCGTCAAGTTTTCTAACGGCCAGAACGGACCAATCAGCGTTCGAGTTAGATTTTGCAGCGTCCTTTTTTTTTAAGCGCGACGTTATCCATAGTGTACCAATTCAGCTGCACTCCTTTACTGACTAGTTGAAATAAGTTAAATACTTTTTGCATGAACTTGAATATCAAGAAAGGAAAACGATGTTTGAAGCGGGCATTTGTCCCTATTTTGAAATCTTGCAACTAGATCCAATAGTTTGTCAGAAAAATCGTAGATGTAGATTACCCTTTATGATATCGATATCCGTATTCTTTCTTAAGTTTACTTACAGTGAAATGTTGGCAAGAAACAAAAAAACTATAACCGAATTTTCTACATGTAATCCCAGCTGGAGCAAATTCATAGGCGAGGAAGGTAACTGTACTTTTTGCTGGTACAGAATTAATAAAAGTTTTTGCAATCTGCCAGTTAGTGTTGTGTTGACCGAAAAAAAAAAAAAACTAGCGACCTTCAGATTCAAGGACGTGAACGACTACGGGTACGAGATTTGACTTAAAGTTTTTCCGCGTTTCCTTAAATTATAGACTCCCCGGAAGGCTTCATTTTACCATTTTTCACTAGAAAAGTTAGCGCTGTTACCTTTAGTGAAGGAGGTTACACCCTCTCCCGATCGAAAAATGATAAAACTTGTAACATTTGATAACTCGTTTCCGCTACTTCGACATTCTCGCTAAAGCTCGTAGTAGAATGACGACGGCTACCACGTTTTCCCGCTAAAATGACGCTGGTTCTCGTGCGCGCACTTAGTACTGAGAAAATCTCGTACTCGTAGTCGGACTCGTCTAAAGGTCTGTACTTGTTCAAATGAGTATAGCCTGCGAATAAGTAGCACCCTCCTCCGCCTCCGCCACTGGGGATGTCTCGCGAAAAGTCAAGAGTTACGACTAGCGTAGCCTCCTGAGAAAACATTTTTAAGTCGATCCTAATTTCGCTTTTTGGACATCCATTTTGTTTTGTTCTTCAAAAAACCACGGCAGCGGGAATTCTCCTAACTCAATATGTCGTTTTATACTCTTTTTTTCACCGGGCGTAGCTGGGGGTGGTCCTGGGGTGCCCGTGACCACCCCCCCACCTTTGTGAGGTAATTGTTTTTTGTCCCCGTAATTCAGGTGGCCAAAACGCGCGAATCTGAGGAATCAACGCGCACTAAATCTTTTCCAGTGCTAGATAGTTACTTACCCCATTTGCAGGACCGACCATCTGCAGTGGACTATGTTTTTGTTTGTAACTAAAATAGAGTAATTTAGACCAGGAGAAATTATTTTTGCTATGCAGGTATGTTGTAGGCTTGTCTCCCCCAACACGCTCACTGCTCATCCGAAAAAAATGTCAGTTTTATTAAAACACCACTACCTGGGTGCCAATCTGGTAAATATGCTGGGTGTCACACAGTGTGACTCCCTCCCCCCTCCGCCACCCCCCACCCCTTTGAAAATCCTGGGTTGTCAAACCTTGTTAGGGATGAACGTCAAAAATATCTCTCTTAATTTTTATTCAAACACACGCCCCTGTGTCCTTCATACCAATCAAAAACAATTACAATCTCATTCCGGTGATTACCATAATTGGAGTCCCATTCACAGGCCTCACATTCGATTCGTAACTAAAATAGAGTAATTTAGACCAGGAGAAATTATTTTTGCTATGCAGGTATGTTGTAGGCTTGTCTCCCCCAACACGCTCACTGATCATCCGAAAAAACTGTCACTTTTATTAAAACACCACTGCCTGGTTATCGACATGCCAATCTGGTAAATATCCTGGGTGTGACACAGTGTGACTCCTCCCCACCCCTTTGAAAATCCTAGCTACGCTCCTGGGTTGTCAAACCTTGTTAGGGATAAGCGTAAAAAATATTTCCCTTAATTTTTATTCAAACATCACGCCCCTTTGTTCTTCATACCAATCAAAAACAATGACAATCTCATCCGGGTGATTACCATAATAGGAGTCCCATTCACAGACCTCACATTCGAAGTCAATAGGGAGTTTAAGCAGGGACATTTTTGAGCGACGCTCGTTAACCAGAAGTAAGCCTTTTTCAATTAATATGCCTTGACACTACTAAATTTGTACTGCTAAGTGTTTTTACTCTTAAAGAGACGAGTCGACCAAAATTTTTTTCAAAATCAAGGCTCAAGTGTGCAAAAAGTCTACTTCCGGTTGACGTGCGTCGCTCAAAAACGTCGCTGGTTAAGGTTCTCCTGAAAATAATGCGGAAAGTGGAATTTATTTACCCCCCATGAAGCAACCTCGTCCCCAAGGCGCTTTCCCCTGGCTTTGCAGGTGGGGCGCCCCAATTCCAAGGCCAGGGGAAAGCGCCCAGGTGACGAAGTTGCCCATGAAGGTAATTTTCAACACCATTTTTCTTTCTTTATTCTTTGCGCGGCGCCGTCACCAAAATTGCGCGCGGGTGTCACACGCGATAGCGCAATTATTTGGATGAAACCAAAAGGTCCGAAGGTATCTAGTTCCGTTCTCCTAACCCGATTATAGCAAACTTAACAGCAGTTGGCATACATACACCAACCCACGGCCTGGCAAGTACCTAAATCATGCGCAAAGCCATATCACTCGGGCTTTGGCAGACACCTGTCTCGACCCAGTGGGGTCCTTATTAGAGATCATCAAAATATGAAATATCAGCAAGTACACAGCGACAAACCAATCAGCATGGTTGATAGCCGTCTGACCAATTAACCGCAGACTCTTGCTCCTGGAATAGGTTCAATTCCATGTTAATGAGAGATAGCCTGCCAATTTTACTTGCCTATTTGACTTTAAGGCTCGCAATTGCAAGGGTAGTATATTACTTTCACATTTAAGATCGTGCTTCGATTCCTGAGCATTCGCGAACCATATTTTACGTTTACATAAGCTCATATGGGTTTCAGCACTCACATTCCACACTGTGCTGGTTTCATTACTCAATTGAAGTACTCGTCACTGTTAGAAGTAATATTTACTATTTATCTCACTCATAAATCGAGAAAATTCATGAACTATCAATAGGCATGAAATGTTTATTTTCCTGGGCTCGGTTTCTGAAAGGCCGATTAGCATTAATCCAGGATTAAGATTTTGTTCCACTTTTTGTATTTAAATTCCTA
Organism: Porites lobata; assembly: GCA_942486035.1. Taxonomy (NCBI): domain Eukaryota; kingdom Metazoa; phylum Cnidaria; class Anthozoa; order Scleractinia; family Poritidae; genus Porites; species Porites lobata. Next base: position 3,786,537 of record CALNXK010000017.1, on the reverse strand, counting down.
TGCATTGCGTAGAGAAACATTTTGTGTAAATCATTACTGTGTCTCAGACTAAAGGTTCAACAGTATTTTGAAAGCTTGAGTCACATGCTCTTAGCAAGAAAACCGTGCTTAAAATTTTGCTTAATCCCGGGTTAAACTTAACCATCTTTCTGGGACCCGGGATTGACTCCAATGAGCGCGTTTTACAAGCGACACACGCGAAGCGAGTAGTTCGAAAGCCCGCGCGCGAGACGCACGCGCCAAACTAGAGACTGGGTTCTAGCCGAGACCAATATGGCGACGAATTATTGACCAGACACAACACGTGTGTAGTAAATTGGATCTAAAGGAACATGGTTAGACTTCTGGAACTCGGATTTGAGCTTCAGGAGTTCTTTTACTTACTGGTCAACACTTGGCTCTCTTCATGATCTACAAATTCTCGCACGTGGCATGTCAGAAGTGGTTAAAAATCTGGCACGGATCTTGTGAGGTAAGTTTTTGTTTAATTAGCTTAAGTTATAAAGCTTTAGCTTAAATTTAAGACTACTTCGCAGAAAACGATGGTCTCATAAGCAAAGAAAATATTGGCGATGGTAATTAAAGGATCAACCTTGTGAATTAAATCATCAAGTAAATCCAGGAGATCTGATACAAATTAAGGTGAAACATGAAATTTAGCAGGTAACCTTATAAAATTCACGTCACAGGTCACAGGTCACAAGTACAGGTCATTACTTTGTTGATAAATAACTGAAATAAGCGAAAACTCTCTTTCGGATTTTGATTCCGCATGGAGAGAGTTTATTATGTTGTTGACTTTTGAATCAGTTGTGAAATTAATGTGCATGGATAACATAGCTACATTGTAGGCAGAAACATAAGTCAGCTTTGGAAGGTAGTTGCAGTGACGATATTGATTGTTATGTCAAGTTGCATTAAGGTTTCCAAGCAACATAACTTCGACTGGGTGCAATGAAAGGCTGATATGTAATCTTTAATCTTTAACCGTTATTTATACACAGTAAAAAATTCATTAGGTACAGTAAATTCTAATACAGTGACAAACATGTCGAGATTCGTATGACTTTGAAATTCACCACAGGGAGGAAGTTCCATTTTCCGGTGTCCTTATAAAAACCTGAGTAAGATTCAGTTAATAGCCATTAATCTGTCATGACTTGTGTACTTTGCGTCACCGATTGAAGACGAGCTGAGACAAAAGACAGATGCTATTTTGTATCACAATGCGATCTCCCGCGAACTTTCAAAACCGGCACGAAAATGGCGCATTCGTCGGGAAAAGCATCTTCAGTCTTTAGACCCTCGCTTGCCAAACAAATGTAATCTCGTACGCAGTATCTACCAAATCATTGACCAAATGTTTTTACTGACAGATATAATTCAAGGTAAATCAAAGCTTTTCATGTAGAGATGATGTTTTGGAAATAGCTGGGCTGATTATTTATGACTCGGTCAGTAGTACAGATAGTACCCTGTAGTACCGGCGCTCGAGTCAACACATCCAGGTTTGGTTTTTCAAAGACTGAGGAAAGATCATGTTGTTGTCATTTCAAACTTAGCCCAAGCCCTTAGCCCATGGAATGCACACGAAAGCAGGTTTAAAGCGATCAAAGAAGGACTAAATTCCCTCCAGCTACTAGAAAATATGGCAGGAAGCAGACATGAATTCAGAGGAAGTGTTTTGTCGTGTGGGGAAGATCTGGAAAATGTACTTGGTCGTGGATTACTGAATTGGGGAAATTAAAATGACGGGATTCATTCTAGAAGCAATATTGTATGATTTCCTGACGGTGGCAGATGAGAGTCGAGGCTGTTGTTGATTATGTAAGCTTAAATAATTTTTTATCGAAGGTTGCTGATTGGATTCAGCTGTACGGTGACTCTATCCAACCCTTGTCAATTTTTTAATAATTAATTAATATTTTTGGATGTCTTTGTATCATCTTTAATGGATACCTATTATCATTTTAGCATAAAAATGTGTTAAGGTCGACACTGATCACTCGATCATTTTATAAATTCTCAATAACTGCTAATTGTGTGAAAGTGTAATGTTCATGGAGAATGTTGATGGACATCACTATTTCTTAAGCCTGATCGCAAACAGTTCAGTTCAGCCAGAGTTCAGTTTTTAAGAGTGGATCATAGTGGATATTTTCAAATTAATCAAATTCTCCTTTAATTTTATGCTGATCAAATCTGTAAAGTTAATTGTTTCAAGGGTATGAGGAGTGTAACCACATGAACCAGAGATCTTTGGTAAACAAAGTAATTGCACATTTGAGCTTTGGTCAAAGTCAGGCTGGTTGTGAGTCGGTTTTAGGTTTGCTGTTTAAACTATCTTGTTTGTGTTTTTGCAGTGACTCAAATCTCAATTTGAAATACCTGTATTTGTTGTTGTTGTTGTTTTTTTTGAAAAAATTAATGATGATAATTTTGTGCTGGTTCGATATGGAATTGAAATTGAATTTTTTTTCTTATGCCATGATTTAAAGGTACTTGAAGTTATTACTTGTGATCAATAATAGATGGTATAATTGTTAATAACTTGCTTGAATGCATTTCAGCTAGTGTTGTTAAGAGAAAATGGTGATGACCAGCCTTTAATTTTACGTACAAAAAAAATCCTAAAGGAAACATTGATGATAGTGCTGTCTAGCATTAGGTAAAACAGTTTGGCCTTCCTGATGCAACAGAGTAGCTTACTAGCCTTTTTAGGCTGTGGCTCTGTGAAAATTTTATTCTCCAGGTGTTTTAGAGGGAACTAAAAAAACACTTTCAGATATTGTTTGAACCCCCACCTAGCACTAGGAGAAAATATTTTGGCCTTCCTGATACGACAGAGCAGCTTAGCCATTTTAGGCTGTGGCTGTCCGAGAATTTTATTCTCCAGGTGTCTCAGGGGGGACTTAAAAACGCACTTTCAGATATTGTTTGAACCTCTGTCTAGCACAAGGTAAAACGGTTTGGCCTTCCTGATGCAACAGAGCAGCTTAGCCTTTTTAGGCTGTGGCTCTGTGCGAATTTTATTCTCCAGGTGTTTCAGAGGGAACTTAAAAACGCACTTTCAGATATTGTTTGAACCTCTGTCTAGCACAAGGTAAAATGGTTTGGCCTTCCTGATTCAATAGAGCAGCTTAGCCTTTTCAGGCTGTGGCTCTGTGCGAATTTTATTCTCCATGTGTTTCAGAGGGAACTTAAAAACGTGCTTTCAGATATTGTTTGAACCTCTGTCTAGCACAAGGTAAAACGGTTTAGCCTTCCTGATGCAACAGAACAGCTTAGCCTTTTCAGGCTGTTGCTCTGTGAGAATTTTATTCTCCACGTCTTTCAGAGGGAACTAAAAATCCTTTTCAGGTTGTGGCTCTGCGAGAATTTTATTCTCCAGGTCTTTCAGAGGGAACTAAAAATGCGCTTTCAGATATTGTTCGAATCCCTGTCCAGCATTAATTATTTATTAAAACAGTTTGGCCTTTCTGATGCAACAGAGCAGCTTACCCTTTTCAGGCTTTGGCTCTGCGAGAATATTATTCTCCAGGTGTCTCAGGGGGAAATAAGAATGAGCTTTGACGACGTTGTTTAAGCATTTAATTACCAGTACTGTATCGCGTTGGTTAAGTGCTCTTTCGAATATTGCAATTATTTTGCTTACGTTTGAAGTTAACCTATCCAGATCCAGCGAGGCCTTAAAACAGCACGTCAGTTTTAAAAGTTTTTGCAGTAAGGTTTCCATTCAGCGGTTAGTTTTAGTTCTGCCTTGAATGAAGATTCCAGAAACTACAGATGAAGGCATGAAAGTGAACATAATCATCGCAGTAAAATGTGCAGCCTATTTGGTTGAAATATAAATTGAAAAAGTTTGCAACATTATCGCAGAAAGTTAGAAGTAATATTCTCCATTGTCGGGGAAAATACTCTGCGGCTTTAAATTTATATTCCACAAGTTTAATTTGAGTAGTACACTGAGTAACGGTTTTGTTACATAAACGTGACTTTACATTTAATTTTATTTTTTGTACTGCTAGTTTTTGTCAATATTGCCGCTAAAAGGCAGCTTCTTTAAGGCACTCGAGAAAACACAGTCTCCATGAACTCTCACTTTAACTTGCGAGGAAGCAAAAAGAAAATAGAGTGGCATTACTTTCATACCATTAAGGGCTAACTTAGGCTCTGGTTTAAGAAATCATTGGATCTCCAGGTCTCTTTCCTGGTGGGTTTATTTGAAGAAAATAAGTGCTTTTCCAGTCTGCGCTATATGCTTTATTGAAATTATTCACGATAAGTGGTGTTTAGATAAAAGCTTTGGGCAAACTGAAAGACTTAACATGGTTTGATTTTGTAATACAAGAACCAGATAACTGGCCCTTAGTGTCTAATAAATACAAGTAAGCAAAATGATACAATGGAAAATTTCGCGGAGCGAAGCGCGTAAAATTACTCTTCGCAAAGTACAATAAATTTTAAGAGAAGCCACAAAGGCAAATGCATTCCAGTTTGGCAGAAAGTCCTCTGATGCGGCTAATTTGTAGTTGAGTTCTTTGTTAAACCAAAATCTTGTTGACATACAGGAATCCAGTTGATATGAGAATTTGTCATCTCCAAGCAAATGAGCCATAAAAAGTTGATTACTTTTACAGAGCTCCCCTGCTGATGTTCGACTATTGAATAGGCGAACATCAGCAGGGGTCTGCTATTTCAGATCTCGTCATGATCCTAAAACCTAAAAAAATCCTAATCTTTAACATTATATTAACTTACATCAATATGCCAGTTAAAAAAAACCTGATTTCCATGAATGCCATGTTTAAAAATTATGATAGAGAAGGTGTTTAAACTGATTTAATGAACCAGACTCTCTAATGTTACAGGGCAGGCTGTTCCAAAGGGTTGTGCCGCTGTAACTAAAACTATTTTTCGTGTAGTTAGTTCTTGGAAAGGGGATAAAAAGTTTGTTTACCGAGTCCCTCAGAGAATAGTTTGATTCATTTCGCTTTATAAATTTAGATGCGAGATATTCGGGAACCAGCCAGTTTAAAGACTTGAAAACCATTAAGACATTCTGATTTTGACGTTGAGATTTCGAGTCTTTCCAGCTGAGTTTGTGAAACAAGGAATCAACATCTACATCAAAGTTTGGTGAAGTTATTACTCGTGCAGCATGGTTTTGCAGTTTTTGTAGCTTGTTAGATAATGTTTTGCCACAATTACCCCAGATTAGGCTGCAGTAATCAAAGTTAGATTGAACTAGTGAGTTGTATATATTGAGTAGCGTGGATTGAGGCACAAATGGCTTAACTCGCTTTATGACTCCAATTGCAGAAGCAATCTTTTTACACAGTTTATCAATGTAGGAATGCCATGTTAAATTGTCATCGATATATATTCCAAGTGATTTAACAGATGGAACTTGTTCAATCAGAACATTATCAATGGAAAGTTCGAGTGTATCAGATAGAGTAGTTAATCTTTGCCTGGAGCTGATCAACATAAATTCAGTTTTTGCAGTGTTCAAGGTAAGTCTGTTCGACACAAGCCATTTGCTTAGCTTTTCAAGGTCGTGAGATAGACTAGACTGAATCAAATGCAAATCAGAACCAGCATAAGTAATGTGGGTGTCATCAGCATACATTCTAGGTGTGCTGAACGAAAGACAGTCAGGCAAATCGTTAATATAAATTAGAAATAAAAGTGGGCCAAGGATCGTTCCCCGTGGCACACCACATTTAAGAGTGGTGAAGTCAGAGAGACAACCGTTGACTGAGCACCGTTGTGTGTGATTCGTTAAATACGATTTAAACCAATCAAGCGTTTTACCTTGAATTCCACACCGATTCATTTTGGTTAGTAATATCTCATGATCAACAGTGTCAAATGCCTTTTTTAAGTTGAGTAACACTACGGCATTGACGTAGCCATGATCGATATTAAACGCTCAACTGTCAGTGGCTTCTAGAAGTGCAGTAACAGTTGAGTGTAGATACCGGAAACCAGATTGTTGTTTAGAGATGATTTCATCGCTATTTAAGAAGTTGTATAACCCTCTCGAACACTTTGGCGACTACGGAAATGACTGAGATAGGTCGGTAGTTGATTAAATCAAATGACTCGTCCTGTTTAAACAACGGAGTCGCTCTGGCACATTTCCAGTCATCAGGAAATATTACAGACATCAGAGATTTATTAAACAGATCGCATAACGGGCCTGAAATAATATCAGCACACTCACGAATCAACCTAGCAGAGATATTATCTAGCCCTGTAGCTTTAGTTTTTGACAATTTATTTAGATGGGTAAAGACATTACTGGTAGTAGTTGAACTAAACTTCTCGTCCGAAGTTAAAGGTATTTTGCGGGCTAGTCTGGGCGTAATAGTGGAAAAGTGTTCGTTAAAGACGTTGGAAATCTCGTTAGAGTTACAGGTAGAGATGTCATTCACCTTCACACCCTTTACTATTTGGTTGCTCTGACGACGAGACATGAGGTTGTTAATAGTTTTCCAAGTCCTTCAAGCATTTCCTTCGGATTGAATAAAAGTATTGTGATAATAGGATGCCTTAGTGGTTTTCACTTTATTGTTGATTCGATTTCAGAGCTTTCTGTAATTGCCCCAGCCCTGAGGATTCTTTGTTTTTATCGCTTTCGTTTTAGTGGCATCGTGACAGCACATACCTTTCTTCAAGGCTGAATGAATCCAGGGTGTTTTGTTCAATTTAGTACGTTCAGTTTGAAAAGGAGCATGTGAGTTAACAATGCGCAAAAATTTTGTTTTCCAGTTTGACCATACCAAATTGAATGACCAGTCTTGTTGAGACATTTCATTTCGACAATTTCCACTTTCAAAATTTCGAAAATTTCTGTAAGATAAACATAATAAACATAGACGAGGTTATGATCGCTGATGGCAATATGGGAGACACTGGAACAGCCTACCCAGTCTGTAGAATTTGTTAGATCAAATTAATTAGTGTAGATAAGGATTCTGCAAGACGCGTTGGTTCATTTATCAGTTGTTTGAGCCCATATAAATCCGAAATCGCAAGTGAATGATGAGTGTTTGCATCTGGTGTAGGAGAGGCCAAATTACAGTGTAAGTCACCGAGCAAATAGTACTCTAGGTCGAGAGAATTTAATTTGCCTATAAATGACTCTTAACTCGAAAATAAATCGGTTGGAGAACAGGTCTGTACCATAAAGCTACTAGAAATGGCTTAGAGTTTGGTTTACAAATTTTTATAGTTAAATTTTCAAGATTAATTACATTTAGATCAGAACGCACTATATAAGAATAAGAAGTAATGTAAATGGTACCGTTTATTTTTTTTATTTTTTTTTGCCACACAAAATGTACAACTTAGAAAGAAAGAAAAAATACACTACAGAACAAAAATGATGAGCAAGCCTTAAATAGAAACCACGGGGCTTATACATGTATTGCAAATGACAAATATTGTAATTGGAGGACAGGTACATGTAAACTTCTATGATAATGGAACTATTCAACTCTTCTAGACTTATAGCTGTTAATAATATACTTTTTCAGACTGAAGAAAGACGGGGTTCATACAGAGTCTTGAATAATTCTTGAAAAAGTCTTCAAATTTGCCCAGCAACTTTTCTATGCCAGGAAAAATTCTGGAAAATAGAGATGAAGTCTGGAAAAAATTTTTACAACAAGTGCTTTTTAAGTGAACTTTTTTTCCTGATGGTCAAATTGTATTCAGTCTCACCTGTATGTTTGCAGCACATCATTATTTTATAAAGCTTTGTTCCTGCATTTTTTTAAAGGTCTCTATTGCTCACCTATTTGATAACCTTGAGTCTGGAAAAAGAAATTTTTGTTTTGAAAAAAGTCTGGAAAAATCTTGAATTTTGGATCCAAAAATTTGTACAAACCCTGGAAAGAGAGATCAGAGTTACAAATGTCATTATCTAACCCTAACCCGTTTCAGATACATGTATCCAGTTTAGAATGCTGTATTCCTTAATAAATGGACTGTAATATGAATAAATTGCTAAACAAGAAAGTTTCTTTCAGGGGTGTCTTATACAAGTTCTAACATAAAAAAGTTGCAATGTACGTTACCTTAATTTTCGTTAATGTGATTTTCTTTCAGTGATGGACTACACTGTGTTACATAGTTTGGATTCTTGATGAAGAGGAACAGCAAGGCAAACTGCAAGACAATGTAATACAATCAGGAAACAAGATGATCAGCAAAAATAGGCAGCTCTGAGGACCAGGTAAACAACTTTTCTAATATATATATACTTTTTACAGTAATATGTGTGACATACCATATTTACTTGATTAAATGTACCCTTGATAAAATGCCAGAGAGAAGCAAAATAATAAAAAATATTAGTACCTTATTCTCAGTTAATTTGGTGAGTATTAAATTTTGTGAAAAATCAACAATTATGTTAAAAATAATAATAATAATGGTAGTAATAGTAATAATTAATTAGTAATAACAATTAAGGATAATCTCTATTAAGCTTTTGTCCATATACATCCATGGTTGATATTCCAATCTAGTAAATTTACTTACAATAGAAGGTAAATTAAATGTAATGAGAATAATGTACAAGCTGGGAAGCTAAATGAACTAGTTAGTTTTCTTGTTAGCTCCCTGAACAATTTAGGTTCTAGGTAGCAAGTAAAATCAAAAACAGAAGAAAAAAAAGAAAGAAGGAAGAACTTATGTACATGAGCTATGTTGCTTTATCAGCAAGACATCAGTTTATTTCATTTGTTGTCCTGACAATACAGTTGTGGAAATTCAGACATGCTTGAGTTTTTTAAATGAGTTGGAAGGTCCTTTCAAATGTCCTTGGCCATAAAAGCGATTTATTGTTTGCCTACATTTGTTTGTATGCTTATCTTATAAAGATTTTTCTTAACTGTATATCTCGTGTTGTAGCAATGGATATTACTAGCATATTGAAAAATGTTGTCGAATACCTCAGGCAGACAGCCTTTATGACATGATGCACAAATTTTGAGGCTAGTAGATGATAAAATTTAAATGTAACTTATATTCATGCAGGAATGCGGATTTGACTTTGATACTGGTTGTGGCAATGACTTTATAATGGCTTCATTTTTAAAATTGTCTTTCATTATAGCAATCTTAGGGGTGGGGGGGGGGTATGCTTGACCTGGCTGGACTTACAAAAATCAAGTTAATGAAACAGTCAGTTATTCATTCATTCTATCAAACAAAGAGTGATTCTATCAAATTAGTGAGAAAATTACTGAATGTTGGAAGTACATGTACATGTAATCAGTCTGTCTGTCAGTCAAAGCTTCAGGAAGTCAATCCAACAGTCATACAGTCAGTCAGGCAATCAGTCAATCGATCATTCATTCAATTAAGGGTGGGCTCATAATGTTATTAAAATAATGTAGATGGGGGGACTAGAATCATTTTAAATTTAGTTTTTCCTTTGCATTGAAGCCCCCACCCCTTTCAGTTATAATCTTGATTGGTGTGATTTTTGTTCCTGCCCCCACTTTCATCTCTCATAAATGAGCGCAAAATACCATGACCCAAACCACCCCCCTCCACCCCCTCCATCACCATGCTAGTGATGAAAGTGGCCTCTGAAAGATTTGTTAAGTAATGATCCGGCTAAGAAGGGAACACTTTCTTTCCAATTGGCAGTGCTTACGCATAAAGGTTCTGCATGTAGATACACACAGAAAACACACAAAGGTAATTGGCAAAATTCTGGTGGCAGGGAAGCAAATAAATGTAGGGGTAAGGGGACCAGGAGAGAAGCCCTTCTATGGGGGAGACAAGATTGAGTGATACCAGGGGTAGCCACCCTGGACAGGAGTCCTGATCAGTCTCTGGGGTGAGGCCCCTATCCCCCAGTCACTAGGAACTAAGGGGAACCAGGAGGGGTGGCCCTCCTGGGTGGAGTACAGATCAGGTGGGACCGGAGGTCCACACCCTTGAGTGGATGTTTTTCCGGACCTGTGTCCAAGGGCTAAGCCTTTTACTGTGGGTTAAAGTGCAGCCAAGGGTTGTACTTCCCTGTGACTTTGTTTAATGGAAAGAAAGTCAGTAGTTCCACATTTCAGGACCTAATGAAGGAATGTGACCTCGTCTGGTATAATACCATAATATAAATCATTAATGTTGTTCAGATACATCAAGATGCAGAGGAATAAAATAATGATCTGCTTGGTATACTAATATACATTCTGTTTGGGCTAAGTATATAGTGACCATAACGAGTACAACATGTAAATTACAGAGCAAACAAAGGTTCCCGTCAGAAAAGAAAAAGGGGGGAGGGGAAGGGGTGGGAGGGAAAAAATGAGGTTGAGCCGAATTTATATTCCTAGTAGGTGGTCCTTGAAAAGTCCTTAAAAAATGGTTCATTTTTTTTTGTATGAACCCTGAAGCGGAACCCTTTGGAAAAATTCAAATAACAGACAGTGATATTTTTATAGTCTGTAGAGCCTTGTTTTGTAGTCAGGGTTGTCACTAAGATTTCAAATTTTAAACGAAGTCTTAAATAGAAAAAAGCTAAGGCCTCAATTAAATACAATATTTAAGTCAGACGGTCAGGAGATTTCTGATCCAGTAGAAGCAGCAAAAAGGGTTTTGCAGGTACTTCTCTGGTATTGGTCCGAACCTCGCAAAGAAAATACAGCCTCCTCCATCTTCACATAAAGATTTTCTATCTGGATCATTTCGAGAATCAATCTCTTTTAGCCCATCAACAGAGGATGACGTTATTACCATTGCTCAATCTTTCGCCTCCGGGAAAGCGGCTGGACACGATAATATTCCAATGTCTGTAATTAAGGAATCCATTCAAATCATTTCGGGACCTCTGGCTCACATTATGAATTTATCAATCGCTCATGGCGTTGTACCATATCAAATGAAAACAGGTCGTCTGGTACCACTGTTTAAAGCTGATGACCAGTCACTAGTCCGTTTTCTTGGGGGTAATCATGGATGAAAACTTAAATTGGAAATCTGAAATCTCACATGTCGCCAATAAAGTTTCTAAATCCACAGGAATTATTCGTAAATCCAGTTTCTATTTATCTAAGAAAACTTTACGAAAACTATATTTTTCTCTAGTCTATCCATACTTTACTTACTGCAACTTAGTTTGGGCCTCAACTTACAGAGCTAACATTATTCGTCTTGAGATTTTACAGATACGGGTGATCACAACTATAGCTAAAACTACTTTCGGTGCACATACTGATCCACTCTTTCAAAATCTTGGTGTCTTAAAATTTCATGATATGTACTTAATACAACTAGGCTTATTCATGTCAAATTCATTTCGTATAATACAAGAAACTCGTGTAAATTTCGTCTGCTTTTCTGTTGTACTCTAATCAAACAATTTTTGGTATTTTATCAAGGACCTCAATTTTAAAACTCTTTAAACACCAACATCATCAACGCTTCCTCTTCTTTTTCCTTTAAAAGAGCACTTAAGGCATTTATTTGTAATAATTATTAGTATACTCCAACAAAAATCTTGGGAAAAAGCCTTGTAATATTCAACATTTGTAAACGTCTGTAAGATTGATTGTTATTTTAATTTTCCACCTGATAATATTTTGTTTTCGTCGCCGTAATTTTTATGCCATCTGTGAAAAATTGTAATTGAGGAGGCCTGATTATGAAAAGCTTTATAGTTTCCTTTAGACCTCCTCGCCATTTCTTCCTACATCTTTTTGGCATCTTTTTGTAATTGTAATCGTGCGGCAAATAAAAAAATACCAAGTAATTGTTGTTTGTAGCCAGAGAAGTCGGAAGCGGTCATGGGGCCCCCCACCCCCCAAAGAAGTTTTAGACATTTCTAAAAGACATTAGCGCAGAAAAAGGGCAATCTTCAAGAGCAGAGCTATTATTAGCGGTTTTATGATGATTACGTCTTTATTAAAGAAAACTACCACATTCTGAGACACTAAAATAACACGTTTTTACTTTACGTAAAGGCTGCTTGGAGGGGTCTTTTTAGTGGCCGCCAAACAGGAATACATGTAAGCTCGGGGGCTTACATGTGACTTGATGTTATGGTTAGGTAGCTCTTCTTTCACGATCCAATACGCACATCTTCTGCGACTCTTTCGCGTTCGTCAAGGGTTCGCTGAAAGACGGAAACCCTCTGTAGCATCTCCGCTAAAACTGCGTTTATATGTTGTGAGGTACGGCAGTGATCTTCAAACTCTTCCGGGCGAAGTGGTTTACGGGACTCCTTGTTAAAAACTTTCGACTTATTTTGAGGATTAGACGTGTCATGTTTTTTGCACAACAAGCAGAACAGACCCTCGCCTTCACCATAAACAGGCCACCACATCTCAGTTGTAACACAGTTGTTTAGCCAACTATGTTGAAATTTGTAAGTCTGCTTTGCAATCGTTGTTGCTTCATTGTTGCTAACATTTCAACAACCAGCCTTTTTACAGAAATCACGCTGATGGTACTTAGATGTAAACAAGTAACCCGAGGGGGGAGGGGGGGGGGGAAGCAGCACAGACGTTCTCGCACGTCGTCTCGCTTAGGGGTGTAAATGTCGGATTTTGGTCTCACTTAGGGTGTTCTGGCAAAACGTCATTGTATTTAGCCGTAAAGATCTCTTTTAGGGTTGCACGCGAAGATATATATTTTGTCAGTTCGTTTTATTTACTCAATTCATGTATTCTATAGCATCAGTACCTAAAGAACATTGTAACAAAATGGTCTCTTTTAGGGTCAAAACAAGGTTGGCCCACGCCCAGGTTGGTCTTCTTAAGGGGTTTAATTCAAAATTTCCGACGAGCATCCCCGCCCCTTTCATATGGCAGTCCCCCCCGGGTTAAAAATATACATATTGCGTGACAGCGTGACACGTCACAAAAAAAAGCAAAAACCCTGTCAGGGAGGTGTTCTGGCGGCCATTTTTCCCATTTAACCTCTGGGAGAGAGTTAGCCGATTAACCTCCGGCGCGAGGGTTCCCATTTAACCTCTGGGACCGAGTTAATAGTTCGAGCACCTCCCTGCACTTGCTGGGCCGGAGATCGGGGCCCGTCAGCAAGCTAGACAGTCCCCCCCCGGTAAGTCAATCTACCGCACGGGTTAGTCAAGCAGGCTTCAGAGAGTTGGCCATCTCTCACCGCCCTATAACCCCACCAGCAAAATCAACCTATCTTTTGCTTTAGAAAATTGACCTATATATTTGGATCGGAAACTCATTTCGCTCACTTATGGTTTAAAACACTCATGGTACGGTTTTTCACAGACGCATGCGTGTTAGGCCCAAAAAAATGGTTTGGAAATTTCGTTGATTCATACATAACATCTTCATTCACTTAGGCCCGTTCAGTTCAGCTATGAAAAATATGGCTATCATTTGTAAAAGTTGTTTTTCCTCAAAATCTCGGGTAGCCCAGCTTTCCACAAACTCTTGTTACAAAAACGCGCCTTATTTAGAGAGGTGCTCAGCATTTTATTAGATTGGATTTGCTATTAACTGTGCATTCCATTGGAGAGTTCGCAACATAGATTTTCCGCCCTTCGACGACTCAGGAAATACCTTGAAGGACCCATGAACATGAAGCAAGATCGACGTCTGAACAACGGCCTTCTTATGCACGTCAATAATTTGATAATGAACGATCCGGACACTGTTGAGGTTACAAGCAAGCAAACAAACAGTTTTTTGTTCCACACAAACTATGCAAAAGACATTCTGGGAAATCTGAGTAGAGGTATACGCTCGGCTTAATGTACGATGAGCCCCCCACCTCCCCCGCCGGCCTCTTACGTTTACAAAAGGCTCCGATGTCTTTGAACTTGGTCCTAAGAATGATTTTTATTTGGAAAGGAAAAACGTAAAAAGCCAAATATTTCTTGTTGTAAAAGTATACCTCGTAAAATTTCGCTATGGAGAAGACCATGAAATAAATGGAGTTGTGTAAACCCGTCTAGTCAGACCATTCTGCTGTGAAGTTTAATTAGAGTTTTTAAACTCTAAATAATTATTTCGATTCTCAGTGAGATTCGCTGTTTCCCTCGACATTTATAGCAAGCTTGTTTCTTCACTAGCTATTGTTCAGTCGCACAAAAAGGCGGGAAACAATTATTAGTGATTTATTTCCAGTATTTATTCAGTAAAGATGGAAAGGAAAGCCATGTTATTTCAGTTTAAATCATTTTTGATGAAGAGGGCGCGTTTTTTGTGTCTATCAAAATCGAGTCTGGTTTGAGGAGTTTCGAAACGATTAACATATTATATAGATTTTGCCCGAAGCTCCCGGTGATATTTATAGTTTGTTGAAACAAAATATAAAATGGTTTAATGCTAAGCGGCGAAGGCAACGCCGGTTAACGGTGAAAAACAAAAATAGGTCTAATTAGCAAAAAAAGCAACTTTGCACGTGCAGCACACTTTTTTGTACCTTTCTTTGCAGTTGTTTTGCACGACAGCAACGTGAAAACTTGCAGAAACGTCTTAGTTACTCCCTTGATAAAATGCCACAGGGAAGCAAAATAATAAAAAATGTTGGTACGATCTTCATGACATTAATTTTTAACAAACAATTGAAGTGGAAAATGTGAAACAGCATAACAGCGACATAAGCAGTTCCAGCAGCCATGATACTCAGATGACTCACAATTTTAAGCGTACATCCAGGCTTCCAAATGTAAATTGTTTACTCAAAATGAGTTAACACTTCGCCCTAAACTGGGCTTTTTTACGTTAACTGACTTCAAAATGGGGAATCTAGCTTTTCCTCCCCCATACCATCCATGCAGTGTTGTGCCACTGGTCGAGCTACCTATAGAAAACAACAAATGCCCGAACTTTGAATGGAGGGGACAGGGAAAGTGTGTGGATCCTTTTGTTCTCTGAAGTTACCCTATTTGAGTACGATGTCTCTGAGATCTGGACTCCAGTCCAGGGTGGCTACCCCCGGTACCACTTGATCTTGTCACCCCCCCCCTTATGATGGCTTCTCTCCTGTTCTCTCCTGGTCCCCTTACCCCTATATTTAAGTGCTTCCCTGCCACCAGAATTGTGCCCATTACTTTTTGTGTTTTCTGTGTATATCTGGCATAGAACCTGCAAATTGAAGAGTTTATCAATAATGGGTTAACCCCTTTGATAAAATGCAAAGTTTTCGACGATATTGAAATGACATTTTTTCCTACAGTGTATTCTGTACTATACTGTTCCAAATCTGTAAGCACATGTTCTGATTGAAAACAGTGACTTTTGTCCTTGAGAGACTTCTACAGACTCCACTAGAAACTATCCTGTGTACAACAAGGTTTCCTTCTTCACTGTAAGACTTCTCACGATGTGAGACTATGACGTTGGCCTGCATAAATCTTGGCAACCTGACCAGGAGGCCAAGATGGTCGAGGGCATCTTTCATCTAAAACTAGGACTATGTCGTCAACAAGGAAACTCCTTGAAGGATTCAACCCACTTCTGTCCAGTTGTGGTCCCGGAATAATTATCAGAGAGACGAACCCTGTCACCACCTCTCGTCACCTCTAATAGGAGCGCGTGTCTTCTTTGTGAAATGAACCAGGAGGGGGTGGTTTTGCTCAATTTGTATTTTAATATGCGGTATTGCGGTTTTACAAAACCAAGCAGTTTGCGGTATTTAGAAATTTTCGGGTAATTTCAATGCGGTTTGCAGTTTTGTTACGTTATTCTGTGCAGTGTTTATATGTATTTCTGTGCAGTTTGCGGTATTCTTACACCATTATGCCCCCCCCCCCCCTTATCTAGGGTTTAAAGTCACGGTTCTGTCACGGTTCAATTTGCCTAATTTTCCAGTGGGGAGGGGGGGGGGTCACCATAGAGAAATATTTCCAGAGGGCTCTCGTGACGCGTAAGAGAGTAACAAAGAAAAAACACAAAAATCAACCACGACAATTTATTTGCGAAGATATAAAACACGACGAAGGTTAAATAACTACTAAACCTAAGGATTAATGGACATAGCGAACATGTTTTGTCAGTCCCTTGGCGTGACCTCTCACGCGAAAACGTTACTTACGGTTTGCCGTTTTCGAGCGGATTCGGTATCCGTTTGAACGGCTTGGCTTGGGCTATCCGTTCAAAAAAAATTGTCATCCGTTCGAACGGCTTGGGCTATCCGTTAGAAAAAGAATTTGTCGACCGTTCGAGCAACTAAAGCTATCTGTTCAAAGATAAATTTTAGCCGAGTTTCCACCACAAAACCATTTCTTAGCTAGCCATTCGCGTCGAACGATCTGTTATTCTCCCGGGTTATTCTCCAGGTCACGTACGTTACGAAGTTTGCTTACAAACGCATCATGAATAGTTACGAATCTCTGCTCCTTTGCAGCCATCTTCGCTTTCATATTATCAATCGATTATCGACAGTAACGACAAACGTTTTATTCAATCCTTAAGTTTTTTTAAAAACAAGTTTCCCGAAAATAAAATTTTTTATCCTTTGCGCTTTTGTAGTTTATGAGCCAGCGGAGCGAAACTTCATTTTCCTTGCATGTCGAGAACACGAAACACACACAAAAATTTTTTTCATTGGTTGCATTTCTTCTTCACTTGACTGTTTCTCTATCACGAAGAAGTTACGACGGGTCTTTTCCAGCACGTTAAACTTTGCGTGACAAATATGAAATCGACGACGCGCAATTTTTAGTCCAGTCAATCTAGGCATTTTCTAATTTAGAGAACGTTTATACACTTGAAAATGACCTCGGAGAGGTCGAAACGTCGTGATTTTTTACCGCTAATATTTATCTCAAAAGCAGTTAAAAACTGAAAACTCATAAAATTTGATTAAAACCTCATTTGTTTATACTGTCTAGGGGTAAAGAAATATTGATCACGGAATTTCGCTCTCAAACACAAGCACTGAAAGACAAATAATAATTAATGTCATAGTTCGCATATTATTATTACATTTGCAGCCTGCAGGTACCCTAGGAAAAATTCAGGAAATCATAATTATTTAACTTTGAAATTTTTTGCCTCCAAAATTGCAACAGTTGGCAATATAGCTTCCTTTGGATAATTATGTTTATTATTACCATTTGTCATTAGACTATTTGCACATTCGTTTCACGTAACTGCAAACTACCAGGATTCTTTAGTAATTCAAGGATTATGAAGACTTTGATTCTTTTAATTTCTTTGGAAACACTGTATATAGTCAACCTGTCGAGAATTAATAGGAATTCCGGTAGTACTTTAGTCAAGTGAAGCATAGTTAATAGAGGGAATGGTTATGAAACCCGACAAAGTTCTTTGTTGTATGTTTTTGTTCTCTTTTTCGGCCTTGACCCTGCACAAAACACAATAGTTGTTTACTCCATACTGAGGAACTAACCAATAGAAACGTGCTGGTTACGTAATTCATGCATAACGTATGAACGCAAAAGAAAAGATTGTGCAGGGTCGTGGACCTTCTAACATAAATCTTGGCATCTTTGTTTGCTCCTTTGATGTTTGCCGGGCTTCGTAACCAGTCACCTCCATTAACTATGAGTGAAGCCATTGTAAAACATCATTGGTCTATTATAACCTTATATTATTTACACAACAAACAGCAAGCTCATTAGCACAATCAACACCTTTAACCAGGCTTCAACTAGCATAAATTGAACTTTCTCTAGCATAATCATTCTTAGCCAGATACTAAGGTATTGGCATTGAAAAGAAAGTCAATTTGAATACTTTTTGAATCACCTTTATATAAAAACACAAGGAAAAAATTTACGTTTTTAGTTCATTATCTCAAATCTAATTTTTCGGCATGCTACAAGGCATAAGTTCTTGCTGCCTACTAAAAGTTGCTATCAAAAAGGAAACAAACAGAAACAAAACCACTCCAAAAAAATAAAAAAATGCTTAGGCGTAACCTTCAGTAATGCAAAGCTCTGGGTGTCAACTCAGGGAAACTATAAAGGTTAGATTTAATATTTATTTAATATTTTATCTGTATATTTATTTAATAGCGTTGAAGACCATCACTGGTGTGTTTTTTTTACTGCCAACTTTCATTCTAGTCCAAATCTAGAAAGAAAAATTAGCACTGATTTCTCAACTTACACAGTTGCATCTTTGCAACGGTTTTTCCACTGGAGAACACAAAGAACTTTTGGAAAAGCTTTCAAACATCCCAGGAGTGTATTTAAGACAGCACACTAGAGGTTAACATCACATTCTCTTTAATTATGTTCAGATTACTATTTAATAATATGCACGTCCACATTTCTTGGTGTTACAAAAGTTCCTTCGTAAATATCAGTTGTCAGTTAGTTCTTGTTTTAGTTTTTTTTTTTACTCTAGGTTTTTGCTCCCCAGCAAACTAGCATGTTGCTATTTGCAGCTAGTAATGTCCTGTTATATATAAAAAAAAAAACTCGTAAAAACTTAGGGTTATTACTAACTCTTTCTCTTTTTTGGAATTTTATTGTAACACCAAGTAAAATAGGGCTGTCATATTTTTAAAGTGCTAGTGGGCTTTAATTTTCTACTTAAGATTTTGGCTTCTTATAATATCTACTTTCAGATCTGAGGTGGCACACTCACAAGATTAGGAGCCCATCACTTGGGAAAGGTCATGTTTAATCTAGCCAACCTCGCCCTTGCTGGGCTGTGGAAGCTTTTCCTCTGAGAAGGTGTGTTTCTGATGTCTTCTGAGATATTCCAACGGAGAAATCCTGGGAAATTTTATCTGATTCTGTAATTCTTGCAGGGGGCAGTTTAGCACTTGGAAGATTTGACCGTTTGTTCCCTAGTGGGGCGGACAACGTGCAAGAAGGTGAGAGTTTGCTTCTCATGTTTTTAGGGTTCCATTCATTTTGTTTTGATACCACAACTTTTTCCAAATTAAAATGCATTTCGACCCAAGAAGCTTGTCTGCGAACAATATATCGGGGAATGTTTATCTGTCTTGCATTTGATTTACAGGGGTGCTAGCATTGTGCTCGACCGGGTTAAGGAAAGGTGTGTGGAAGGAGGACCTCATTGGCAAGGACTGGGCACTTAATTGCACAGGTTTGACTTAGCTGAAGTTTCACAAATTGCATCAAATTGAGCTGACAGTCTCTAAGAATCTCTCTAATGGGGGCAACTGGTCATGCATTTCTCTTCTAAACCTAAACCTTGCGTTATATATACAGATAGTTTTCCAAAGCATTACACAAAATAGAAGTCGTATAATAACCTGTTTTGGTCTTAATTTTAATTTTTTTATCCAAAAAATGCAATAATTCCTTGTAGCTTTTCAATCATTCAACCATAAAAAAAAAACATCGCTCATATAACAGGTCTAACATCTTTGCCTAATTATTTCAAAATAATCCCACTCAAAACTAAGAAAAGTTGCATCAACATCTAGTTGTTTGCCTGTTGTTGTCAGTCAACTGAAAACAACAGGCAAACAAATGGTCAATTTTTAAAGGGGTTAACCGATGACTTTGGTCAAAAATTGAAATTATTTTCTTTGCTTGCTTTTAAACAAAATAGGCCTTAAAATAATGTTTGCTGACCATCCAGTTAGAAAACAAGCGTACCTAGACTGAAAAATAAGGATTTTACCAATTCGCCCTATGCAGATGTTTTTTAAAGGGGTTAACCCATGACTTCGGTCAAAAATTGAAATTATTTTCTTTGCTTGCTTTTAAACAAAATGGACCTTAAAATAATGTTTGCTGACCATCCAGTTAGAAAACAAGCCTACCTAGACTGAAAAATAAGGATTTTACCAAGTCGCCCTATGCAGATGTTTTTTAAAGCGGTTAACCCATGACTTTGGTCAAAAATTGAAATTATTTTCTTTGCTTGCTTTTAAACAAAATAGGCCTTAAAATAATGTTTGCTGACCATCCAGTAAGCAAACAAGCCTACCTAGACTGAAAAATAAGGATTTTACCAAGTCGCCCTATGCAGATGTTTTTTAAAGGGGTTAACCCATGACTTTGGTCAAAAATTGAAATTATTTTCTTTGCTTCCTTTTAAACAAAATAGGCCTTAAAATAATCTTTGCTGACCATCTAGTAAGAAAACAAGGCTACCTAAACTGAAAAATAAGAATTTTACCAAGTTGCCGTACGCAGATGTTTTTTTAAAGGTGTTAACCCATGACTTTGGTCAAAAATTGAAATTATTTTCTTTGCTTGCTTTTAAACAAAATAGGCCTTAAAATAATGTTTGCTGACCATCCAGTTAGAAAACAAGCCTACCTAGACTGAAAAATAAGGATTTTACCAATTCGCCCTATGCAGATGTTTTTTAAAGGGGTTAACCCATAACTTTAGTCAAAAATTGAAATTATTTTCTTTGCTTCCTTTTAAACAAAATAGACCTTAAAATAATCTTTGCTGACCATCCAGTAAGAAAACAAGCCTACCTAGACTGAAAAATAAGGATTTTACCACGTCGCCATATGCAGATGTTTTTTAAAGGGGTTAACCCATGACTTTGGTCAAAAATTGAAATTATTTTCTGTGCTTGCTTTCAAACTAAATAGGCCTTAAAATAATGTTTGCTGACCATCCAGTTAGAAAACAAGCGTACTTAGACTAAAAAATAAGGATTTTACCAAGTCGCCCTACGCAGATGTTTTTTAAAGGGGTTAACCCATGACTTTGGTCAAAAATTGAAATTATTTTCATTGGTTGCTTTTAAACAAAATAGGCCTTAAAATAATGTTTGCTGACCATCCAGTTAGAAAAGAAGCGTACCTAGACTGAAAGATAAGGATTCTACCAAGTCGCCCTATGCAGATGTTTTTTAAAGGGGTTAACCCATGACTTTAGTCAAAAATTGAAATTATTTTCTTTGCTTCCTTTTAAACAAAATAGGCCTTAAAATAATGTTTGCTGGCCATCCACTTAGAAAACAAGCCTACCTAGACTGAAAAATAAGGATTTTACCAAGTCGCCCCATGTAGATGTTTTTTAAAGGGGTTAACCCATGACTTTGGTCAAAAATTGAAATTATTTTCTTTGCTTGCTTTTAAACAAAATAGGCCTTAAAATAATGTTTGCTGACCATCCAGTAAGAAAACAAGCCTACCTAGACTGAAAAATAACGATTTTACCAAGTCGCCCTATGCAGATGTTTTTTAAAGGGGTTAACCCATGACTTAAGTCAAAAATTGAAATTATTTTCTTTGCTTGCTTTTAAACAAAATAGGCCTTAAAATAATGTTTGCTGACCATCCAGTTAGAAAACAAGCCTACCTAGACTGAAAAATAAGGATTTTACCAAGTCGCCCTATGCAGATGTTTTTTAAAGGGGTTAACCCATGACTTAAGTCAAAAATTGAAATTATTTTCTGTGCTTGCTTTCAAACAAAATAGGCCTTAAAATAATGTTTGCTGACCATCCAGTAAGAAAAGAAGCCTACCTAGACTGAAAAATAAGGATTTTACCAAGTTGCCCCATGCAGATGTTTTTTAAAGGGGTTAACCCATGACTTAAGTCAAAAATTGAAATTATTTTCTTTGCTTCCTTTTAAACAAAATAGGCCTTAAAATAATGTTTGCTGACCATCCAGTAAGAAAACAAGCCTACCTAGACTGAAAAATAAGGATTTTACCAAGTCGCCCTATGCAGATGTTTTTTAAAGGGGTTAACCCATGACTTAAGTCAAAAATTGAAATTATTTTCTTTGCTTGCTTTTAAACAAAATAGGCCTTAAAATAATGTTTGCTGACCATCCAGTTAGAAAACAGGCGTACCTAGACTGAAAAATAAGGATTTTACCAAGTCGCCCTATGCAGATGTTTTTTAAAGGGGTTAACCCATGACTTTGGTCAAAAATTGAAATTATTTCCTTTGCTTCCTTTTAAACAAAATGGGCCTTAAAATAATGTTTGCTGACCATCCAGTTAGAAAACAAGCGTACCTAGACTGAAAAATAAGGATTTTACCAAGTTGCCCTATGCAGATGTTTTTTAAAGAGGTTAACCCATGACTTTGGTCAAAAATTGAAATTATTTCCTTTGCTTCCTTTTAAAAAAAATAGGCCTTAAAATAATGTTGGCTGACCATCCACTTAGAAAACAAGCCTACCTAGACTGAAAAATAAGGATTTTACCAATTCGCCCTATGCAGATGTTTTTTAAAGGGGTTAACCCATGACTTTGGTCAAAAATTGAAATTATTTTCTTTGCTTTCTTTTAAACAAAATAGGCCTTAAAATAATGTTTGCTGACCATCCAGGTAGAAAACAAGGGTACGTAGATTGAAAAATAAGGATTTTACCAAGTCGCCCTATGCAGATGTTTTTTAAAGGGGTTAACCCATGACTTTAGTCAAAAATTGAAATTATTTTCTTTGCTTGCTTTTAAACAAAATAGGCCTTAAAATAATGTTTGCTGACCATCCATTTAGAAAAGAAGCGTACCTAGACTGAAAAATAAGGATTTTACCGAGTCGCCCCATGCAGATGTTTTTTAAAGGGGTTAACCCATGACTTTGGTCAAAAATTGAAATTATTTTCTTTGCTTTCTTTTAAACAAAATAGGCCTTAAAATAATGTTTGCTGACCATCCAGGTAGAAAACAAGCGTACGTAGATTGAAAAATAAGGATTTTACCAAGTCGCCCTATGCAGATGTTTTTTAAAGGGGTTAACCCATGACTTTGGTCAAAAATTGAAATTATTTTCTTTGCTTGCTTTTAAACAAAATAGACCTTAAAATAATGTTTGCTGACCATCCAGGTAGAAAACAAGCGTCGTGGATTGAAAAATAAGGATTTTACCGAGTCGCCCCATGCAGATGTTTTTTAAAGGGGTTAACCCATGACTTTCGTCAAAAATTGAAATTATTTTCTTTGCTTGCTTTTAAACAAAATAGGCCTTAAAATAATGTTTGCTGACCATCCAGTTAGAAAACAAGCCTACCTAGACTGAAAAATAAGGATTTTACCAAGTCGCCCTATGCAGATGTTTTTTAAAGGGGTTAACCCATGACTTAAGTCAAAAATTGAAATTATTTTCTGTGCTTGCTTTCAAACAAAATAGGCCTTAAAATAATGTTTGCTGACCATCCAGTAAGAAAAGAAGCCTACCTAGACTGAAAAATAAGGATTTTACCAAGTCGCCCTATGCAGAGGTTTTTTAAAGGGGTTAACCCATGACTTTGGTCAAAAATTGAAATTATTTTCTTTGCTTGCTGTTAAACAAAATAGGCCTTAAAATAATGTTTGCTGACCATCCAGTTAGAAAAGAAGCGTACCTAGACTGAAAAATAAGGATTTTACCAAGTCACCCTATGCAGATGTTTTTTAAAGGGGTTAACCAATGACTTTGGTCAAAAATTGAAATTATTTTCTGTGCTTGCTTTTAAACAAAATAGGCCTTAAAATAATGTTTGCTGACCATCCAGTTAGTAAACAAGCCTACCTAGACTGAAAAATAAGGATTTTACCAAGTCGCCCTATGCAGATGTTTTTTAAAGGGGTTAACCCATGACTTAAGTCAAAAATTGAAATTATTTTCTTTGCTTGCTTTTAAACAAAATAGGCCTTAAAATAATGTTTGCTGACCATCCAGTTAGAAAACAAGCGTACCTAAACTGAAAAATAAGGATTTTACCAAGTCGCCCT
The DNA here is from genome assembly GCA_942486035.1 of Porites lobata. Lineage (NCBI taxonomy): Eukaryota > Metazoa > Cnidaria > Anthozoa > Scleractinia > Poritidae > Porites > Porites lobata. The sequence goes on along the minus strand of CALNXK010000017.1, from coordinate 3,762,941 downwards.
ATGCAGATGTTTTTTAAAGGGGTTAACCCATGACTTAAGTCAAAAATTGAAATTATTTTCTTTGCTTGCTTTTAAACAAAATAGGCCTTAAAATAATGTTTGCTGACCATCCAGTTAGAAAACAAGCGTACCTAGACTGAAAAATAAGGATTTTACCAAGTCGCCCTATGCAGATGTTTTTTAAAGGGGTTAACCCATGACTTTGGTCAAAAATTGAAATTATTTTCTTTGCTTTCTTTTAAACAAAATAGGCCTTAAAATAATATTTGCTGACCATCCAGGTAGAAAACAAGCGTACCTAGACTGAAAAATAAGGATTTTACCAAGTCACCCTATGCAGATGTTTTTTAAAGGGGTTAACCCATGACTTTAGTCAAAGATTGAAATTATTTTGTTTGCTTGCTTTTAAACAAAATAGGCCTTAAAATAATGTTTGCTGACCATCCAGGTAGAAAACAAGGGTACGTAGATTGAAAAATAAGGATTTTACCAAGTCGCCCTATGCAGATGTTTTTTAAAGGGGTTAACCCATGACTTTAGTCAAAAATTGAAATTATTTTCTTTGCTTGCTTTTAAACAAAATAGGCCTTAAAATAATGTTTGCTGACCATCCATTTAGAAAAGAAGCGTACCTAGACTGAAAAATAAGGATTTTACCGAGTCGCCCCATGCAGATGTTTTTTAAAGGGGTTAACCCATGACTTTGGTCAAAAATTGAAATTATTTTCTTTGCTTTCTTTTAAACAAAATAGGCCTTAAAATAATGTTTGCTGACCATCCAGGTAGAAAACAAGCGTACGTAGATTGAAAAATAAGGATTTTACCAAGTCGCCCTATGCAGATGTTTTTTAAAGGGGTTAACCCATGACTTTGGTCAAAAATTGAAATTATTTTCTTTGCTTGCTTTTAAACAAAATAGACCTTAAAATAATGTTTGCTGACCATCCAGGTAGAAAACAAGCGTACGTAGATTGAAAAATAAGGATTTTACCGAGTCGCCCCATGCAGATGTTTTTTAAAGGGGTTAACCCATGACTTTCGTCAAAAATTGAAATTATTTTCTTTGCTTGCTTTTAAACAAAATAGGCCTTAAAATAATGTTTGCTGACCATCCAGTTAGAAAACAAGCCTACCTAGACTGAAAAATAAGGATTTTACCAAGTCGCCCTATGCAGATGTTTTTAAAGGGGTAACCCATGACTTAAGTCAAAATTGAAATTATTTTCTGTGCTTGCTTTCAAACAAAATAGGCCTTAAAATAATGTTTGCTGACCATCCAGTAAGAAAAGAAGCCTACCTAGACTGAAAAATAAGGATTTTACCAAGTCGCCCTATGCAGAGGTTTTTTAAAGGGGTTAACCCATGACTTTGGTCAAAAATTGAAATTATTTTCTTTGCTTGCTGTTAAACAAAATAGGCCTTAAAATAATGTTTGCTGACCATCCAGTTAGAAAAGAAGCGTACCTAGACTGAAAAATAAGGATTTTACCAAGTCACCCTATGCAGATGTTTTTTAAAGGGGTTAACCAATGACTTAAGTCAAAAATTGAAATTATTTTCTGTGCTTGCTTTCAAACAAAATAGGCCTTAAAATAATGTTTGCTGACCATCCAGTAAGAAAAGAAGCCTACCTAGACTGAAAAATAAGGATTTTACCAAGTCGCCCTATGCAGATGTTTTTTAAAGGGGTTAACCCATGACTTTGGTCAAAAATTGAAATTATTTTCTTTGCTTGCTTTTAAACAAAATAGACCTTAAAATAATGTTTGCTGACCAACCAGGTAGAAAAGAAGCGTACCTAGACTGAAAGATAAGGATTCTACCAAGTCGCCCTATGCAGATGTTTTTTAAAGGGGTTAACCCATGACTTTAGTCAAAAATTGAAATTATTTTCTTTGCTTCCTTTTAAACAAAATAGGCCTTAAAATAATGTTTGCTGGCCATCCACTTAGAAAACAAGCCTACCTAGACTGAAAAATAAGGATTTTACCAAGTCGCCCCATGTAGATGTTTTTTAAAGGGGTTAACCCATGACTTTGGTCAAAAATTGAAATTATTTTCTTTGCTTGCTTTTAAACAAAATAGGCCTTAAAATAATGTTTGCTGACCATCCAGTAAGAAAACAAGCCTACCTAGACTGAAAAATAACGATTTTACCAAGTCGCCCCCTATGCAGATGTTTTTAAAGGGGTTAACCCATGACTTAAGTCAAAAATTGAAATTATTTTCTTTGCTTGCTTTTAAACAAAATAGGCCTTAAAATAATGTTTGCTGACCATCCAGTTAGAAAACAAGCCTACCTAGACTGAAAAATAAGGATTTTACCAAGTCGCCCTATGCAGATGTTTTTTAAAGGGGTTAACCCATGACTTAAGTCAAAAATTGAAATTATTTTCTGTGCTTGCTTTCAAACAAAATAGGCCTTAAAATAATGTTTGCTGACCATCCAGTAAGAAAAGAAGCCTACCTAGACTGAAAAATAAGGATTTTACCAAGTTGCCCCATGCAGATGTTTTTTAAAGGGGTTAACCCATGACTTAAGTCAAAAATTGAAATTATTTTCTTTGCTTCCTTTTAAACAAAATAGGCCTTAAAATAATGTTTGCTGACCATCCAGTAAGAAAACAAGCCTACCTAGACTGAAAAATAAGGATTTTACCAAGTCGCCCTATGCAGATGTTTTTTAAAGGGGTTAACCCATGACTTAAGTCAAAAATTGAAATTATTTTCTTTGCTTGCTTTTAAACAAAATAGGCCTTAAAATAATGTTTGCTGACCATCCAGTTAGAAAACAGGCGTACCTAGACTGAAAAATAAGGATTTTACCAAGTCGCCCTATGCAGATGTTTTTTAAAGGGGTTAACCCATGACTTTGGTCAAAAATTGAAATTATTTCCTTTGCTTCCTTTTAAACAAAATGGGCCTTAAAATAATGTTTGCTGACCATCCAGTTAGAAAACAAAGCGTACCTAGACTGAAAAATAAGGATTTTACCAAGTTGCCCTATGCAGATGTTTTTTAAAGAGGTTAACCCATGACTTTGGTCAAAAATTGAAATTATTTCCTTTGCTTCCTTTTAAAAAAAAATAGGCCTTAAAATAATGTTGGCTGACCATCCACTTAGAAAACAAGCCTACCTAGACTGAAAAATAAGGATTTTACCAATTCGCCCTATGCAGATGTTTTTAAAGGGTTAACCCATGACTTTGGTCAAAAATTGAAATTATTTTCTTTGCTTTCTTTTAAACAAAATAGGCCTTAAAATAATGTTTGCTGACCATCCAGGTAGAAAACAAGGGTACGTAGATTGAAAAATAAGGATTTTACCAAGTCGCCCTATGCAGATGTTTTTTAAAGGGGTTAACCCATGACTTTAGTCAAAAATTGAAATTATTTTCTTTGCTTGCTTTTAAACAAAATAGGCCTTAAAATAATGTTTGCTGACCATCCATTTAGAAAAGAAGCGTACCTAGACTGAAAAATAAGGATTTTACCGAGTCGCCCCATGCAGATGTTTTTTAAAGGGGTTAACCCATGACTTTGGTCAAAAATTGAAATTATTTTCTTTGCTTTCTTTTAAACAAAATAGGCCTTAAAATAATGTTTGCTGACCATCCAGGTAGAAAACAAGCGTACGTAGATTGAAAAATAAGGATTTTACCAAGTCGCCCTATGCAGATGTTTTTTAAAGGGGTTAACCCATGACTTTGGTCAAAAATTGAAATTATTTTCTTTGCTTTCTTTTAAACAAAATAGGCCTTAAAATAATGTTTGCTGACCATCCAGGTAGAAAACAAGGGTACGTAGATTGAAAAATAAGGATTTTACCAAGTCGCCCTATGCAGATGTTTTTTAAAGGGGTTAACCCATGACTTTAGTCAAAAATTGAAATTATTTTCTTTGCTTGCTTTTAAACAAAATAGACCTTAAAATAATGTTTGCTGACCATCCAGGTAGAAAACAAGCGTACGTAGATTGAAAAATAAGGATTTTACCGAGTCGCCCCATGCAGATGTTTTTTAAAGGGGTTAACCCATGACTTTGGTCAAAAATTGAAATTATTTTCTTTGCTTGCTTTTAAACAAAATAGGCCTTAAAATAATGTTTGCTGACCATCCAGTTAGAAAACAAGCCTACCTAGACTGAAAAATAAGGATTTTACCAAGTCGCCCTATGCAGATGTTTTTTAAAGGGGTTAACCCATGACTTAAGTCAAAAATTGAAATTATTTTCTGTGCTTGCTTTCAAACAAAATAGGCCTTAAAATAATGTTTGCTGACCATCCAGTAAGAAAAGAAGCCTACCTAGACTGAAAAATAAGGATTTTACCAAGTCGCCCTATGCAGATGTTTTTTAAAGGGGTTAACCCATGACTTTGGTCAAAAATTGGAATTATTTTCTTTGCTTGCTGTTAAACAAAATAGGCCTTAAAATAATGTTTGCTGACCATCCAGTTAGAAAAGAAGCGTACCTAGACTGAAAAATAAGGATTTTACCAAGTCACCCTATGCAGATGTTTTTTAAAGGGGTTAACCAATGACTTTGGTCAAAAATTGAAATTATTTTCTGTGCTTGCTTTTAAACAAAATAGGCCTTAAAATAATGTTTGCTGACCATCCAGTTAGTAAACAAGCGTACCTAGACTGAAAAATAAGGATTTTACCAAGTCGCCCTATGCAGATGTTTTTTAAAGGGGTTAACCCATGACTTAAGTCAAAAATTGAAATTATTTTCTTTGCTTGCTTTTAAACAAAATAGGCCTTAAAATAATGTTTGCTGACCATCCAGGTAGAAAACAAGCGTACCTAGACTGAAAAATAAGGATTTTACCAAGTCACCCTATGCAGATGTTTTTTAAAGGGGTTAACCCATGACTTTAGTCAAAGATTGAAATTATTTTGTTTGCTTGCTTTTAAACAAAATAGGCCTTAAAATAATGTTTGCTGACCATCCAGGTAGAAAACAAGGGTACGTAGATTGAAAAATAAGGATTTTACCAAGTCGCCCTATGCAGATGTTTTTTAAAGGGGTTAACCCATGACTTTAGTCAAAAATTGAAATTATTTTCTTTGCTTGCTTTTAAACAAAATAGGCCTTAAAATAATGTTTGCTGACCATCCATTTAGAAAAGAAGCGTACCTAGACTGAAAAATAAGGATTTTACCGAGTCGCCCCATGCAGATGTTTTTTTAAGGGGTTAACCCATGACTTTGGTCAAAAATTGAAATTATTTTCTTTGCTTTCTTTTAAACAAAATAGGCCTTAAAATAATGTTTGCTGACCATCCAGGTAGAAAACAAGCGTCGTAGATTGAAAAATAAGGATTTTACCAAGTCGCCCTATGCAGATGTTTTTAAAGGGGTTAACCCATGACTTTGGTCAAAAATTGAAATTATTTTCTTTGCTTGCTTTTAAACAAAATAGACCTTAAAATAATGTTTGCTGACCATCCAGGTAGAAAACAAGCGTACGTAGATTGAAAAATAAGGATTTTACCGAGTCGCCCCATGCAGATGTTTTTTAAAGGGGTTAACCCATGACTTTCGTCAAAAATTGAAATTATTTTCTTTGCTTGCTTTTAAACAAAATAGGCCTTAAAATAATGTTTGCTGACCATCCAGTTAGAAAACAAGCCTACCTAGACTGAAAAATAAGGATTTTACCAAGTCGCCCTATGCAGATGTTTTTTAAAGGGGTTAACCCATGACTTAAGTCAAAAATTGAAATTATTTTCTGTGCTTGCTTTCAAACAAAATAGGCCTTAAAATAATGTTTGCTGACCATCCAGTAAGAAAAGAAGCCTACCTAGACTGAAAAATAAGGATTTTACCAAGTCGCCCTATGCAGATGTTTTTTAAAGGGGTTAACCCATGACTTTGGTCAAAAATTGAAATTATTTTCTTTGCTTGCTGTTAAACAAAATAGGCCTTAAAATAATGTTTGCTGACCATCCAGTTAGAAAAGAAGCGTACCTAGACTGAAAAATAAGGATTTTACCAAGTCACCCTTTGTTTTTTAAAGGGGTTAACCAATTTTGGTCAAAAATTGAAATTATTTTCTGTGCTTGTTTTAAACAAAATAGGCCTTAAAATAATGTTTGCTGACCATCCAGTTAGTAAACAAGCGTACCTAGACTGAAAAATAAGGATTTTACCAAGTCGCCCTATGCAGATGTTTTTTAAAGGGGTTAACCCATGACTTAAGTCAAAAATTGAAATTATTTTCTTTGCTTGCTTTTAAACAAAATAGGCCTTAAAATAATGTTTGCTGACCATCCAGTTAGAAAACAAGCGTACCTAAACTGAAAAATAAGGATTTTACCAAGTCGCCCTATGCAGATGTTTTTAAAGGGGTTAACCCATGACTTAAGTCAAAAATTGAAATTATTTTCTTTGCTTGCTTTTAAACAAAATAGGCCTTAAAATAATGTTTGCTGACCATCCAGTTAGAAAACAAGCGTACCTAGACTGAAAAATAAGGATTTTACCAAGTCGCCCTATGCAGATGTTTTTTAAAGGGGTTAACCCATGACTTTGGTCAAAAATTGAAATTATTTTCTTTGCTTTCTTTTAAACAAAATAGGCCTTAAAATAATATTTGCTGACCATCCAGGTAGAAAACAAGCGTACCTAGACTGAAAAATAAGGATTTTACCAAGTCACCCTATGCAGATGTTTTTTAAAGGGGTTAACCCATGACTTTAGTCAAAGATTGAAATTATTTTGTTTGCTTGCTTTTAAACAAAATAGGCCTTAAAATAATGTTTGCTGACCATCCAGTTAGAAAACAAGCGTACCTAGACTGAAAAATAAGGATTTTACCAAGTCGCCCTTTGCAGATGTTTTTTAAAGGGGTTAACCCATGACTTTGGTCAAAAATTGAAATTATTTTCTTTGCTTTCTTTTAAACAAAATAGGCCTTAAAATAATATTTGCTGACCATCCAGGTAGAAAACAAGCGTACCTAGACTGAAAAATAACGATTTTACCAAGTCGCCCTATGCAGATGTTTTTTAAAGGGGTTAACCCATGACTTTGGTCAAAAATTGAAATTATTTTCTTTGCTTGCTTTTAAACAAAATAGGCCTTAAAATAATGTTTGCTGACTATCCAGTTAGAAAACAAGCCTACCTAGACTGAAAAATAAGGATTTTACCAAGTCGCCCTATGCAGATGTTTTTTAAAGGGGTTAACCCATGACTTTGGTCAAAAATTGAAATTATTTTCTTTGCTTGCTTTTAAACAAAATAGGCCTTAAAATAATGTTTGCTGACCATCCAGTTAGAAAAGAAGCGTACCTAGACTGAAAAATAAGGATTTTACCAAGTCGCCCTATGCAGATGTTTTTTAAAGGGGTTAACCCATGACTTTGGTCAAAAATTGAAATTATTTTCTTTGCTTGCTTTTAAACAAAATAGGCCTTAAAATAATGTTTCCTGACTATCCAGTTAGAAAACAAGCCTACCTAGACTGAAAAATAAGGATTTTACCAAGTCGCCCTATGCAGATGTTTTTTAAAGGGGTTAACCCATGACTTTAGTCAAAAATTGAAATTATTTTCTTTGCTTGCTTTTAAACAAAATAGGCCTTAAAATAATGTTTGCTGACCATCCAGTTAGAAAACAAGCGTACCTAAACTGAAAAATAAGGATTTTACCAAGTCGCCCTATGCAGATGTTTTTTAAAGGGGTTAACCCATGACTTAAGTCAAAAATTGAAATTATTTTCTTTGCTTGCTTTTAAACAAAATAGGCCTTAAAATAATGTTTGCTGACCATCCAGTTAGAAAACAACTGTACCTAGACTGAAAAATAAGGATTTTACCAAGTCGCCCTATGCAGATGTTTTTTAAAGGGGTTAACCCATGACTTTAGTCAAAAATTGAAATTATTTTCTTTGCTTGCTTATAAACAAAATAGGCCTTTAAATAGTGTTTGCTGACCATCCAGTTAGAAAACAAGCGTACCTAGACTGAAAAATAAGGATTTTACCAAGTCGCCCTATGCAGATGTTTTTTAAAGGGGTTAACCCATGACTTTGGTCAAAAATTGAAATTATTTTCTTTGCTTGCTTTTAAACAAAATAGACCTTAAAATAATGTTTGCTGACCATCCAGGTAGAAAACAAGCGTACGTAGATTGAAAAATAAGGATTTTACCGAGTCGCCCCATGCAGATGTTTTTTAAAGGGGTTAACCCATGACTTTGGTCAAAAATTGAAATTATTTTCTTTTCTTCCTTTTAAACAAAATAGGCCTTAAAATAATGTTTGCTGACCATCCAGTTAGAAAACAAGCGTACCTAGACTGAAAAATAAGGATTTTACCAAGTCGCCCTATGCAGATGTTTTTTAAAGGGGTTAACCCATGACTTTAGTCAAAAATTGAAATTATTTTGTTTGCTTTCTTTTAAACAAAATAGGCCTTAAAATAATGTTTGCTGACCATCCAGTTAGAAAACAAGCGTACCTAGACTGAAAAATAAGGATTTTACCAAGTCGCCCTATGCAGATGTTTTTTAAAGGGGTTAACCCATGACTTTAGTCAAAAATTGAAATTATTTTCTTTGCTTCCTTTTAATCAAAATAGACCTTAAAATAATGTTTGCTGACCATCCAGGTAGAAAACAAGCGTACGTAGATTGAAAAATAAGGATTTTACCGCGTCGCCCCATGCAGATGTTTTTTAAAGGGGTTAACCCATGACTTTGGTCAAAAATTGAAATTATTTTCTTTGCTTGCTTTTAAACAAAATAGGCCTTAAAATAATGTTTGCTGACCATCCAGTAAGAAAACAAGCCTACCTAGACTGAAAAATAAGGATTTTACCAAGTCGCCCTATGCAGATGTTTTTTAAAGGGGTTAACCCATGACTTTGGTCAAAAATTGAAATTATTTTCTTTTCTTTCTTTTAAACAAAATAGGCTTTAAAATAATATTTGCTGACCATCCAGGTAGAAAACAAGCGTACCTAGATTGAAAAATAAGGATTTTACCGAGTCGCCCCATGCAGATGTTTTTTGAAGGGGTTAACCCATGACTTTGGTCAAAAATTGAAATTATTTTCTTTGCTTGCTTTTGAACAAAATAGGCCTTAAAATAATGTTTGCAACGAAAAACAAATTGCTTTTGATTTAGATTTAAACACTCAACATTAAATGGGGCTAGAGAAATCCAGTATCAGATGCTCTCAAAGGAAAGATTTTTATTGACTTGTGCTCTTGGGTGAAGTTTGAGGAATGCAGGTCGGTCAGACTAGCGGGATTCTGTGTTCAATTCTTGCCTTCGTTTGCCGACAGAAGCGCACTTAGTACCTTGTTTTTCTTGTCTATGACTCTTGGACATTTACAATATATTGAATTTGTAGAGATGCACCTTTGATTGAAATTTAACTTTTCACCACAAATTATATTAGCTAAAAAATTTTAATTCCCAATTTTTTTTTGGTGTGGTATTTTGACAAAATTGAATGAGACCCTGAGGGCATGAGGAGCAAACTCTCAATTTCCTCTATGCTGCCAACCCCACTTTGGAACAAACGGCTGAATTTTCCAAGTGTCCAACTGCCCCCAGTGGAAGCAGTCCGGCAGGAGCGAGGGAGGCTAGATTCCTTCTTTTAATTTTTTTTATTGTAAATAAATGGACAACAGAGACAAGTTCTATTTCTTCAATAAAGTATTGTTATCTTCAGTACCGGTGCTGTTTACTTTGTAATCCAGATAAACACCCTAAAGGCTCGGACATAGTAAAACACTGTGCGCAGTAAAGATTGGTTTACACCAGTGACATAAACACAAGCACAAGTTAAGTGCGCACTTATTCTATCTATCCTCACCAGTAATTAACGCATTTATAGTACAAGAACAAGAAAACCAAATGGGGTCGTTTCATTCTTCTTGTGTTCGCTCTTTAATTGTGTGAATTGGTAATGGTCAAGAAAAGAATGAGTGTGTTCCTTCTTGCCATGTTTCTGCTTATGCTTTTGCTGTTGACGATCTCACTGAACTCAGTTGTACCGGTTTTGCTTGCGTTTAAGTCGCCAGTATAAGCTAATCTTTAAATTACAACGTTTTCCAACCAAGCGATTGTTGCATACAATGTTGTTAAAGATAAATCAAAATTAACAAATTGCTTTACTTTACACATCGCTCACAATAATCTCAGCACTAAATGAACAAAGTAAATTTGCTGCGCACAGTGCTTCACTGTGTCCAAGCCTTTACGTTTGACAAAACCACAAGTACTTCAACAACAAAATTAAAGTGTCGATGCAAATTTGGAAAAACATTAATTCGCAAAAAATCAAAACACTCTCGCGAGTAAAAGGGCTTAGCAACTCTATTACGAAAACTCTTAAGGTCTTTCTCGAAGGCGCACCAACACTCGTATTTTGAGCTTAAAGTACTAGCTGGTTTAAATCAAGAGAGAGCTAAGTTCTGCTTTTGATAAACTCTTACTAAATCTTTGTGGTAAAAATCAGAGTCATCTTTATCAAACAGTTTGCATTTCGACGCAAAGGATGCCTCAAACAAGTGTTTTTCAGCGACCAAAAAATATCTTGACTGACTTATTCGTATGAAATAAAATGGTGAAGTCTTGCTGGAAATGGCTCTTGGAGTAAAATACAAATCAAAAGAATTCATAACACACACACATCTGTGGCGAATTTGCGATATAAATCAGTCATTGATAAAGTCAGTCTGAAATTACACAAAGCGTTATCCAAGACCTTTTGACTGTAAACTTCTTTTACTCCTAGCTAATTCTCACTGTCCGTTCATAGTACGTAAAGTAATTTCTCGCATGCCAAACCAATACCCTAAATGGCTGTTTTCTTATTCTAACCACCCTTTAAGCATCAAAACGTAATGACTGTTATTCATACGATCCCATAGTAAGATAGTACCCACTCTCCTTCCAGTTTGCGCAATGCAAGGCACATTTGGGATTCATGATAAAGTTCACAGTAAATAAACCAAGAAGTAAACTAGCACAGTCATGCAATCCACCAAGAGCCATACAGTCAAGACAAGTCATTCATTCAGTTAGTATAGTCAAAGTCAATAAATCACTAGGTTATTCAGTCAATACGTCGATATCCTAGTTGAGCAGTAATTAACAAGGTATATCAATATGTCATGCAGTCAGCAAGTAACAAGGTAAATTGATCGACTAGTTAAAAAAAAGCCCTCCTAAACTACAAAAATACTGAATTTCCACAGTTACCAAACTACATTTTCCAAAGGAATTGACCCATGATTTTGGGCAAAAATTGGAATTTTCCTTTTTCCTTGTTTTTGAACAAAATGGGCTTTGAAATAATGTTTGCCGATTATCGAGTTAGAAAACGGGCCTTCCTAGACTTAAAAATACCGATTTAATACAGTGGCCATATTGAGATTTTTTCAAACGGGTTAATCCATGATTTTTGTAAAAAGTTGCAAATTTCCTCCTTGTTTGTTTGTGCACAAAATGAACTTTAAAATACCGTTCGATGATCATCTAGTTAGAAAACAAGCCCTCCTACACTAAAAAAAATATTGATTCTACATAGTGGCCATATTTGAATTTTTTCAAAGAGGTCAACCCATGATTTTAGTCAAAATTGAAAATTTACTCTTTCTCTTATTTTGAACAAAATAGGCCAAGAAATATTGTCTGTTCTTCATCAAGTAAGAAAACAAGTTTTCCTAGACTAAAAAATATCGATTTAACACATTGGACATATTGAGATTTTCAAAGGGGTTAACCCATGAGTTAGGTCAAAAATTGGACATTTTTTGGACAAAATGAGCCTTGAAATAATATCTGATGATCATCTAGTTAACTAGTAAACAAGCCCTCCTAAACTATAAAAACAAAAATTTTACAAAGTCACCAAAGCGTATGTTTTTTACAGGGGTTAACCCATGATTTTCGTCAAAAACTGCATATTTCCTCTTTGTTTTTTGACAGTATAATTCTAGAAATAATGTTTGATGATCATCTAGTTAGAAAACAAGCCCTCCTAGACTATAAAATATTGATTAACAAAGTTGCCACATTGGATTTTATCAAAGTGGTTATTCTATTATTTTGGTTAAAAAAATGGAAATTTCATCTTTGTTTGTTGTTTGACAGACAAGGCCTGAAAATAATGTTTGATGATTATATAGTACAAATGCAATCAGTGATTTTGGTAAAAAAAAATTAGAAATTTCCTTTTTGTTTGTTTTTGGACAAGAGAGGCCTAGAAATAATGTTTGATAATCATCTAGTTAGAGAACAAGCTTTCCCACACTATAAAAAATAAATAATATTGATTTTACATGGTCGCCATGGTGGATTTTTTTTAAAGGCATCGACCCATATTTTTGGTCAAAAATTGTAAATTTCCTCTTTGTTTTTTTAGGACAAAATGGGCCTTGAAGTAGTGTTTGATGATTGTCTGGATAGAAATCAAGCCGTCCTATACTACAAAATTATGTATTTTACACAGTCACCATACTGACATTTTTTCAATGGGTTAAGCCCATGTCTTTGGGCAAAAATTGGAAATTTTGTATTAGTTTGGTTTGGGACAAAATGGGCCTAGAAACAATTTCTGATCATCATCTACATGTAGTTAAAGAAAAAACAAGCCCTCCTTGATTCAAAGATTAAAATTATAGGTTTTCATAATAGCCATATTTGAGTTTTCAAAGGGTTTCACCCAACATCACAGTCAAACAGTCAACTCTAAATCTTTAAGTCAGTGTATCAGTCTGTCAACCCCCAGACAGTAAAGTCAGCATTCAGCCAGCCAGTTAGTCAGTCATTCCATCAGCTAACTTAAGGTACTAACAATAAAACGATTAATAAGTCAGTTTTTTTCTTGCATGCAAGCCGGTCATGTCAGTCAGCAAGTTTGCAAGTCAATCAGCCAGTCAGTCAGTCTGTCAGTCAGTCAGTCAGCCATTCAGTTAGTTAGCGGTCAGTCAGTTACTCAACCAGTAAGTCAGTTGGTCAGGTAGTCAGCTAGTCAGTCAGCCAGCCAGTCAGTTAGCCAGTAAGTCCGTCAGTCAGTCAATAGCCAGTCAGGTAGTCAGTCATTCAAACAGTCAGTCTGCCAATCAGCCAGTCAGTCATTCAGTTAGCAAGCTAGTCAGTCAGTCAGTTGGTCAGTAAGTCAGCTAGTCAGTCAGTCAGTCAGTCAGGTGGCAAGTCAGGCAGTCATTCAGTCAGCAAGTCAGTCAGTCATCTAGTCAGTTAGTCCGTCATTCAGTTAGCTAGCCAGTCTGTCAGTCAGTAAGTCAGCTAGTCAGTCAGTCAGGTGGCAAGTCAGGCAGTCATTTAGTCAGCAAGTCAGTCAGTCATCTAGTCAGTTAGTCAGCCAGTCAGTCATTCAGTTGGCAAGCCAGTCAGCCAGTCAGTTAGTCAATTAGCCAGTAGGTCAGTTGCTCTGCCAGCCAGTCAGTCATTAGCCAGTCAAGTAGTCAGTCATTCAAACAGTCAGTCAGTCTGTCAGTCTGTCAATCAGCCAGACAGCCTGCCAGTCAACAAGCCAGTCAGTCAATAAGCCAGTCAGTCAGGCAGTTACGAAGTCTGTAAGTTAGTAATGCCGGCTGCATAAGCCACAATGTAGATTGCATGTCTGATCTAACCCACAGTCAGTTTTACATCTCGTCATCTTCCATGTGAAAATCATGAGAACTTTGAACAAAGTTCTAACCACAGTGCCAACAAAACTCAAATTCTTTTTATGGTTTTCAAATTTCACATTTTGGAAAATTTTGAAAGAGATTTTAGTGATCAGCCCTTTTTAATATTTTAACAAAGTTGTGTTTGATAAACTGCTAAGTTCAACCATGTTTATGTATTTTTTTAGGTTCTTGAGTTAAGGCTGCCACTTAAGAAGAACTTAATTCATTGCTTTCTGTTGTAAACCTTTTCCTTAAACTGTCTGAGTGCAACTGTAGAATACACAAGGTTTTTTGAACCAGAAATTGACTTGGCTGAACAATAATATGAAACTTCAATGCACATTGCAAGAATTTATCTTTCAGCTGGAAAAAATTAAAGGCTTGTTTCTCCTTGTTAAGCCAAACTTTCTCTTGTTCTCTTTCACCTTTCCACATGTTTGTTGCCACAATGATTGTGAGCTTTAATTAAAGTTTTCAATATTATTGGGTCTTGACAATGTGGCAGTTCTAAATTTTTGCAATGACTTTGCAATTGCAAAAATTGGCACATGAAAATGATGTAAAACTGTTTTTTTTTATTAAACTATAGCAGAACTTAGCTTACATCTCTAACATAGCCGTGGCAAAACTGATAAAAAACAAAGTAATACTTATCCAGGAGTAAAATCAAAAATGTATTTGGCATGATTAGTTACCAAGCCAAATTTTATAAACTGAGTGGTGCACAACAAAGGATTATAAAAATTAATTTTTATATGCATTTTCATCGAATAAGATGAAGACTGTGATAATTCCAAAATCCAGTCAGAAAATTAATGTGAAACTGCTAAATGTAACTTGCTCCAGTGATTCATTGAAACTCTCAAATTAAGTTTCAAGTGGTAAACATCTTAAAAGTGTTTTACACAGTTTCCCTTCATTTTGTGTAGAAAGTGATTTGGATTGCCCTTTGAGCTTCAAATACAGACTGTTGTTCCCGAAAAGGTTAGGGTGACTAACCAACTATACCAAGCCACCAGATGCTCTGAAAAATAAACATTGATTTAACTCACTTTTATCAATTAACTTCAATTCTTTGAATTGTTCCTGATTCTGTTCAAAATGAAAACCAATTCTTCTGCACAACAGCAATTAAAGTAATTTTGCCCTCAACTACATACGAGGAATCAGCTGTTGATAATGTTGCCCTATACGTTTTCCTTACTAACTGCTGCAGTTGAAAGATTGTATTAAGAAACCTTGTAGGACGAAAAGAAGAAAGAAATATCCACATGCCTTGTATCATGTAAATGTTGTAGCGAACTACTCAGTAGAGTTTACCGATTTAGTGGAAAAGTCACTTAAATGGAACACATTTTCCCGCTCAGTCAAAATGACGTAAAATGCGCACTAAGTCAAAACTAACTCTTTTAGTTTGACAAAAATCTGCGAAATCTAAGAGCGCATTTCACAAGTGAGAGCCCGCAGAAATTGCATAAGTTGTCAGAAAACAGAGTGCATAAACTATCTTTAAAAATATAAAACCACTTGATCTCACGTTTCTAGTGTAGAGCGTCTCAGTCTAAGCCAGGCTCCTGTCTTAGCTTTTTGTGTGCACACGATATAAATCGCATTTGTTCAGAGTTTCATATTAATTTGCGCGAAAATCAACGACATTTATGAAGGCAGTCAGTCCACATACAATGACCAAAGTTTTTCAAAGGAACAAAAATTCAGTATGGCAAGTGAAAAACGCAGGGGTTGTGAAACTAGTCTTAGAGGAAAACAATCAACTGACCCACATGGAACGTGCAACAAAACATGTGCGATGTTTCACCCGTGAATTTTTAAGAGGTGGAAAGGAAAACAGCTTTCACAAAGTTTTGCCAATGAGGAAACGGAAGATATCCTCAATTTTTTTTTCACTTGCTAACTTTGTATTATTATTTACTTAGTGGCATTGGCAAGTTGACGTAAAAAGGGTTTTTACAATAACGAGTAAATGAACATTAAAAATGGTATCTATTTTCACCGCAAAATCAGCCTAAATTCCATTAGCTCTTAGAACTTGCTTTATGCTCCGCTTCGTTTATAGTTTCCTTGTTCTTGCAATAAAAATGATTTGATGAAGGTGTAATCAATCTTCACAGTTGAATATCAACCTGAAGTGTTTGAAAAACCTGCCGAAAAATTCAGGCTTAATCATTTACGTCTATTTTTTCGCTGGCTTTTAACAATATTTTACCAATATTTTGCCGTTGCGTTGCGACTCAGGAGTGCACGCGCGATATCATGCTCACTTTGGCGTGCCGCCCCGCAATGCGTTGTGGGAAGAAAAAATCCATTTGCTCAATGAAAAGAAATAGTCAGGTCTCTTAGAGCAAAATATAGGCCGGATAGTTACAGACGTGACAAAAGTGTCAAATTTGGCACAGAGCTTCCTTAGCACCTGCCGATTAATACTGGAGGGGGTGCCCGTTGCAAATGGTCCTAATTACAGATAAAAGGGGGGGTTAACTTTCACCTATAATAGCAGATTGGGTTCCCTGTGGTGAGTACTCTTCTTGCTTGATTTGGCTAAAAAACATTTGTTTCAAATTTTTTAGTTTTTAATTTGGTAATATTTA
The DNA here is from genome assembly GCA_942486035.1 of Porites lobata. Taxonomy (NCBI): domain Eukaryota; kingdom Metazoa; phylum Cnidaria; class Anthozoa; order Scleractinia; family Poritidae; genus Porites; species Porites lobata. The sequence continues at coordinate 3,746,678 of CALNXK010000017.1, read as the reverse complement.
GTTGTTGTTACACTATTCAAAATAGTTTTACATGTATATAATACTGACTAGTGCCCAGTCTCCACATGGTAAGTGTGGCCATGTTCACTCTCCTGCTATCAGTGTCACTGCTAAGACTTGCCACTGATAATATCATTACATATCAATTTAAACAGATCACAAGCCAGCTTTGAAAGATGTCATACAATAACATAAAACCCAAATGTATCACATCCTAAACGACAGAATCGTTAAATTTTGACATGCCACATGAACGACTTCATGAACCGTAACTGACAACGCGCCCACTTTGTAATTGTGCAGCTAAGATCAGATTATAATTTGCTTCATTGGTAACCTTGTCCTTGAGATCGAGATAATAAACAATTATTGGATGAGGTTTTTGTGATATCGGGAATAATCAAGGTCTCGGTTAGTGTTATCAGCCTCAGCCTTCGGTTTCGGCTGATAACACTTACCTCGACCTTGATTATTCCGGATATCACAAAAATATTGTTTTATTATACTTTATCTACAAGTAATTTCTCAATTTCTTGCTGGGTCGATGAAGCGAATCGAGAAGCCATTCTTACTTCGCTGTCCGCGAACTTGACATTGCTGTCCGTGCACTTGATATTGCTCTTGGAAATAATGCATTGCGCGCGCAACCTACAGATTATTCACTAATCTGTACGTACAGATTAGTGAATAATATGTAGGTTGCGCTGTTTCCAAGAATTAACTGTAGGCTTTTAGCCAATGAGAAGACAGATGGTGACTACAATGTATAATAATGATTAAAACATGTCAAACTCGTCCTCAGGGGGAAAAGGAGGAGCAAGGGTGGCACAGTTGGTGAGTGCGCAACCTTCAGTACGCGAGGTCCCGAGTTCGATCCCCTGTGTCAACACATCCTTATTTCAACTTCTCTCCTTTCTGTGTAGCTTTGACTAGTTTTAAATACCCTTGAAACAGAGCATTAATGGAGAGAGGGGGTAAAAGGAGCGCACTGTCGACCTCAAGTTTATCAGTTATTATTACTTTCACGAGTTATTGCCGTAAAATGTGGTCGCTTTACCTTTTTCTGCCTTTTTAGTAAGCCCTGGGGATGAGGTTGTAAAACATGCCTCCCCAGGAATTTTTAACACTCTTTATTTTTACACATTGCATTTAAAAAGAAGTGTATGAGGTCCCTGCATGCCTAGACACCTGTAAGGAGCTCATTCACTTCAGAGCCCTCGCACCAGAGTGTTAATGGTAGGTCTATACGATCTTTTAGAAAAAGGATGGTTGTCGCGTGCGTTACAATTTACAAACAAACTAACTTCAGAAGAGCTGAAAGTTACAGGAACAAGGCCTCTTTTAGCCAACCAATGATGCATCATTTATGAAAATGAATGTAATTTGTTTGATGCAATTAGGCGAATACCCTGTGGTTACGAAATCTTACATTCATGAATTCCTCAAGAGCAATTCAGTTATCAACGTTTCACTTAATAATGCTGTGGAAAATTACAGAAAATACCAAAAACAGCAAGGGTCAACAATAATTATGGCCTGGTGCCTTGTAATAATGGAGTGGTCATGATAAAGAAGCCCATCAGCCCCAACTTTGACCACTCAAACAAATTTCTGACAGATTGCATACCGCAAAACTTTGCATTCACTTATGCCTATGTTGCCACACCAAGGAGCCTAGAAATGGGCTCCTGGTAGCACCTTGTTTTTATTGCTGAATATCATTCTAAATAGCTTTACGAAATATTTTGTTAGTAGGGGTGTTTTGAACATGATTGAAATTTAGAGATGGTGGCAAAAACGAACACAAACAAAATCAAAAAACGAGACCCACACTGATATAATGGCAACTTTGGCTGCTATGCTGACGTTTTTGAAGATGGAGTTAGTATCACAGTTAGTCCCGGGTTAGCTATACCTCTTCTTACCAGTTTCACGGTTTCTGAGACTTAGGGCCTGTTAACATAAAGGTGGGGGACCCCAGGTAGGTGAGGTAACCTGCTTAGGTGGCGTAAAAAACACGTAACCCTCCTTTACATGCAATCTTACAACCCCGCCATCCTGGGGTGCATTTTCTCGAGATTATTGAATGATAGCTAAGCACGTAAACTGGAAAAATGCTGGCAAACCACGTCTCCGCTCACTTGCTGCAACCTTCAGTGTTGTGGCTTTCTATTGTTACCTTTAATAATTATGTGAAGCCACCCAGCGCCAAAGTGAATTTTGTGCAAATTTGATGTATCACGAATCCGACCTCGACTAGCCTGAGTTACCTCACCTTGAAACGTTGACATGGCAAAATTTGACCTCAGCTGAGAGGGTTACCCAGTTTGGCAGACCTGGATACCCACCTCGAAGGGTCACCCCACCTATCATGTAAACGTCATCAAATTAAAATTAGAGGTTATATGGACAGGCGGGTTACCCCACCTAAGTGGGTTACCATGCCTACCTGGGGACCCCTCCTCCATGTAAACAGGCCCTAAAAGTTAGCCCGGCCCCCTTTCTACAGTTTCAGCAAATAAACCATTCACGCCATCTGAGTCAATCTTGTGCCACTTGAGTCTCACTTTTACGACTTGATAAGCTCTTATTATTTTTGGACATGAGTGCTTCAGTGCCAAATGTAGAGGCTTTATGATAAACTGTGCTGTTTTTTTAAAGCTTGGGCTAACTTGTTTCTTTTTTTCATTTAAGAGACCAGATTCTTTTTCGTTTGTTTTTGCTTTGTAAAGCTTAGACAAACTGTGGGAATTGTAAATGATATGACTTGTGCCAGGATGCTTGCTTCTCTGTCAAAACATGCACGTGCGTCCAGCAGATAAAGAGAGACTGAAAGGCATCCAGGCCTATGTTAAGCTGAAAAATTAATAACCTCCTTAAGAAAAAACTATTTTGGGTTCTGTCATTTCGTTATTTGCTCTTCATGAATAGCTGTCATTAATCCCAGATAATATGTGATACAACAGACTGTTTGACAATTTCTTTTTTTCTGAAAATTTGTGTGTGAATCGCTATACCATACGCTTTCTTTAGCTTAAAGTGACATGTAATGACAAGTAATACTTGATAAATAAGGCTTAAGCCACACAATAAGGCCTCCTCTAATTGAAATACATTAGAAAAGGAGAAGAGAACCCCAGAAGCTGAGTACTGAGTTATGAAGCAAAGACGAGGCCATCTTAGAAATGACTTATGGAAATGTGGGCGGACTGTGGACTTGCCTTAAGGGCACAGTAATAATCAACTTAATTATACAATCAATAGGCTAATAATGGATGGGAATGCCAGATGTTGGAGTGACATTGTTGTTTACAACATGAGAAGAGCATTCTGAGCGATTTAAGGTATTACATAACAATTCTCAATCAAAACACCACAGGGACCCCAGTAGGTGAAATTTACAATAATTAAATCCTGTTTAGCACGCTTCAGCGACATATTTGCATTGGGCACCCCCTCTAATATTCATGGTACTGCAATAAGCTATCGCTGTGCAAAGTTTGGTGCTTTTGTCAACTCTGTAACGATCTTGACCTTAAGAGACCTGACTAAAATATCGTTTTTGTACGGTAAATCATTTTTTGCAACATAGTTTTTTACGGCTTATCGTGTTTCTACAGCGTTACCAGAGGACACAAACGTAAGTTTTAGTTCGCCTTTCTTCACTAGGTATTTCTAGTGTTTATTGTTATTTACATTTTTGTTTTTAGTTTTTAGAAACCGTACAGCTTGTGGTACAAGTCTAGTTCAAGCTACATAGAAGTTCAAGTACTCACTATTGTTAAGGAAAAAGTTCACATGCCATCGTTTATCTATCGTTTTTTATCGCAAGCTTTGGTCGAAGTCATCGAATTAAGCAAATATTGTACTCCTTTTCGAGTGTGTTTTCCTGTGAGATTAAAGCAAAATTGTACTGTGTTGTTCTGTTGACTTTGGATCGCTTTAATGCATTCACACGGCGATACATGTGCCATGATCTCTTGAGTACTTATTGATAAAATTCTACTATACCACATTATTTTCTAACGCTGCTACAATTGGTAGCTTTGTTTGGTTTGAAGAAGATTATTATTTATATTTTAGAAGATTATTGTATATTATACAAAAAATTAGTTTGCATTCCACCATGCCCAGAGCCATAATGATTATGGCTCTTGACCATGTGTATTTGTGATGCTAGAAATTCAATCTACTTTCAAACAATGAATAACGACTGCAATTGTACGTATTGTGCAAATTGAATCAAACACCACTTTGCATCTAATTTACGAATAAGGCGGAAAAAATCTTTCCAATTCCGTTTAATCGGAAAAATCAAGTGTGCGCAAACCAACTAACCCCTTAAAGATGCACTTTATTGCTAATTCCTTTAAAGTGCATTTAAATGCATTTTTAATTTTGTCTCCTGGATAAGATAAATGATAATTGTCTCTTGAACAAGCAGGCAACATTTTGTTTGTCTGATTCACTCAAGAGCTGGATTACAAAGTAATCTATACGGTACTTAAGATAACCTGTAATGTTGAAGACTTGATCCTGTCTGTTTGTGGCATACAGTGTAATGCATCTGATCTGGATAAGAAAAACAGGAGCACACATAAGCATCTAAGTCAAGTTACAATCATAAACATTACAATAATATTTATTGTTTGTCAGATCATATATTTTCTATGAGCTATTACAGTCAAACCCTGTTAAGGTTCTCCATGTAGATACCCACAGAAAACACACAAAAGTAACTGGCAAAATTCTGGTGGCAGGGAAGCACTTAACTATAGGGGTAAGGGGACCAGGAGAGAAGCCCTCCTGGGGGGGAGACAAGATTAAGTGATACCAGTGGTAGCCACCCTGGACAGGAGTCCAAATCAGTCTCCGGGGGTGAGGCCCATATCCCCCAGTGACTAGGAACTAAGGGGAACCAGGAGGGGTGGCCATCCTAGGTGGAGTACAGATCAGGTGGAACTGGGGGTCCACACCCTGGAGTGGATGTTTTTCCGGACCTGTCTCCAAGGGCTAAGCCTTACTGTGGGTTAAAGTGCAGCCAGGGGTTGCACTTCCCTGTGACTTTGTTTAATGGAAAGAAAGACAGTAGTTCCACATTTCAGTACCTAATGAAGGAATGCGACCTAGTCTGGTATAATACCATAATATAAATGATTAATGTTGTACAGATACATCAAGATGCAGAGAAATAAAATAATAATCTGCTTGGTATACTATTATACATTCTGTTTGGGCTAAGTATATCGTGACCATAAGAAGTACAACATGTAAATTACAGAGAAAACAAAGGTTCCAGTCAGAAAAGGAAAAAAAGTTGAGCCGAAGTTATATTTCTAGTAGGTGGTCCTTGAAAATCTAATGTGGCCCTTGAAAAAATGGTTGAATTTTTTTGCATTAACCCTGAAGTGGATGGATCACTGCCTAACTAATGGCAGTATCAAAAGAATGTGCCACGGCATAACTATCTTTTAGATACCCTAGTTTCATGTAAAAACCCCTTTGGAAAAATTAAGATAACAGAAAATCATATTTTTACAGTCTGTTGAGCCTTGTTTTGTAGCCAGGGTTGTCACTAAGGGCCTGTTTACATGGAGGTGGGGAACCCCAGGTAGGTGAGGTAACTTGCTTATGTGGGGTAAAAAAATAACCCTCCTTTATATGCAATCTTACAACCCCGCCATCCTGGGGTGCACTTTCTCAAGATTATTGAATGGTCGCTAAGCACGTAAACTAGAAAAATGCTGGCAAACCACGTGTTTTGGCGATTAATGCACTTCTACACTCCCTTGTTGCTCTTGCCGCAACCTTCAGTACAATGGCTTTCTATTGTTAACTTTAACAATGATGCAAAGCCACCGCCAAAGTGAAATTTGCCCGAATTTGATGTATCACGAATCCGACCCCGGCCAGGCGGGTTACCCCACCTTGAAACGTTTACATGGCAAAATTTGACCCCGGCTGAGAGGGTAACCCGGTCTGGTAGACCAGGCTACCCGCCTTGGCGGGTCACCCCACGTATCACGTAAACATGATCAAATTAAAATGAGAGATTATATGGACAGGCGGGTTACCCCACCTAAGCGAGTTACCTCACCAATCTGGGGTCCCTCACCTCCATGTAAACAGGCCCTAAGATTTCAAGTTGCCGGGTAATTGCTGTTTGTCGCCAGTCAGAAGCGGTCTTGGAGCCCCCCACCCCCAAAGAAGTTTTAGACATTTTCTAAAAGGCATTAGCGCCAAAAAAAAAGGGCAATCTTCATCACGAGCAGAGCTATTATTGGCGGTTTTATGATGATTACAGCTGTACGTCTTTATTAAAGAAAACTACCACATTCTAAGACACTAAAATAAAACGTTTTTACTTTACGTAAAGGCTCGTTGGAGGGTTTTTTTAGTGGCTGCCAAACGGAAATACATGTAAGCTCAGGGGCTTACAAGTGACTTGATCTTATGGTTAGGTAGCTCTTCTTTTATGATCCAATACGCACATCTTCTGCGACTCTTTCGTGTTTGTCAAGGGCTCTCTGAAACCCGGAAACCCTCTGTAGCATCTCCGCTGAAACTGCGTTCATATGTTGTAACGTACGGCAGTGATCTTCAAACTCTTCTGGGCGAAATCGTTTACAGGGCTTCTTGTTAAAAACTTTCGACTTATTTTGAGGATTAGACGTGTCATGTTTCAAACAGAACAGACCCTCGCCTTCAACATAAACAGGCCACCACATCTCAGTTGTAACACAAAATGACAGCGATCTTTTGTTTAGCCAACTATGTTGAAATTTGTAAGTCTGCGTTGCAATCTTTGTTGCTTCATTGGTGGTAACATCACAACAACCAGCATTTTTACAGAAATCACGTTCACTTGATGGTACTTAGATGTAAACAAGTAACCTGGGGGGGACTCCCATATGAAAGCAGCGAGGATGCTCGTTGTCTCCCTTAGGGGTGTAAATTTCGGATTTTGGTCTTACTTAGGGTGTTCTGGGCAAAACGTCATTGTATTTAGCCGTAAAGATCTCTTTTAGGGTTGTACGCGAAGAAATATATTTTGTCAGTTCGTTTTATTTACTCAAATCATGTAATCAACGTTTTCTATAACATCAATACCCAAAGAACATTTGTAACAAAATGGTCTCTTTTGGGGGTCAAACAAAGGTTGGCCCACGCCCAGGTTGGTCTGAGTAGAGGTATACGCTTGGCTTGGTGTACGATGAACTACCGGCCGCTTACGTTTACAAAAGGCTCCAATGCCTTTGAACTGAGTCCTGAGAATCATTTGTATTCGTAAAGGAAAAACGCAAAAAAGTCAAATATTTCTTGTTGTAAAAGTATACCTCGTAAAATTTCTCTATCGAGAAGACCGTGAAATAAATGGTGTTGTTTAAATCTGTCTAGTCAGACAATTTTGTTGTGAAGTTTAATAAATATTTGGATTCTGAGTGAGATTCGCTGTTTCCTCAACATTTATAGGAAGCCTGTTTCTTCACTAGCTATTGTTCAATCGCACAAAAAGGCGGCAAACAATCATTAGTAATTTATTTTCAGTATATATTCAGTAACAATGGAAAGGAAAGCCATTTTATTTCAGTTTAAATTATTTTTGATGAAGAGGATGAGTTTTTTGTGTCATAAAAATCGAGTCTGGTTTGAGGAGTTTTGAAAGGATTAACATAATACATAGATTTAGCCACGGCTAAAAGTGAAGCTGTCGATAATATTTATAGTTTGTACAAACAAAATATAAAATGGTGTAATGCTAAGCGGCGAAGGCAAACGCCGGTTAACGGTTAAAAACAACAATAGGTCTAATTAGCAAAAAAGCAACTTTGAACGTGCAGGACACTTTTTTTGTACATTTCCTCGCACAAAAAAATGGACAACAATGGACACTGAGGGGACCATTAGAAAAGGTCCGTAGTCCGTATCAACAGGTGTCCATATTAAGTGGATTGAATATAGAGAAAATTAAGGGGTTTCTTTGCCCAGGGACAAAGCAAGCTGTCCATAATAATGAGGTTCCCGTATTAAGCGCTTGTCTGTAAAGCGGGCTTTGACTGTACAAAACACAGATTTTTTTGTTATTATTGTAAAAAGTACATGTTTTGCAGGGTTTGAGCTAGGATTTGATCACTGGGGGACAATTTGTCCCCTTGGCTAAAATTTTGGGGGACATTTTTATTTTTAGGGGGACAGAAATGTGTACACCCTTCTGCTGATGCAAAGGAGATTGTCTTCTTAGCAGGGCTTCCGATAGGTCTCGGAAGAAAAAGTCAAATTTCGCGGGATTTTTAGGGACAAATTCGCGGAAAAATGGGCCGATTTCGCGGGCGTTTTCGGGGCAAACTTCACCGAAAAGCAATCGGTAAAAAACGGCCGATTTTGTGGTTATTTTCAAGGCAAATTTCGCTAGAAATCGATCGGTTTTGCGCTGATCAGACCAGCCTTTTTAACGTTTTTCTAACAGAGGTCATCATTTGCTCTTTCAACAACAATACGCTCCAGAAATGAACCAATGGCAAAGCCTTAAACGTCATGGCTAGTGCCCAGTTTTTCGCAACATAATCTGTTTGCAAGTTTCAGTGACAAAGTTCCAAGATAAATTTGCAAGTTTACGGCAAGTAAATAACCCCTATAGCTGAAATAAGTTTCAAATGTTGTACAGACATGTATTTGATAAGATTTCTACCGAATTTCACGGTATTTTTCGTGTTTTTGTGAATTTCGCGGCTCCGCGACCGCGCGAAGAATCAGAAGCCCTGTCTTAGATTTCTGACAAAAATAGCAGTAGAGCGTGACTGAAACGTAACTTTGGAATGAACTTTAAAGGTGCGATAAAATATACTTTCCACGTTCTGTTTCAGCTTGCAATTCCTGTACTGAAATAAATCTCTTCGTATGTGCTTCCTTTCGAGTTTTTTCCCTAAATTTTGAAGGGGACAAATTGTCCGCTTGGCCGTTTTTTAAAGGGACAATTCCAATTGCAATGCGGGATTGGCGCAATGGCGCGGCCTGGCTCAAACCCTGTGTTTTGTGTCATTAATTTGTTTTCAAGGTAATTTTGATTAAACTTAGATTGATTCTCAATTTTTTTCGTCTCCTAGCCCTAGATTCAACCTGAAATCAAATTTGCTACAAGCCAGATGCAAAATGTCTGAGATACACTTAGTTTAAGAAAGCACTGTTTGTAATTCAATGTGAGAAAATTTTTAGGAATACAAGGAATAATCCCCCTCTTGGTATGACATAAGTGCTGTCCAAGAGCCTTGGGTCAGTAGAGCAACACATCGGGTTTGCATGTTTACCTCTAATGGGCAAGCAACATTTTGCCAGGGTAAAGTGAAATTTACTTTTATGCTACAATGTAGCTGAAAAGGGGGTTGGAAGGCCTGCAAGACTACTCCAGGCTACTTAGACTTAAATAACATCTTGACAAAAGGGTAAGCCTTTTTTTAAATTTTCGTCTCACCGCGCCCAGTCAAAGTTGTTATTTCAAGGGTTGAATACAATCTTGGAATCTAATGGGCAAGAGCAGCTTGAATAACACAATGTCTGATAAACAATTTTGGCCAAATAGAATAAGATGGTGCCTCTAGCCTTTTATGTAACAGATTGTATAGCCATGATAATAAAATAATTTATGGTAACAATAATATTGAATAATAATAATAATAATATAGGTAATACTAATAACTTCATTCAATGAGGAAATGAACACATCACATCTTCAGAGACTAGTAAACTTGAGGATGTAAAGAAATATATATGATCAGAAATTCCCAATTTAACTGGGACTGATCCGTAATCAAAATGACATCCAATTTACCACATAATTAAATTACATTCTACTTTGCCACACTAGTAGTAACACCAATGAAGGTCACAAACCAACCTATGAACTTGTGATCTCTTTCCTGAGGCAATGATGTCCTTTAGTTTTCACAGCTGCCTACATTGTTGGGGCCACTCATGAACATGCATGTGAAGATCTGTCCCACCCTGTTCAAAACAAATTGCAACATTAATTTTAACATTAAAAGCTTTCACTTGAATAAGGGGTTTGGAACACCAGTGGGGAGAAAAACCTTCCTGTAGTACAACTTGCTCTTAAGGGGAAAACCGCACAGCAGCTGTACCTCAGATCAGAGCTCTCAATAAAGGCTGTAACAGACCTGGGATTTTCCCCGGTTTCTATTTCAATTAACCCAAAGTGTTCAGTAAGACCCGGCAGCCAGTGACATTTGCAGGCTATTTCACGTGAACTTGCCGCCTACTTTTCTTTGGAAATGGCTCCAGTTTTTACAAATAATATGATTTACATTTTGTAAAACAGTTAATGAAACAACCAATGGTTTAAAGCTATTGGCAACATTATTCATGTGCTGTTGCTGAATAAAAAAGCCAAAATTTAATGATGTCTTTTTTCACCATTCTTTTACATAATTCTGCACTTTTGTCCAAGCAACCAAAATTGTAACCTGGCAAGTATGCCATCAGGCTTACTTGCCCAGCTGATGACTGAAAAAAAAAAGAATATGGATTCCTGTTTTCTCTAGAAGCATTTGAGTTTTGCGGGAGCTCATTGCCAGATGAACACAACACTTTACCAAAATTGACCAGGAGAAATGTAAAATTGAACAAATTTGCATTTGGAATCCAATGACTGTACCAGATTTATTATGTAAACATTATTTATGTCATCAGTATGGAATTTCTGTCACTGAGTTGCAGACGTTCTTCCTTGCACAACATTGCCAGCAGCGAGGAATGAGGAGAAACGGCAGTTTTCACAGGCTAATTTCCCCCTCCTAATTTCATATACCTAACAACTTGAAATTTCAACGACAGCCCTGCCACATTCAAATGACTTCCTGGCCTGTGTCAGCAAACATTTCCAGAACTAAAATTCAGTAGGTACCCACTGAGAGTATTACCAATAAAGGTTCTCAAACCAACCTGGCAACTGGTGATCTCTTTCCTGTAGCCTGTTCCAGGCATGTCCTTCACTTATGCTACTCCTCTACTGTTGGAGCCACTTTTGAACATCTGAAGATCTGCCCCAACCCTGTTCAAAACAACTCTCTTTTTTTTCTCTTCTACCTGAAAAAGAAAATAAGAAATTGAAGATTGAGCAAAGCTATATAAAAGTGTACATGATAATTTCAGACCTCCAAGGTATTTCTAAATACAGTTGAACCTCTCCACAATGGCCACCTTGGGGACAGAAGGTGGCAGTTGTAGAGAGTGAGATCTTTCTTAATTTGGGCACCCCATAGCCGAGTATTGGTTGACACTATCAGCCGATACTCTATCGACATATCAGTCAAATATCAGTGGACATGTCAACTGAGTATCAGTTCTGTCAGTCTACATCAGTCGGCCTATTAGCTTATAGCCAGACTGGATTCAGTTATGTGTTAGAGTTAGGTGATTAATTAATACAGTCTATCATAAAAGAATACAGGGGGAGGGAAGCTTAAAAAAGAGCACGGGGCTTAATAACTTCCCTCTCTGAAAAGGAAGGCTCCCTATATCAGACAGTGTGGAGCTTATTTGAGAGAGGGGTTAATATACCAGTCAATTCCAAAACTGCCCACCTCCCCCAAGGCACACCCCAGGCATTTGACTGGAGTTTTGCTCTGTATAGTCTGTGAAAACAGCCATTTTTCCTCACTCCTTGCCGCTGCAAGGAGACTTTTCACGAGGAGCAACTTCTGCGACTCAGCGACAAAAAATTCCATAATGATGACGTAAAATCTGTCTGGAATCAGGTCCATGAGGAGCCACATAAAGTCCCTTTTACTAACTTCCTTGAGTGACGGTTGCTATGCTTAATTTTCTGTTATACTCGTGGATGTTAGCAGGAGTCAGACTGGCTGCAGTCGATAGTATTTTCACAGACGACAAACCAATTCTAAATTTTGCAACTGTCTGTTTACATGGTTAAAACAGTACCAGGTAAATAAATTCGAGTACGGTGTTTTCATTTTATTCCCCGGATTGGATCAGCCTGATCAAGCCATCATTGTGTGGAGTATATGTGACTTCTTTTTCACTGCATCCCAGTCGCAAATTTCTGAAGGTTCAATATTAGGGCCTAAATTATTCTCCATTTTTGTAAATGATCTAGCAGAATCAATAAAATGGGGAGTTGCATTTGTTTGCCGATGATATGATTATCTACACCCTTGGTGAGAACACTGATGATATCACTCAAACACTACAATCTATTTTCGACCAAGTCCACACATGGTGTTTGTCAAACACTCATAGCTCATGAATTGAAATCCAAAGCTATGTTTATCTCCACTCAGGAACTTTGTTGGCCCCCTGCCTTGTTTGAGATACGGAAATCGTACAATTGAATACAAGGTATCATGTAAATGCCTTGGTCTGACGATCGATAATAGGCTTTCATGGCAAGAGCACACTAAGAACGTTTGTGACTCTCTCAGCAAGAAAGTTTCAGTCTTGAAACAGATCAAGTTGTTACCAAAGCCTGTCTTCCGAAAAATTTATTACACAACAGTTCTTCCAAGTTTCTTATATGGTATTGTAGTCTGGGGCTCTTGTCGTATATTAAGAGACTTTTGGCAATTAGTTTTAATAACTACAATGATACTTGTATAGATCCTCTTAGAGAATTGATTGTTAAATCTAGGGTTAACTATAATTTCAGGCAGTCTGCAAATATAGAGGTACCTAGGCTTACAACTGAGATTGGCCAATCATCTTTCATGGACAGAGCAGCCTTGTGCTGGAACCTTCTACCCAATTCATGTCAACACTCTTCCAGTCATGGCTATTTCAAGAAATTTTTAAAGGAAAATAAGAACTTACTTAATGCTATAAGTTTTGATAAAGCCTCCTGTGGTGTTTCATATAGGTCTGCAGATTTTATAAATATTTTTAGATCATTGTTACTGATGTTAATTTTAAAATCTTAGTTTTTTGAAAATTTAGATTTTAGATTTTAACTTTTATTTTATTGAATGTAATTTTTAGGTCGCCAGTACGTGCAGGACCACATCGGGACTCTGGTCTTGTCAATTTTTTAACCTGCTTTTAAATAAACCATGTATGGATGTATGTATTGTACAGTGTTTAGGAAGAAACAGGCCTAACACAACTTCCACTGGAGGCAATTTTGTGCTACAGAAAATACCCTTAAAAAGAAGTCAGAAAGCTCTATTACAGTCAAAGCAGATCAAGTAATCCTGTCGCTAACGAACTGATGAATTCATTAATGGACAAATGATTTTCCTTGTTGATTCAATAATCCATTCATAAAAATTAATGAACAATCCAATATTCATATTCAGTGTCAACTTAATAATCGAATGTTGATTTGATTACTGTTTTTTTAAAAACTACACTTTCCACAAGTCAACCTCAGAATTTTGTTTTTTCTTCTGAAATTCAAACCCAAACAAACTGTCACATGAATGCCATTTAGCTGCCAGTAATCAGTGCAACAGAGATATGACCTCTAAGAAAACACGAATTTTGTTCTTTCTTCTTTTTTTCTAAAAGTCAAGTGCGGGCAAGTTCTGAAGTTCAAACCCACACAAACTGTCAAGCTCTTCTGAGTTGCTTGCCAAGAAACATAAGCTTAATTATACTGTTAAGGTTGGCAGCAAGTTGAAAACTCTGTTCATTTATTTATTTAGTACTCATTTCTTCATTCTCAGAATCAGAAAGTGAAAGCTAGATTGATGGCTTTTAGAAGTCAAAATTTGCATGCCATGTATTTAGCAGCTGGAAGTTTCGTGTTCGCATGAGATGCAGCTGAGCTGCACAGTCTGAAACTGTTGAAGTCTTCAACCAAAGAACAACCATGGAAAAGGATTAATAAGAAATAAAATAGACATACTCTTGAATGAAAGTACGTTTTTAGACATGTTTAGTTTCCCAGCCAAGATCATTCAATACACCGATAGCTCTGGGTAATTGTGATTTCAGTCATCGAAGTCGAGGTTGTTATTAATATAAACCCCGCCCATCTTTTGTTTTCAGTTTTTGTTTTCCCCGATAATAACAAAAATTATTGAACGGACTAAACTTTTATTTCCCGTTTCTAGTGTCCAGGCATATCTCATTGATGATCAATGACATCAATGAGTAATCGACGGGTAATCAATGAGTGATCAGCTGATTAGTCATTGATTATTGCCGATGATCAATGAGTAGTCGATGACTAATCAAAGACAAAATGTTTTGTGGCCTATTGATTACTCATCAATGACACTGATTAGTCATTGATTACCTATTGATATAACGAGTTTCCCGCAGCTTCTGCTAATAATATGGAGAAATACCCTTTTTTTCATTGAAATGATGTTTACCTGTAAATAATGCAGGCGAGACTAGGAGGACTCATAAGCTATCCCCTCTTAGACATGCAAAGAAAGTAGTGCTCTCAACAAATACATTTTATTTTTAATTGTACGTTATCATTAATTTCGTAATGATAACAAAACAGCTTAACGATAACAACATTGCTGTAAAGATGCTAAGCCTTATGCATATCAAGAAGCTAAATGGTGTGCTATTTTCTGCGGTAGCTGTTTATTTACAAAGAAAAACTGCTTGAATGTTGGAATGCTGCTGTAGTAGGCAGCTGCAGTAAATGGCAGCATTGCAACTGGCACTCTCACTTTCATGAAGCTACAATAGGTCTACCAGAGGTATGGTGAGCGGCATTAAAAAGATCGACAAGTTCTTTTTTTGGCCTTTGAACTGAAGGCCATTCCTTTATCTTTTAACAATTCCTTCAAAACTGCTAGTGTCATATTCTCTGCTGGTCCCCGTTTCATACGTTCGTATTTTTCATGATTTCACTTTTTGCTGCTTCCTTGAGCTTCTTTTCCTGGCATTCAAGTCATTCGCAGTGTCCTTCAATTTCAGCAAGTGTTTTGTTATTAAGGGAAGAATGCCATCTGGTGATGGAGTTAGTGGAATTTTCTGGATGAACTGATGAGAATCAAGACTAATATATCTTTTTGAAGGAACAAGCTTCTTTGCTATCTTTGTATCATTTCCATGGTCTAAGTTGCAATAATATCTGAAAAGATCATGTTATGTTCAATGTGTTTTCCTTTTTCCTTATTCCTTCAATATCCATGGTATTGATCATGATGAGTAATCAATGCAATCAATTACACACATTGATTTCATTGATGAGATACGCCTGGTAGTGTTAATGATGATAACGATGTGGTTTCTTTAATAAGTATTGCTATTCTTTTGATCGATATCGCCTTCTCCCAAATTAGCCAATGCCAAAACAGTAGCATGCAAGAAAGCCAGTACAAACAAATTCCTCTTGTTGAGCGCTCGCAACCTACAAACTTCAAACAACAATTTTGGCGTTGGTGCCACCAGATAATCATGAGGTGCAAAAGTTCGACACTAGAAAAATATATCAGCTATCGAATGAAGTGATTTTTTTGCCCCCCGTTTTGTCTGTTTCTCCCTTTTTGCTTTTAAACTTGACGCGATGGCAATATCCTTCTTACACAATTAGTTTATTTACTAGATCAGAAATAAAATTCTGATCGGATGTTAAATTCTGTGCTCATGCGCAGTGCATTTTGCCGCAGTGTTAACTCTGGTATGCCATTACAATGCCAACAACATCTTTTCATCGCAAATTCCTGATGATTGGAGTCAAAGAGTATTTTTGGCACAAAGGATGTCATGTGTCGTACTATACGTTATGACGTCATCTATCATCCCCTCCCTATCAATTCTCAATGTTTTAAGACATGGGGGGTTGACAGCCCTGCATGTAGCCGTTGAAAAATTCAAATTCTTACATTAATAAAAGAATCTTAGTCTCTACCACATTTCTACAATCTCAGAAGAGCCTTACCTTTAATTTAACTTAACTTCCGGGCCGACAGACTTTTTGTGTTGCTTTGCGTCAAAGCTTGTTTCCCGTTGCTGAAGTGGCACATATCTATACACGTAAAGGAGCTAAACGACGACGAATAAGCCACCCGATGGTTAACTGTCTAAGCCACGATGTTGAAGTTCAGTTCAAACAGTGAAATCACTGTAAAGTTCAGGTTTTGAACAATCACGTTTTTTAGGCGCCATCTTGGTTGATTTTTGGTCCCAGATCTCGCTCATTAGAGAGATTTAGAAATGATACCACGTGACCAACCTGTTCATCCATGAGCGTTTAACGTTTAAAATAGTTTGGAACAGTTTTATCGTTTTTTGCCCCTATAACAAATACAGATTTATTTTCAAAAATATAAAACAAACACTGCGCTCTGTTTTCAATACAGCCCAGGGCTAAGAGCCGATGATTCTTTTTAAGACCCTGACAGCAAACTGGACGACAGATGATAATGAGACTTGATGACAGAATGGTGACACTGATGATAATGTTGACGATGTTGATGATAAAGACGAAGAAGAAGAAGATGATGATGACGACGTTGATGGTGGGGTTGGTGCTAGTAGCAGTGATGATGATGATGATGATGATGATGATGACGACGATAGTGATGAAACTGGAAACTGGGACTAAGAATCATTGCGTGAATGAAGCCACGCATGTTTTGGGAAGAAAGATTAGGAAAGATTAAATTTAGAGCTTCTCCGAAACGTGTCGGTCCAAGAATTCTATCGCTTGAAAGCGTTGATTACTTTGGAGCAAGTGAACACTACTGAGTGGTCGGAAAAAAATAAGAATCTTAATAAGTAAAATTGCGATGATCGGGTGTTGTAAACTTTCACTGTATGCAAATATGTATGCGATTTATTTTCGGCGAGGATTGAAATGACGCGCCATGTAAACCACTTTTTCAATATCTGGCGTTGATGTAATTTCTCTGGAATCGAGGCCCTTGAATTTTCGTGTATTTATACACGCGTGTAGCCTGCTACCGGAGAGGTATTTTTGGTCGTCGTCATCACTCGTACTAAATCAATTCAGAAACAAATAACAAGTATTGACGTCGATAAAGTAGGAAGTAAAAACCCTTTAGCGAGTAAATCAGTCTCGCCAATTAGTAAGGCACTGTGCCTGAGCTATAAGACATGAGACTATTAGAACTGCTATAAAGTCAAAAAATGATCATGCTTATAAAATCGCTTATTTGAAATGTACTCTTAAACCTGAACTCAAATTACAAAAATGAAGCATTTTCGTTAAATATAAGCCGAGAAAACGAAGGCCAAAGTTGGTATCTAAGAGCGCTTTTTTGGAAATATTTATAATCACAGGGCTGAAATGCGACGCGATACTTTCCGTTGTTGACAGAAATGTTGCAATCCCCGACACGCGATGACGTGTCGATGTAAAAAGATGAGGATTTATAATAACGCGCTGAAACTTGCCAGGTTTATTCACATGATGTAAAGGAAACTCAAAAATGTATTGAATTCCCGGCAATTCCTGGAATATTTTGGAATTTTTGCAGCGGCCTGAAGTTACAGGGCCTTACAAAGAAATTCCACCTCTATATCTCAAGAAAACATTTACTGGCTACTGCAGGGAATTTAAAGGTAAATGAAAAAACTAAGTATAAGTCAGTTCCGATTTTCTTATTATTCCCAGTTGTCGAGAGAAAGCCAGAAAAACGGAATTATTGAATTTTTGAGCCTGCGATATAAATCGGAAATAACACCTTACGTGTGAAAACTGACCCCTCGCATATCAATTTTCTGAAAGCTCAGCTCTCGCTTGATAGGCCTGTGTAATTTTTACTTTGCAAAATTGTTAATCATTTGCGAAATACTTTTTCAAATGAAAGGGTTTATAGCAGATCTAATACCTTAAGTAATGGTCCAGATAAGAAGGAAAGGACCAAAACGCAGTGAACACGTCGGAATGCAAAAAGGTGCTAACTTTACTATTGTCTCTACTAAGGTTCTGATTGGTTTAAACATCAAATTTTACGAAATCTTCGCAAAGCAGCATGTACATCAATCCTTTTTTTTCTATCCAACTTCCTTATAACAAAATCTCGCCTGAGTCTAAGTAACACAGAAATCGTATGTGCGGATCATGTAAAATTGTGAACATTTCTTGGCCATTGTTTGCAACTCTTGTGATTGGTCGAAATGTTTTAACACAAAAATACACCCTTTAAAAGTGGAGTTTAAATACATTTTCTTTCGTAAACAGCCTTTTTGTAGATTTATGCACTCTCTGCGTAAAAATGAAAACATTTCTATGTGAGGAAAGCGTATTGCGCCACAACAATAGAAATTGCTTTCCTTCTTACCTGGATCATTACTTAATAAAGTTCATTATTATTTATTATCATGTTTCTTGTAGAATTAATCCCCTCCTCATTTTTCTATCTAATCTCCAAGCAGGCGAGAGCTGCATGCCGCTTAAAGTGCGTTCTTGTTTCATATAAAAACCCCTTAGGAAAAAATTCAAATAACAGAAAATGGTATTTCTACGGCCTGTTGAGCGTTGTTTTGTAGCCAGGGTTGTCACTAAGATTTCAAGTTGCCGTGTAATTGTTGTTTGTCGCCAGTCAGAAGCGGTCATGGAGCCCCCAACCCCCAAAGAAGTTTCTCTTCATTACGAGCAGAGCTATTATTAGCGGTTTTAAGATGATTACAGCTGTACGTCTTTATTAAAGAAAACTACCACATTCTGAGACACTAAAATAATACGTTTTTACTTTACGTAAAGGCTCGTTGGAGGGTTTTTTTAGTGGCGGCCAAACGGGAATACATGTAAGCTCAGGGGGTTACAAGTGACTTGATCTTGTGGTTAGGTAGCTCTTCTTTCATGATCCAATACGCACATCTTCTGTGACTCTTTCGCCTTTGTCAAGGGTTCTCTGAAACACGGAAACCCTCTGTAGCATCTCCGCTGAAACTGCGTTCATATGTTGTGACGTACGGCAGTGATCTTCAAACTCTTCTGGGCGAAATCGTTTACCGGGCTCCTTGTTAAAAACTTTCGACTTATTTTGAGGATTAGACGTGTCATGTTTCAAACAGAACCGTCTTCAACATAAACAGGCCACCACATCTCAGTTGGAACACAAAATGACATCGATCTTCTGTTTAACCAACTATGTTGAAATTTGTAAGTCTGCTTTGCAATCTTTGTTGCTTCGTTGGTGGGTAACATCACAACAACCAGCATTTTTACAGAAATCACGTTGATAGTACTTAGATGTAAACAAGTAACCTGGGGGTACTCCCATATGAAAGCAGCGAGGATGCTCGTCTCCCTTAGGGTTGTAAATTTCGGATTTTGGTCTCTCTTAGGGTGTTCTGGGCAAAACGTCATTGTATTTAGCCGTCAAGATCTCTTTTAGGGTTGTACGCGAAGAATATATTTTGTCAGTTTGTTTTATTTACACAATTCATGTAATCAACGTTTTCTATAACATCAATACCCAAAGAACATTGTAACAAAATGGTCTCTTTTGGGGGTCAAAAAAAGGTTGGCCCACGCCCAGGATGCTCTTCTTAAGGGGTTTAACTCAAAATTTCCGACGAGCATCCCCGCCCCTTTCATATGGGAGTCCCCCCGGGTTAAAAATATGCATGTTGCGTGACATTGCGTTACAGCGTGACACGTCATAAAAAATAGCAAAAACCCTAACAGGGAGGTGTTCTGGCGGCCATTTTTCCCATTTAACCTCTGGGAGAGAGTTAGCCGTTTAACCTCAGGCGCGAGGGTTCCCATTTAACCTCTGGGACCGAGTTAATAGTTCGAGCACCTCCCTGCACTTGCTGGGCCGGAGATCGGGGCCCGTCAGCAAGCTAGACAGTCCCCCCCCGGTAAGTCAATCTACCGCACGGGTTAGTCAAGCAGGCTTCAGAGAGTTGGCCATCTCTCACCGCCCTATAACCCCACCAGCAAAATCAACCTACCTTTTGCCTTAGAAAATTGACCTATATATTTGGATCGGAAACTCATTTCGCTCACTTATGGTTTAAAACACTCATAGTACCGTTCTTCACAGACGCATGCGTGGTAGGCCCAAAACAATGGTTTGGAAATTTCGTTGATTCATACACAACATCTTCATTCACTCAGGCCCGTTCAGTTCAGCTATGAAAAATATGGCTATCATTTGTAAAAGTTGTTTTTCCTCAAAATCTCGGGTAGCCCAGCTTTCCACAAACTCTTGTTACAAAAACGCACCTTATTTAGAGAGGTGCTCAGCATTTTATAAGATTGGATTTGCTATTAAGTGTGAATTCCATTGGAGACTTCGCAACATACATTTTCCGCCCTTCGACGACTCAAGAAATACCTTGAAGGAACCATGAACATGAAGCAAGATCGACGTCTGAACAACGGCCTCCTTATGCACGTCAATAACTTGATAATGAACGATCCGGATATGGTTACAAGCAAGGTTACAAGCAAGCAAACAGTTTTTTGTTCCACACAAGTATGCCAGAGACATTCTGGGAAATTTGAGTAGAGGTATACGCTTGGCTTGGTATACGATGAACCACCGGCCGCTTACGTTTACAAAAGGCTCCGATGCCTTTGAACTGAGTCCTGAGAATCATTTGTATTCGTAAAGGAAAAACGCAAAAAGTCAAATATTTCTTGTTGTAAAAGTATACCTCGTAAAACTTCGCTATCGAGAAGACCATGCAATAAATGGTGTTGTGTAAATCCGTCTAGTCAGACAATTTTGTTGTGAAGTTTAATAATTATTTCGATTCTCAGTGAGATTCGCTGTTTCCTCGACATTTATAGGAAGCCTGTTTCTTCACTAGCCATTGTTCAATATCGTACAAAAAGGCGGCAAACAATCATTAGTGATTTATTTTCAGTATATATTCAGTAACAATGGAAAGGAAAACCATTTTATTTCAGTTTAAATTATTTTTGATGAAGAGGAAGCGCTTTTTGTGTCATAAAAATCGAGTCTGGTTTGAGGAGTTTCGAAATGATTAACATAATATATAGATTTAGCCAGGGCTAAAAGCGAAGCTGTCGATAATATTTATAGTTTGTACAAACAAAATATAAAATGCTATGCTAAGCGGCGAAGGCAAACGCCGGTTAACGGTGAAAAACAACAATAGGTCTAATTAGCAAAAAAGCAACTTTGAACGTGCAGCACACTTTTGTTGTACATTTCCTTGCACAAAAAAATGGACAACAATGGACACTGAGGGGACCATTAGGAAAGGTCCGTATTAACAGGTATCCATATTAAGTGGATTGAATATAGAGAAAATTAAGGGGTTTCTTTCCCCAGGGACAAAGAAAACTGTCCATAATAATGAGGTGTCCGTATTAAGCGCGTGTCTGTAAAGCGGGCTTTGACTGTACAAAGCACAGATTTTTTGGTTATTATTGTAAAAAGTACAGGTTTTATGTCATTAATTTGTTCTCAATTTTTTTCGTCTCCTAGCCCTAGATTCAACCTGAAATCAAATTTGCTACAAGCCAGGTGCAAAATGTCTGAGATACACTTAGTTTAAGAAAGCACTTTTTGTAATTCAATGTGAGAAAATTTTTAGGAATAAAAGGAATAATCCCCCTCTTGGAATGACATAAGTGCTGTCCAAGAGCCTTGGGTCAGTAGAGCAACACATCGGGCTAGCATGTTTCTAATGGGCAAGCAACATTTTGCAGAGGTAAAGTGAAATTTACTTTTATGCTACAATGTAGCTGAAAAGGGGGTTGGAAGGCCTGCAAGACTACTCCAGGCTACTTAAACTTAAACAACATCTTGACAAAAGGGTAAGCAATTTTTAAAATTTTCGTCTCACCGCGCCCACTCAAAGTTATTTCAAGGGTTGAATACAATCTTGGAATCTAATGGGCAAGAGCAGCTTGAATAACACAATGTCTGATAAACAATTTTGGCCAAATAAAATAAGTTGGTGCCTCAAGCCTTTTTGTAACAGATTGTATAGCCATGATAATAAAATAATTTATGATAATAACAATATTAAAAAATAATT
Organism: Porites lobata; assembly: GCA_942486035.1. NCBI lineage: Eukaryota > Metazoa > Cnidaria > Anthozoa > Scleractinia > Poritidae > Porites > Porites lobata. The sequence goes on along the minus strand of CALNXK010000017.1, from coordinate 3,724,751 downwards.
ATAAAGATAATACTAATAACTTCATTGAATGAGGTAATAAACACATCACATCTTCAGAGACTTAAGTAAACTTGAGGATGTAAAGAAGTATATATGATCAGAAATTCCCAATTTAACTGGGACTGATCTGTAATCAAAATGACATCCAATTTACCACATAATGAAGTTACATTCTATATTGAAACACTAATAGTAACACCAATGAAGGTCACAAACCAACCTATGAACTTGTGATCTCTTTCCCGTGGCAATGATGTCCTTTAGTTTTCACAGCTGCCTCCATTGTTGGAGCCACTCATGAACATGCATCTGTCCCACCCTGTTCAAAACAAATTGCAACATTAATTTTAACATTAAAAACTTTCACTTGAATAAAGGTTTTGGAACAACAGTGGGGTAAAAAACCTTCCCGTAGAACAACTTGCTCTTAAGGGGAAAACTGCACAGCAGCTGTACCTCAGATCAGAACTCTCAATAAAGGCTGTAACAGACCTGGGATTTTCCCCGGCTTCTAAGGGCAATTAACCCAAAGTTTTCAGTAAGAGCCGGCAGCCAGTGACATTTGCAGGCTATTTCACCAGAACTTGCCACCTACTTTTCTTTAGAAATTACTCCAGTTTTTACAAATAATATGATTTACATTTTCTAAAACAGATAATGAAACAGCCAATGGTTTAAAGCTATTGGCAATATTATTCATGTGCTGTCGCTGAATAAAAAAGCCAAAATTTAATGATGTCTGTGTTCTGTTCAAAAACTCTAATTTTTGCTCCAGAATGCTGGAAATGTATTCTAAGAGGTCCAGATTTCAAACATTTTCTGGGAGGGCATACACCTGGACTGCCCTAGAAACAGGTGTGAGCTTTTTCCTTCTCCAAAGTTTTTGCCACCGGCTCAAAACCTTATTGAAGCCCTGATAACCCATGACTACATTCATAGCAAACAAAAGTAAGAAAAAAGAGACATCTTAACAGTTCAATTGCCCGCTAGCCTGCAAAAATATACGTTGTGCATTTCTCCTCGCTCATTGTCACTGGGAGAAGTTTCGCAAGGGGGAATGTCTGCGACTCAGCAACATACTGGGAGGTTGCAGGTTCAAACCTCAGCTGGACCAACACTCAGGGTCTTTAAATTACTGAGAAGAAAGTGCTGCCTTTGTAATGACATCTGCAAATGGTTAGACTTTCTAGTCTTCTCGGATAACGACGAAAAACCGTAGGTTCCGTCTCACAGCACTTTCATTGATTTGTCCTTGTGGGACGTAAAAGAACCCACACCACTATTCGAAAAGAGTAGGGGTTGTAGACCCCAGTGGAGTGGCCAACCTTTACAGGTTGTGGGATTGGGTAGGGATGGCACCTCGCATGGGACCTGAGTCCCGTTCGTGCACATTCCCTCTGTGCAGGCCTGTGTCCAGAAAAGCTGGTAAATAAATACTGATGGCATAAAATCTGTCCAGAATCTGGGCATAAGTGCTGATTGGACAATGGAGTAGTTACATTGTTTTAGCTATTGTTTATGAATGACAGACACTTGAGTCAAATGTAAACACCATGAATCTATGGCAAAACGGTCAATATTTGTGGAATATATTTTTTTCAGGGATCCATATTCCTCGCCGTCCGGTCGTCCCAGAAGACAACAATCCTGTACAGACGATTAAGATGACTTCAAAAGTCCCCATTCGGATGAGCGAGGTTTTGCTCAACCACAAAATCTTTTCAAAAGTTCTTCTATCACGTTATATATTTTTCTGTGTTCTGATAACTTCTTTTCTACTTAAAACTTTTAGAAAAATGGGGAGTAACAAGCAGCTTTTGTCTGCAAATATGAAATAGAATTTTTTTATTTTATTTATCAGAGTTTTTGTGAAGTACTGCATTTAGAGGCCATTAATTTTTGTACTCAGCACTCATCAAGACATGGCATTTTTTATAAGGCGCTTTGTCGCCTTCTGCATTAAAAACAAAGTTAAGCATAAGACGGTGCCTTATATGTATCAAGATATGACGTTTTTGAGAAGACGTTTCGCTACCTTCGACAGAGAAAGAAAGGTGATGCAGGAGACAGTGCCTTCATGGCATGCTGACTGACCATGGCTACTTGCAAAATGTAAATAAACTGTGTTTAGCCCAGGCCTGTAGTCTGTTGTACTTAAATACATGCAAAAGTTTAGTTAAAACCCTTTCTTAGTGACTGTAAGTCAGGAATAAAATGCTAATCAGAAAATTATGTTCAAGTTGCACACAATATTTTCACCATTCTTTTATATAATTCTGCACTTTTGTCTGGGCAACCCAAATTGTAACTGTGCAAGTATCCCATCAGGCTTACTTGCCCAGCTGACAACTCTGAGAAGAAAAGAATAATTATGGATCCCTGTTTTCTCTAGAAGCATTTGATTTTTGCTGGAGCTCATTGTCAGATGAACACAACACTTTACCAAAATCGACCAGGAGAAATGTAAAATTGAACAAATTTGCATTTGGAACCCAATGACTGTACCAGATTTATCATGTAAACATTATGTCACTTTCTGTCACTGAGTTGCAGACGTTCTTCCTTGCAAAACATTGCCAGCAGCGAGGAATGAGGAGAAATAGCAGTTTTCGCAGGTTAATTCCCCCCTACTAATTTCATATACCTAACAACTTGAAATTTCAAGGACAGCCCTGCCACATTCAAATGACTTCCTGGCCTGTGTCAGCAAACACTTTCAGAACTAAATCTTTTCCTAAAATTCAGTAGGTAACCACTGAGAGTATGAATGAGTATGAGTATGAGTATGAGAGGTTCACAAACCAACCTGGCAACTTGTGATCTCTTTCCTGTAGCCTGTTCCAGGCATGTCCTTCACTTAAGCTACTCCTCTATTATTGGAGCCACTTTTGAACGTCTGAAGATCGGCCCCAACTCTGTTCAAAACAACTCTCTTTTTTTCTCTTCTGCCTGAAAAAGAAAATAAGAAATTGAAGATTCTGCAGAGCTACATACAATTGTACATGATAATTTTAAAGTTCCAAGGTATTTTTAAATACAGTTGAACCTCTCCACAATACAATACAATACAATGTTCTTTATTTTGAGAGGGTAGATACATCATTAACCCAGTAAAGAGTTTTCTAACACATGGCCCACCCTGGGGACAGAAGTAAGTGGCTGTTGTGGCTGCATGAAGATGTTTTGCGAGGAGGAACTTCTGCAACTCAGCGACCAAAAATTCCATAATGAGGTAAAATCTGTCTGGAGTCAGGTCCATGAGGAGCCGCATAAAGTCCCTTTTACTAATTGCCTTGAGTGACAGTTGCTATGCTCAATTTCCTGTTATACTTGTGCATGTTAGCAGGAGTCAGACTGACTGTCATCAATAGTAACCTTTCACAGAGACAACAAAACAATTCTAAATTTCGCAACTGTCTGTTTATATGGTTAAAACAGTACTACATGTAAGTAAATAAAGTTGAGCGCAGTCTTTTCACTATTCACCTGATTGGATCAGCCCAATCAAGCCATCATTGTATGGAGTATACATGAGTTCTTTTTTGCCAAATCCCAGTCGCAAAGAAACAGGCCTAGCACAAATTGCAGTGGAGGCAATTTTGTGTGACAGAAAACCCTTAAAAAGAGGTAAAAAAGTAGGTCAAGCATTCTCATCGCTAACAAACTATTGAATTCATTAAAGGAAAAATGATTTCGTTTGTTGATTCAATAATCCATTCATAAAATGAACGATGCAATATTCATATTCAGCCTCAATATTCAATAATCAAATGTTGATTCGATTACTGTTTTTTTTTAAAAAACTACACTTTCCACAAGTAAGCCTCAGAATTTTGTTTTTTCTTCTGAAATTCAAACCCAAACAAACTGTCACATGAATGCCATTTAGCTGCCAGTAATCAGTGCAACAGAGATATGACCTCTAAGAAAACACGATGGTCAAACAGAGGTCAGTGTATGTGTGGTGATTGTTGGATTTCGATCCTCAGCCCCTGTCAGTTTCTTTGCATTTGCAGTCTGTCTATTCTTGCTGTTATTTTGATTAAAGGTAATGAAAAACGCAATCATAAACGGTAGGAAAAGGGAAGCAAATACGATTGAACACAACAGACAAAAATAAAGAACAGGTAGATTATTTTTGTCCATAAATGAAATCAACATTTTATTATTGAATCGAGGTCCAATTTGACTATTGGATTATTCATTTTATGAATGGACTATTGAATCAACAAACCAAATCATTTTTCCATTCATGAATTTATTAGTCCACTAGGCTAAGCAACAGGAATGCTGGACATGCTTTGACTGTAATTTTGTGCAACATTTTCTTGATAAACAATGGAATGTATTGAAAATTTTAGACATTCGTGTTTCATGATGCATGTACACACGTGCACTGTAGCAGCAAAATTGCTATATCTTTGATCTTTTTTCAAATAAAAAATTGTTTTGCTTGTTCCTAAGGTTTAAATGCTAAATGATGATCCAGTGCGATTTATAGTTGTTGTTACTGTGCACGCTTTGATGTTTGTTTCAATTAATGAGAAAATTATCTTATAGTTAAGATACCCTTTGCACAACAAGCCAGTGATTATTCTGTAGTAGTGCATTGTTGCAACACTCTGCCTATGAAAATTATCATTTTCCTAGTATCGGATACACCAACATGATTCCCACTGGTAGAAAATTGTGTACAAAACCATAAATAAGGGCTATTCTAAGTATAACCCTCATAAAAGCTTTTGATTTTGATCAACAAGGAAATGAGTGACTTAAATGCATTAAAAATAACAGACACGCATGTTACCCATATCCCTACCGACCTACAAGTACTTCACAAAGAGGGGGTTGCGGGTTGCTTGTCATTTGTAAGTCCTTAAATCTTAGCAGCTTTCTTTTTCTTTTATATAATTTTTACGGGGGAATTGAAATGAATTTTGGTTGATTGGTTGCCTCCACTGCGGTTTCCCCCTATTTGTTTGTTAATAAAATACCATTGCACAACCACTCTCTATTATTTTTCACGAACAGAGAGCTTTAATTTAGGGAAAGACAAATCCATGAAATGAACTGTCATGGTTCAGGGTATTCTGTACGTGCTTTTCTGTTGGGTGTGTCACCTGATTAAAGCGAGTGATCGAGTGAGTCGTCTTCACTTTGTGCAAGAAGATTTTATAAAACAGGTATATTAAATAAATCTTTCTGTAAAAAAATGAGGCCTTAAGAAAGCTTCTAAGGAAAAATAGTTTTCAAAAACGTTTTGCCAAATATATTTTTCTTTTGTTTGGGGCTTGCTAAGATTGTATTAATTTCAACTAGACATGGTAAAATTCACAATTTAACTTATTCTTAGGGTGATTCAATCCAGTGTGTTGCCTACGCTTAGTGCAAGGGAATTTGTTATTTAATTTATTGGTTATGGCAAGTCCATTTTGAATGAAATAAATGCTTTTAATCATAATTGAGGAAGATCATATACATGTAGGTGACCTTACAAAGTTTGTAATATTATAATAGGGCAAGAGAACATAAAGATATGAGCCTTTTTTAAGCCGCAAACAGGATGAAACAGGAGACTTCACCGGCCTTTTCCCAAAAAAGGGAATAGTCCCGCTTTAAATTCTGCTCCCCAGAGAAACCTACTTTACAAATTATTTAAATTTATAGTTAATTTAAGTTGTATTAAATTTAAATTACTGCACTTTGTTCATTTGCGATAAATAAATGCATTTCTTGATTCTCAGGTATCCCCTGTTTGATAATTTGTGCAAAACTCCTCTACACCGCCACAAGTTTTCCAACTGCACTGTTTCAGAGCGATTTCTATTCTCTCATGTTCTTTTTTTAGTTGTGTTTGTCTCATCAGCTTTATAGTAGTGCTGCTAAAATGATCCGTTGAAAGATATGTCGGATGAAGCTTCATACATGTAGGAGGTCACAAAAGGAGATTCACATTTCAACTCAAGTATGGTTTCAAGATGTCAACGGTCTACACTCGGCTGAATTTAAACAATGGCCTTCTGGTCAGGTGGGGGACAAATTTTCCCCCATATTTTGGTCGCTTAGGATAGAATTCTATAAAAAAAGAGGAGTTAGAAGGGAACGCAGTTTATAGTTTTAACTTTGCAATCAATACGAAGCACCAAATAAAAAAATAGTATTGGTGTTAGTGAGAGTAAAGTTCTTATAGATGAAAAGCCTGGTATGCAATACAAGCAAGTCTTTTCTTATACATATAATGCCGCCTCAAAGGGTAGGATTTTTGGGCCTTTTTGGTCTCAAAACACTTTCCAAATTTTGGTCTAGAATCGGGTATGGTTTTTGAGGAAACTACAGGGGTGTACATGTATCGTTTCAATTCCAAATGAATAAGAATGAAATACAAAAATGTGTGCATTCGAAATGCATTTGAAGAATTCATGTTTTCGTTTACACTCTAATCTGATAATGATGACATGATTTCTGCCTAATCAGGCCTAGCCTGTTCCAGGCTCCAAGATAGTTGGGTCTGCTGAATTGAGAAAGCGCAAACATGAAAATAAAACATGAGGAAACTGGGGAGTCTCTCCCCCACTATCTGAGAGCCTGGAACAGGCTAAATCAGACCAGGTCTGAGAATGGGTATGGATTATAGAGATGTCTGAAAACCAGTGTGGGAAATGACATTTTTTGGTTTGAAATAAGGTCAGGATTTGGAGAAACGGGTGGCACACCCCCACCCAGAATTCCCGGAAGTACCCCCCTCTGGGGGTCAGGAGCAGGGTGTAAATAATGTCATCATAATCATCACTTAGAATATAATGTTGGATGATTCATTTTGGTTATCATTCATGTACAGGTGAGTAATCCCTCCATCCTAAATACTGCTTTTTTACATCGTGGAATACTGCTATATTGACCCTATCGTCTGAGGGGGTGTTTTCATGAGAAAACTTGCACCGATATATCGCGTTTACATGATGACCGGGTCATTTCATATCTAATTATTTGAAGGTACACTTTGTGTTGATAAAATACATGTGTGATTCAAAATTGCAAACATTACGCATGCGCTACCTGTTCCAGTCTACCGGTGGACCGATTTCACACCAAAATGTGCGGTCATTTTGCGTTTACATGATACCGTTGTGAGATTTCGTACTGGTGTGAAATTCTCGCCCCGGTACAACAACTGGGGTAAACTCACCCCGGGGTAATTCGCGTCGGCATGACATTTTGTGGTGCTATCATGTAAACAACTGTGGAGCCATGAGAGGGAACCGGAGTGAACTCGCTCTGGTGTGAAAGTTGCCCCGGTGTCATGTAAACACCGGGCCCTGAGTTCTTCATTCCCTCATGTTCCCAAGGCTTTATTTGAAATGGAATAGTGGCATCTATAAGATTTTTACTCTGACTAACAACAATACTATTTTTTTTATTCGGTGCTTCTTACTGGTTTAAAACTATAAATTGAATTCTCTTCTAATTCCTTCTTTTTATAAAATTCAGAGTTTAATTTCATTTCCCTTGAGTAGCGGCATAACCTTCCTTTTCCATGCAGTATGCTTTCCTTCCCCACATGACGCTGACGTTGGGGAGAATAGACTGCATGACCAGCTATTAAAAGGAATGTTTGTGTGTGAGGCAAGGAGCTGGGACTACTGTTTTATGCTAATCCACATTCCATTTCTCTCAGTTTTTAATACGTTTCTAAAGCTGTTTTTATATACATAGACCGTAGTCCGTGTTTTATACCCAGTCCGGAGTCCGTGTTTTATTCCCAGTCCGAAGTCCGTAGTCCACAGTCCGCAGTCCTTGTTTTATACTGACCGATGTATCTTCCCTTCCCTATCAATTCTCAATATTTTAAGACATGGTGGGTTGACAGCCCTACATGTAGCCGTTGAAAAATTTAAATTCTTACATTTTTAAAAGAATGTTAGTCTCTACCACTTTTCTACGATCACAGAAGAGCCTTACCTTTAATTTAACTTCCCGGCCGACAGACTTTTTTTGCTGCTTTGCGTCAAAACATGTTTCCCGCTGCTGAAGTGGTACACATCTATACACGTAAAGGAGCTAAACGACGACGAATAAGCCACCCGATGGTTAACCGTTTAAGCCACGATATTGAAGTTCAGTTTAAACGGTGAAATCACTGTAAAGTTCAGGTTTTGAACAGTCACCTATTTCAGGCGCCATCTTGGCTGATTCTTGGTCCCAGATCTCACTCAGAGAGATTTAGACATTATACCACGTGACCAACCTGTTGTACTGAGCAGTTTCGTGCCAAGTTTAAAATAGTTTGGAACAGTTTTATCGATTTTTGCCCCTATAACAAATACAGATTTATTTGGAAAAGTGTAAAACAAACACTTCGCGCTGTTTTCAATACAGCCCAGGGCTAAGAGCCGATGATTCTTTTTAAGACCCTGACGGCAAACTGAACGACAGATGCTAATGAGACTTCATGACAGAATGGTGGTAATGATGATAATGTTGACGATGTTGATGATAAAGATAAAGAAGAATAAGAAAAAGAAGAAGAAGAAGAAGATGATGATGATAATGATGATGATGACGTTGATGGTGGTGTTGGTGCTAGTAGTGATGATGGTGATATTGTTTTTGATGATGATGATGATGATGATGATGATGATGACGATGACGATGATGGTAGTGATGTTGATTTGGGGGTGCGTTTCTTTAGTAAAATCCAAGATCAGATAAAAAATCCGGATCATCAGGATTTTTCGTTGAGAAAAGAAACGATGTATCCAAAAAGGGATTATTGTAAAGTGTTTGAAGGGGTTTTCGTGAAGAGAGAAAAAAAAGAAAAGAAACCGAAGAAAAAATTACCGAAGTGTTTAGTCTTATTTAAGTCTGCGCCCATTCAGACCCTCCATAACCATTTTCAGCCCTGGCTCTCCAATAATTGTTAATTATTTCACATGTTTAAAAAGGTGGTATTTGGCACTGAACGTTCTTATTCATTTGAAACTGAAAATAAACCGGTCACCGTACTTTTGTAGGTGAGCATAGTTCCATCTACATCTACAACTACATTTATTAAATTGGTAAAATGTTTTACAGACATTACGAACTATTTTTAAAAAGATCATAAAATATATACAATGCTCGGATAAAATTAATAAATAAACTCGGATGATACATATATAAAAATAAGTGAATCATAATACAGAGTAAAAAGCATAAAAGTATAAGTAATTCTTAGCTAGGTAGGGGAGTAATTTAGAGTTAAGTTTGACTCAACTATTTCCATGGGTAGAATATTCCATAGTCTTATGATCCTTGAGAAGAAGGAATAAACATAAAAGTTCTTTATCGCCTTATCTTGCCTATGTCTATAACGATGACTCCATGGAGTTCTAACTTCAGAATGGGGTTGTAGATAGCTATTTATATCAATATCAATTTGTCAGCGACTCTTCCGGTTTCAGACTTAACAGCAAACGCCCCGGTCCAAAATGGCTCAAAAAACCTAACCTGAGTTCAGGCTCTATTTTCGTTTCCCTTTGTAAATAACATTCCGGGGCCTGATCTCAGGTTACAAAAAAACAGGAATGTACCCCTTTTCATGTGGCACCTTCTACCTCAAAATATACCCCCAGCAGGGGCCGTTATTTTTAGCTAAGATACTAATAATATTAGTTTCAGCGACATCCTTCCGATTGTTTCCCTTTCGTGACGTCTACTACCCTTTTTGCTGTAAAGTTTAAATCGAAGTTTATGTAACTTCCTGCCGAGCCATAGATCGACTACCGTATTTGTACTTTGCCATCGGAGAAAGAGGTACGATGATGATGATTTACTTGCTAGAACTTTCTTTCTTTACTTAAATCAGTTTTGTTTACATAGCAACCCTAGTTCGACTCTTGATTATGGAATCATTTTTAGGTTTATGTTGCGCATTTACTGCACTGATTTCGGTAAATTAATTTAGATCATGTTTGTTACTCTCTTTGTAAGAAGTCATCACCTCCTTAAAAGAATCTAAAATAGGACGCCGAATAGCCTGCGTAGCTGGCGGTATTGTGTAGTAGTCGAGTGAGATTTGGCGGCGGAGCCGTTGTAATATAGTCGAGTGACATTTGACGGCGGAGCCGTCACGAGCGGCGAAGCCGCGAGAAATACCAACCGCCTCTTCCCTACTCCCTTTTTTTGGAACACGGCTTCGCCGCCAAAACTTTAATCTCGCACACACACAATACCGTCAGCTACGCAGGCTAGACGGCCAACAGAAAATGATGCACAACGGTCCAAGCAATAGGAAACTTTTTCCTTCTTTGCATATTTTAAAATAAACACGGAAAGATAGTCAGCCATATTCGAGACCTTGGCAGTTGTTTAACTGAAACCAGAGACGAAGTGGAGGGTTTGCAAACTTTCAATAATTTCACCAACTCTTCAAGCGTTTATATCAGGCTAAACAAGCATAGAAAAAAGTTTTTTATTGCTTTAATTTATTACATGACTTAAATTAAACTAAACCTGACACGGTATTACGGCTTTTTGATGACCTTTCCTACTGATGACAGAGGCCTCAAGCAGAGGCCGTCTTTTGCCAGCTATTTGACCTGCGGGAGGAAAAAAGAGAAGGTATATTTTCCGCCCACATCGCCTAGGCAGATACTTGAAGTGCGGTTTCTTTCACAATGTGGGGCCAAATTTTTTCTCACTGAAGACCTTCATTTTAGTAAAACAGTAATGGTTTTCTAAATTCGATGTTAGTTCTGTATTGTGATTCTACTGTCTTCTGTCTTTCTTTCTGCGAAAAAAGCTTGCATAGGTTTTTTTTCACGGGCGCCGATTAAAAGAGAAATTCTTACTAGTAGCCAAGTGTTGCCCACAAACGCGTAATCAGTTGGGGGCTACTGGTCATGCATATAGATGCATTTCAAAGTTCCATCCTTTTATGCTTTTTAAAAATAACAACTTTAGTGAAATAACTTTACATATCATCGTATATGTAAACATTTTTTCTCAAGTTTCAAACGTAGAAGAAATGGCCTTTTTTAGAATTGATTTGTCTCGAAACGCAGGCCAAACTCTTACGATTTCGCCTTTTAACATAATCTGACTATGTTTGTTGTTGTCGACAAATTTAATACAGGCTGAGCCCGGTCACGATAACTATTGTAAAAAGTACTCTCTGATTAACGTCGATCTTTCAAAGCAGGGGACTTAATTCAACATAGCCTGCGTTGCAAGCGTTTCCGTGTGGTTTCGGAGCAGAGAAATGGGAGCTTATAAGCAACTACGACGACCACAACGAAGACGTCAAAAAAAAAAACAACAGATTTAATGATCAAAACAACAACGCTGCACGTGCATCACCCTTTTTAGTACATTTCTCTGACGTCCACTGCACGACTACGACGTAAAACCTCCTAATTTGACGTTTTATGGAGGATGTGGACATACGACTTCCTTCCTCTTTTTGAAACTGAATAAAATCCTTAAGAATTCAACTTAAGGAAAAGTCGCCTGCCTTTGACATATCATTGAGCGGGTCCAAATAGACGCGAAGTAAGTTTGAAAGAACGCAAATTTTTTTGCAGACGTTTTCACTGCAGTCGTCGTCGTCCATTGCTTAAGGTCCCTAATGACAAAAGAACGACGAGGAACGGGATTTCCAGTTTTAACCGTGCGAAGAAAGGACCCGCTGTTTTCCTCGCTCCTTTTTTCGCGCGGTCTTTGACTCTCGTTCCTTCTTTGCTCCGAAACTGCTGGTAAACGCTTGCCAGGCAGGCTATATCCAACAGGGCTGCACTGCAAACTTAAACTGCAAACTCACTTGAACAATACTGATGGCGACAGACGTATTTTTTGCAAAGAGTGTTAAAGTAAACAAGTTGAGACAAGAATAATTAGCTTGCAAAAATTGTTAATTGCGTTTAATCTTTATGTAAAAACAGGAGAGTCATTGTTGGTGAAAAAACCCCTCAAAGAATTCTTTGTGGTGAAGCTATATCAGTTAAGGGAACCATGGCTGTGAACGATAGAGCAAATGATTTCCTCCGTAATAGAGAACAATTAAACATTCTATAATATAATTAAGGTCACCTATGAGTTGTTTCTAAGGAAACTAAGCTATGTCTACCTCAGTTTTGTGATGTGTGGTGTTAATAGCCTGCGAGCAAGCTCTCAATGCATTTGGGGGATATCGTGAAAAGTACACGCGCCAGCGGGGACGCAACAGCGATGGGTGGCCAAGGAAGGGATGAAACTCCTTTTCACCGCCTCCTGATCACCCCCGCTCGCTCGCGCGTCCTCGCGCGGCTCGCTTCGCTTGTCCAAATGGAGAGCTTGCTCGTAGGCTGTGGTGTTAAACCTATGCTAAACACTGAGCTAAACTAGGAGAAACGGATTTAACACTAAAAAAGAAATTAAAAGTCATCTTAAATTTGTGTTTAAGCTTTCTTTTTGTTTCTAAAGCTCCTATTAAAAATGGTCTCTGTCCTCAATCTCTAGCTGATCTTTTGCGCCTTCACAATCAATGAGGAATATAAACACCTTTCGCTTAAACTCTCAATACCTACAGATGCAAACGACGTAGGGAATAAAGTACAGTTAAAAAGGAAACAAAAACGTGCAGCTTGTTCCCAAACTGCAAAACGAATCGCGAGTCGAAAAACAATGTGGCACGTTTAACCGTCCACGTTCAAACTTGTTTTTCATCAAATCAGGTTGCTAGCATCTCTGCTTCTAAGGCGCGCAGTTCGTTATGGCGCTGGATAATGAACCCGCCGCGCTGACACGCCATTGCGTGATCAATTCTAAATTGAACACCGCATGCGCAGATCATGGGCGTGTCCGTTATTTCCTAGTCGTACCGTAACTTGATTGCAAATAATAATAATAGTAATAATAATAATAATATGACTATCATTATCATAATTTTATTATTAATATTGCTATTATTATTAAATCCTAAGGCCGCTCTCGGTTTGAAGATCCATTCCAAAGTTGTAAATCAAGGAATTTTGTAAAATGATTTTTTTTTTAATTTGGTGTTGTTCACTGGTTGGTTGGTTAGTTTTGTCATTGACGCAAGACTATAATAACAAGAATGCAAATAGTGTTGACTAACTTTTAAAAACAAAACACGTACACCAACCAATTAGTTTTGACAGGAACAATGCATTTAAGAGTCCCTTGAGAGCTCTTGGGGATGATATTGTTCTTGTTAATATGTAAAGCTTCTAAACATGTGCTTAACTGCGAACCTTGCCTTCGAAGTGCCCTATACACGAATCTGTACATCGCTGTGCAAGCTGTAGTAATCTGAAGTGAGTTTTAAGTTGATGTTAAGACCGGTAAATTGGGGTAGTCATTTTTTATTTTTACGCAGGGGGGTGATTACTCTCCATAACGTATTGATCTGTTGTGGTACTAAACTGACTTCATTAGATATAGTTATATTTGTACCATTCATATAAATATAGTGTCGAGAGCATATGTCTATAAAAAGTCACATTTGAGCCATTTATAGAAATAACAATTTCATTTGCCAATATTAATCACAGATCATTGTTTATGCTTAGGTCTTGACTGGAAATTCTGATCGAAACTCAACAGCATTTTGAAGTTTTACGACAGCAGTGGTAAGTATCAGTATGCCTGCTTTTAAAAGTACATTTCCAAAGGAATTTTAAGAAAGGTGAGCGAAATTCATTACTCGGGAATGAGAGCAAGCGGAAACTGCAAAATATGAAGACCGAGACACACTAGATTCGCAGGCTAGAGACGCACTGCAGGAAGAGAAAAAATGAGGGAGAAATGATGTCTGAAATACTGACGCGTAATTAAAGAACGAAGACGGGTTCATTATTAACTTCGCTACCCGACTTTGATCGCTCTACTATCCCGTAGAAGGATGAGGTACCACTGACCTGTATGGACACGACTTGTAGTTTAACCTAAGTAAACTTACCTTTGCATTTAGCAATCGTGTCACTTCATATCAGTGTCACAGTAAACAGTCAATTGCGTGATCAAGTTAAATTTCCTATTGTCCCAACTACAATAGCCTCTCACGCAGACGTTTTTAGGGGAGCTCGTCTTTTTCAGGCTAAGGTAAAACGTTCCTGCGGTGGGGAGCGATGAATAGCTGTATTCGGGGCGGGGTACAGTAGATCTTGCTATCAATGAAACTCTTCTTACTGTTTTAACCTTTTTCTCCCGTCTCTCCCACACCTCCGGAACGCCTCCTTTTCCTTTTTCACTCTGACCCCGCCCCTCTGTCCTCCCCCATATTTAACCTACCCACTTTTTTTTTTCAGAAATGCCAAATCGAGCGTGGCTACTTTCCGTTCTGTTCCCCCTGATTCTTACAGCTACAGAGAGTAAGGATTACGAGTTTAACGTGGCATGGTCATACCGTAGTCCCGACTGCGTCGAACGTCCTATTGTGACAATAAATGACGATTTTCCCGGGCCCACAATCCGCGTCAAGGTTGGGGAGGAGGTTCGCGTTAAAGTTAACAACAATCTTCCATCAGACGCTATCACCATTCACTGGCACGGTCAGGAGCAGCGCAAGAACGTGTGGCATGATGGGATAGGTGAGCGCAGTAAAAGGATTTCCTCCAAGATTACTCGAATCATGATACGTTTCTGGGAAACTGCCCACCTACCCCTCCCCTAAGCCAACATTAACACTTACGTTTCACGAGTAACGCTAGTAAACATTTGGTTGCTTTGCGCAATCTTGGTGGTTCCTATAGTGTGAGTCACGCTGACGTCACCTTGGTTCGTGAAAAAAAAAGGTTCTTTTGTTTCACTCGTTACAAATCTGAAGAACATGACATAACATTATTTGTATTCTAAATAGTAATGTCTCCTATATATTTGAAGGCCTTGTCAACTCATCAAATCGAGAGTGAATGTCATCGGAAAAAATCAACCTTCCTTTACAAAACGTGTATTCGCACACAAGTACCCTTCGATCTATAGGTGACAAAGTCGAGACTTACAAAAACCAGGGAGACAATTTACTGAAAAAGTTGTTCCTTTAAGGAAGGGGTTAGACATAAGAGTCTCGACTGTATCGCGCTTAAGGAGAGCAAGGGTGGTAAGATCAGTCTTTGAGAGCACTGGCCTCCCACCAGTGTGGCCCGGAATAAAATCCCGGCATCGATGCCATATGGGGGTTAATTTGTTGTCGGTTCTCGTCTTGCTCCCAAAGGTTTTTTCCCCGGGTACTCCGGTCTCTTCTGCCTATCCTTAAACACCAACATTTCCAAATTCCATAACACAACAGATACCACAGATGCCACGGATGGGCAAAACTGAAGGAGATTGAAAGGGATTGAAATTAGGGTTTTTGAAAACTGTCCAGCCTAACAGTTTTTCAAAGATGATCTCTGCTGTTTGCAACTTCAAAATCAATGCGCAGGAAACATATTCGTTTGTCTCGAATCTCTGCTTGTGTCATTTACAAGTAATTTCTTTGCTTACTTTAAGTTCCATGGCGATTGAGGGCGAGTAATTGGCAAAATTAAACAAAATGAACTGGACTGCCGTGACACAACCCCTTTAAATCGTTGTTTACGTCATGTAAAAAGCAACTGTAAATCTAACAACCTCTCCTCTCCTCTAGGGATGATTTCAAACTGTCCTATCCCACCCAAGACCTCCTTCACTTACATTTTCCGCGTAAACGATAAGCCTGGAACGTATTTTTATCATGGCCACCTTGGTGGAATACGCGCCGCTGGTCTTTATGGGGTTCTTATAATTGATCCGGCACCTGCAGTTTCTGAACAGTGGAGTTATGAAGGGGACCACACGCTGTTGCTAAGCGACTGGTATCATGCAATTCAACACGAGCTCAGTATTGGACTCTTGGAGGAGGAGTTCCGCTGGGCAGGTATGAGGGCTCAGTTAACTAAGTTAGTGTTACTTCTATATAAGTTATAAATAGGTACAGGGCCTCATTGATGACAGTGTCTTATAAACTGATAGGTTTTCTTGGATCCTAAGGACCTATATTACGAAAATCGTCGAAATTCAAACAATGGGAACTGGCACCAAACTGAGCGAAAAATAAAAACGACAGCTTCAAACATTAAAAGGATGTATAAATAACACAAGAAACACAAAAGTTGTTACGGATGGACAAACTTGCAGAAGATTAAAACGGATTGCAATTGTGGTTTTTCAAAACTTGTTAGCTGAACAGTGTTTCAAAGTTTATTTTTGGTTGTCGGTGAGGTTTTAAACATGTTAAATGATGCTTGGGAGACAAGAAGCTGTGATTTTGTAATTTGCTAGTAATTTCGTTGCTAACGTTAAGTTCCGTTGCGAATAAGGACGTGTAATTAGCAATATTAGCAAAATGAACTAGACAGCCGTGAAACAGCCCATTAAAAATATTCGTTATCATCATCATCATTATTATTATTATTGTAAGCGATTACGTAATTGTAGTTTGTGTACTCTGCACCTTTTTGTTAACGCCTTGTGTTTCGTGGGTAACCAAATTACAATTACAATTTTTTTTGTCGTGCTAGGTGATCCACAGTCCATTATATTGAACGGAAAAGGCTTCTTCAATTGCTCGGACAATGGAGTATCGGAAGGTACACCGTTTCCTTATTGGAAACCCGTCAGAACAGTTTATTGCCATCAATCTAAGTGTCCGGGACACGAAATACTGGAGGTAGAGAAAGGCAAAACCTACAGGCTACGTCTGATAAATACCGCTGAACTTTCGTTTATGAATTTTGCAATCGAAAATCACAGTTTGACCGTAGTGGAAGCGGATGGGCTGCCTGTGCAGGGCATGAATGTCACATCGCTAGATATCAATTCGGGGCAGAGATATTCTGTTTTGTTTACTGCTGATCAAGCTGTGGACGCTTACTGGGTCAGTGTCATGACGCGCCACAGGAAGAACGTAGTGACTGGTCAGGCAATATTAAAGTACAAAGGAGCCAATAAAGACAAACCTGACACTGACGTTGATGTTGTCAAGGCAACACAACCCACCTGGGACAACAGCAGTGCATCTTATGCGCAACAGAGTCAGCTTCACGGTAAGGACTCGGCTCCTCCAAACGACAAAGTGACACGAAGGATTGTCATGCTTGGTACTCAAGAGCGTTATGATTGGTCAAGTGGAGTCCAGTACAATAATCCCATGATTCCACCGGAGGATAATTGTAATAGTACAGGACGCCACCTGCGTTGGGCTGTGAATCGAGTGAGCTACAAGTGGGAGACCACACCTGTGTTACATATGGTTTACTTTAACTTAGCACCGAACACTATGACTGAAGAGAGAGGATATTTTAAAATCAACAGTGGTGACGTCATCGATATTGTCGTTCAGAACTACCCGGCATGCAACAGGGTATGACCTAATTCAATTTAGACTATTCCACAAGCCGTACGAATTATGTTCAAAACAGTTTAAACTATAAAGGTTCGGTGCTGTAGAATAGACTACCGGTACCTATTGAGCTGTGGCAGGCCCTCCCTCTTTATGGATGCAGTGATCTCTTCTGAAATACGGTCGATCGCTTTGCACGGCATTATGGAAAGCAGGCACATTTTTTCTTTCTGTTTTTAGAAATTGTTTCTACTTTAATCAGTTACGTTTTTTAAGTGGTTCACTTTGCCCTAATGACTTTTAACCGTGGATAAGTAAAGTTATCCTATTGTATTGTATTATAGACTTAATAATACCCCGTTTTTGTGCTTGAATTCACCTAAAAAGTTTGCGAAAGCTAATGAGGTGGAGCTAAAAGGTCTGGGACAAGTCTAAATACAGATATAGAATTGGAAAAGAGGAACACAGGATTGAGTCCGAATAAGGACGCGTAATACATGTATTAACAAAAGAACCAGGTAGCTGTAACAAACCTCCGTAAAAGGCAAGCTAACTGTTTTGACCAATTCCCTTCTAGGTGTGTGAACAGCATCCTTGGCATCTTCATGGTCACAAATTCTGGGTGGTTGGTATGGGACTTGGTAATTGGAATGGATCTGCCGAGCAGATCGCCTCTCTTGAGCCTGAGAACGCCGTAAAACGAGACACAGTAACTGTCCTCCCAGACGCAGAGAAACCTTTCGGAAGCCAGAAAGAACAAGGTAGGAAAATCGGCTTTAAAGTAAGAGACTACACCGGGCGTGTCTCAGGCTTTATGTAAAAGATGTTAAATTGGCTGAACACAGTTTAGGCAGTTTCTGGGTATGTGTCATTTGCCAAATCATGGCAGGGGAAAGGTTGCAGCTGACAAGTTGAAACTTGGCAAGTGAAAATTATACTGATGAAAGATTTTGACTGACAGGTAAAATTTGACGTTTTTTTAGTTTCCATGGTAACATGAACGATTGAATGCAACCTTAACATTTCACTTTGGCTCAGTTTACAAACTTGCGCTCAACTTACTATAATTAATCATCACCATTTGAAACTTATTTGACCAAATTTTAACAGACTGGTTTTTAAATAATCAATAATATAATTGTACTGTAATTATTAAATGTGTCAAATTGTCTTTTCAACTTCCATTTTAAAGTTCTCATTATCTAAAATACGATATAAGTAAAAATTCTGCCAAATATCACAAAATTGTAATGAGTAGATTATATTATCCGTCTGAGACGGATAATCCATCTTCAAAATTCGTCAAAACTAACGAAAAACAGAAGGATAAAGTCAGGCGGATTGTCAATCGAAAATTAAGACCGTCCCATTTTCAAATTAAGACGTATTATCTGTCAGACGCGCATTATCCAATGGATAACCGTCTCAGACGAATAATTTTTCTCTCGCGTGAATACGGCCGATTTTGGACGAATAATCCCGATTTTGGACGAAGAAAACGCGTCTCGCGACTTTCCCAAAATTTCAAACGCCGACGCGGAATTTTGAAGACGGATCATCCGTCTCAAGTGTGAAAACGGCCAATCTAGTCAACAAGTATATTTTTTCCCCTCAGGTGGTTGCGGTTGGGTAGTGGTCCGCTTTGTGGCTGAAAATCCTGGTGTTTGGCCGTTTCATTGCCATATCACCTGGCACTTCGTCATGGGTATGCAGGTGATTTTCATTGAATCTGCAGATAAACTACCAAAACCTTCCTCCAACATTCCAGCTTGCGGTGATGTGACTCCCCAGATGTTTGTTGATAAAATGAAGTCCGACGAGACCCCGAAAGCTGGTGGGGAGAAAGATTGCAAAGATGATACAACCTTACTCGTAATCCTTGTCATTGGTTGGAGTTTGTTTGTCGTTAGTTTTGTCTTGCTTATTGTTTTGATTTGTAGATTGAGACAAAGGGTAGAATTCGGTTTGGTCAAGTCAAACAATGTTGCCATGACATAAGTTTCCTTCCCACTACACTTGAAATCACGTTTGACTTAAGTTTGTAAAATTATAAGGCCCTGCATTTGTATAGAGGGGAGAAGTATGACGTCACGTTACCATGGTAGAAAAATCTTTTGATCACAACAATAGGGAGCTTGAGCAACGACGACGGCGAGGGCAACGAGAACGGCAAAAAAGCAATAAGTTTATTTTTGGCAAAACGACAACTTTGCACGTGCATCACGCTTTTTTGTGTATTTCTTAGCCGTCGTTGCGCGATTGCGACATGAAACTGTTTCAGTGAGTGAAAGTGCGTGAAGAGTGCAGTACGTGAACGCAACCCCCAATTTTTTTTAGAAATGGTCCTTTCAGATTCCAACCCAGAAAATTATTCGCCAACATTTGACGAATTAAATGAAACTTATTAAGATCGGTGACGTTTGAAACAGTACGAATTCACTTTTTAACCGACGTTTTCGGTTTGTTGTCATACAGAAATTTTGCTACCATGACAACATGACATAACGACTTCTCTTCTCTGTTGAGAAAAGATGTTCCGGCTAGAAGGCTAGGCGAGCCTTGCCTAACCCTTCCGGTCACGCGGTCCGAGCGAGTTTTCGTCTCGGATACGTCACCGAAATGCATTAACCAAGAAGGGCTGGGAAGACGCCCTACAGAGACTAGGCAAAGCCGAGCTAACTTTTCATTCATTTCCTTATAAAACGGGGCGAATCGTTTACATGAGAAACCAACAGTTGACTCGACTAGAAGGTCACCCTTTTTTGATGGTGTGGTTACCTTTCGACAATTATAAACAATTTGCATTGCTCCCCCAGCGGGGTCAACTCGGTCAAAGGGAGGCAATCAGAGCATGTGCGAGCACTGTTGGCTCGATCAAATGGGTCAATTTTTTTCTCATATAAACGCTCGCTAAAGTTGACTCGACTGAGAAGGTGATCCTTCTACCCAGGACAGGAGGATCATTACACTTTTCTGGGAAACAACCCACCTATCCCTCCCCTAAGCCAACGTTAAAACTTACTTCTCACTAAGGGCAAAATGTTGTCTTGGGGGAGGGGTAGCTGTTCAGTTTCCCAAAACGTATAATGATCCCGTTAGTCTAAACAAACGGTGCCCAATTATCTGACTGCGCACTAATTACATGCACGGTAAAACATATGTTCAGCGGGACCCCTCGTAAGAAAAAGACAACCCAGTCACCCCTCCGTATTTAGCTGACGCGTTCGTCAATTAGATGCAAACCTTTCTTTACACGTTTTCTTTAAAACTACATGTAATCTGAATTAACAGACACTAGTGAGAGTCCCGTGGATGTCCGCTTAGATTTCTGTCCAGTTTCTGTATGACTTACTTTAAGGATTTTCCTTTGCATGCTTCTACCATAATTGTTTAAGTCCTACTTAGCCAACTTTAATCAGGGCGACTTCCAGTTTTCACCTTTATCAATATTCGGGAAAATGCCTTAATTCCCCTTTTTTATTTTTCACATGTTTCTGGTCATCGTTACACTGGAGCAATTTTGATTAACCACCAAGGTTAGATGTGTTTGTTTGATTTGCTAACGTTAATAAATCACTCTCTGTAGCTGTGTCTACCGTTTCCTTTGCCTTCACACACAAAAAATTTGGTTCCGTTTCGCTCTTTACGTTTCTCACTGCAGGTGAGCTGGAGAAACTCTGGCATCCAGGGTATTCAATACCATGACAACGTGAGTCGTGCGACGCCTGCCTCAGTTTCGCATGTATGTTGCTGTTGTTTTCGTTTTACAACTGGTTTAGTATTCGATTCATACACAATTCAGTGGCCTCTTTACGTCATTTATTTGTGGTATTTGACTAGCCTGCAATGCAAGCGTGTTTTCTTTGGCGGAATAAGACTGCTTGTTTAAGGTTTTGTCAAGCGGGCGCCGTAACAAATTAACATTGTGGAGAGTAGAAGAATTGCAACCCTTGTTAGCTCTTGTTTATGATTTATGTTTCCGTGGCCTTGATTGGCCGCCATCTTCAGCGGATACCCTATTTGGCAGCTGTTTTGATATGGATGTCCAATATCAAGTTAAACACAATGGTCAGTTATTTCAATGGAGTTTAGCCAGTGTTTAACAAAATGCGTTCTTCCATTTTAAAATAACGTTTTATCTAAGCACTATTTTTCGTGAACAGTTTCATTAAAGCATATAACTAGATTCAGCGGATTTGTCTTCTTATTTTAACCCAGCTGTCGACTGGAGGTTCAAAACAAACCGTAGTTGTCCAATATCAAGTTAAAAACCCAATTTGTATATTCCTTGGACTTTTAAGCTAGTAAGACATTTCACATCCGCTAACATAAATGGGCGGACGTACGTACGGACGATTTTCTCAAAACCAAAATTCTTGGATGCATAGATAACCAAATTTTGTTACCAATGGTTGTACGCAGCAAGCGCGCGCTCGATTAATGAGAGTATCAAAGCAACCCATGTGGGAGAAGGCAAGCGATTTATTCGTTATTTCCGACCTCTACGACTCTCCCCAACTCCATGACTCTTCTTGGGATTCAGCATGGTGGTAACACGAGCAGAGACATTAGCACCCCTGAAGTAAATGATGCACGGCTGCATTGTCTTAAGCCAGCCTCGTTTCCAGGCAGCAGAGACCCTGGGAACGAGGTTAGTGTTAAGCTTGGTATTGACGTCATTTTATCGGGTCTCTAACTTCGGTTTCTGAGACTGTGTCATTTTCAATCGTTGCTGTGGCTGAGATTCTAGCTGCCATGTAGAATACAAAGAGGACTTGTCCAGGTTGGACATCTAACGTGACGGGAAGCTGGCGAGAAAGCTTCTTGTTTGATGTTTCCGCGTCAATTTTCACTCGAAATGGTTGATTTGGACACAAATTGGCTACTTCATATGCCTTCCCTTTAGAATAACGTCTTTCGACCAGCCACAAACACGGTCTATTACTTATGTTTTTAACAACAGAACGTTGACCAAAATGTTTCCATCTTTCAAGGGAGTGAGGAACCAAACCGCTACTAGACGCGTTGTGTGAGCAAACACATAATTTTAACTCCACACCGCTATCCGCGCAGATTTGGTATTTCCCAAACAACGTATGTCGGTCATAATTTAACAGCCTCATGTCTAAGGAACTTCTCGGAGATATTTCCTTCGTCTGTACTTCAACATGAAAGATATCCTGTTCCTGAGGAACAACGTCTCCTGCCTTCACACGTATATCCATGGAGGTTATCAGTGACTGATCAATTTTGGAGTTTCTTACGCGAACATTTTCAAACCATAACGGCTGTAATCGTTGGCAGGATGGTTTAATCGCCTTGGAGCCATTTTGAACAGACGACAATGCGTGGTACTGTTTCTGCAAACGGTTGTTAAGCTCCCCAATTGCAAACTCAGCCACTGGGATTCGCGACGTGTCGTTATCTGCGGGGATATCCCAGCCCTCGCAAACGCACAAATTAGGAGTCCTAAGTTCCAAGTCATCGCAAGTGCGATTCTCCGAAAAGGGAGTGAACACACCCTCTGGTCTAACACCACGAAGGGGCGTGGCTAAAGACGTTAGAGAACGGTGTAAGTCGATTATTGTAACGAGCCTTCGCTGGTTTACTTTTAGTGCGGACATGACGTCTTCCCCTAAAAGAGAAGCTACTTTGTCCGGGACGATAAAAAATAGGCTTGGATGAAACATTTCAAAGCGTCCTTCAAGAAACTCCGATGCGTACCGTGTATACGTGTTCCCATGATCTGCAAGAATGATTGACAACGTACTTTCGTCCTTGGCAACGCTACTGACATAGTTTTGTAGGGTACCATCCAATGTTTGCGTGCGCACGCTTCTTTGGTCGTGAGCTACGTTAAGAGCCGTATACATGAGGATCGGCTTAGCCTTTCGTGTTGATCTTATGGCATTAAGGGTATCCGCAATATAACGAAGGAAGTAGCTGTGTTGGAATTGTCCGTTGAAGCAGATTTGGTCACCCGGTGGTCCGTTGAAGGGACTATCGATCCCCATAGAATTTAGAATCTTGCAACTCGAATGCGTGAGGCCTAAGAACCATCAAACACATATAGTATTAGTTATAGGCTTGAGCTCCAGACCCTCGACAGTATAAAGTGCATGAGACAATGAACTGTTGTATTTAAGGCCGCTGGGGTAATCGAAGTCGTGACTGTCCAGTTTGCTACAAGCCGGCTGAGGTATAAAACTCATTGCTAAAATCCCTTTTACAATCTAGCTTCGGTTTCTTTTCGAGAGAAAGTAAGTAGAGCGCAGATATTCTAACAACTATTTTCATATGACGAGCAAAAGTAAGTTAAGGGTTGCATCATTTTTCACTTCCGGTTCTGGCCTCGGTTGTTGAAACGCTGGATAGCACTAGATAAACTACTACCTAGCGGATAAGTACATTGGATAAGTGTCTGTACCTGTATGATCAATATATGTTGATTTCATCTTCTCCTGAAGTCTCTTCCAGTTTCCCACGCCAAGATCAGTCATTAGTCCCCAGATCCCTTTCCAACACAAGTCTTCCTGCCAGACTGTTTGGAATCCAGACCTCTTGTAATGCCCAAACAGCGCCGATATGTTAAGTGGAGGAGTTTTATCTTTCATTTCATCAGGAAACAACTCTCCAGTGTAAAACGCGTGCATATTGACAGCAGTGTGGCCGTGCACGGCCTGGAACAACTCGAAGTCGAAAACTTTGGCGGGAAAAGGGGCGGGATTTTGGCGCCAATATTTGAATGTGGAAATAGTTCTGGGTAAAGAGCGGTAAAAATGAGCTCTGGAAAGAGAATCGATCAATAAAATGTTTACGTTAATTACTTGTTCATTTCTAGTCTTATTGGTTTCTTCCATAATGAAACGTGGGTCGAATGGAATTAGTTGAGAAACCTTCCTTCCATGGTGATTTGTGCATTCAATAAAGACAAAGTTGAACTTGTTTTGTCTGTTTTTTACAGCAATAGCTGGTAGTCCTTTTTCGAGATCTCTTACCGTGGTGAATGTATTTACAATGTTTGTTAACCCTGTTTCGGGGTTAACACCATAAACTTTAAGCGAATCGTTTTTTCCTTGTTGGCAAAGTGCTTCGTTGCATTTAAAATGTATTACATTTCCCTCGCTTGTTCCACTTACTTTCATTGTGCAAATACTGGTAATTTTTCCCTTTTTACACGTTGATAATTCAGGACGAATGAAGTACATTTTTTTGGCAAGTTCACACGAAGATTCGCTCGGCTCGTGGGGTGTACATAGCCCATATTTGGCATCACCTGTTGGCTGGAGTGACATCTTCGGACAACTTCGGGACGAATCAGATTTCAGCTCCTCTTCGGTTTCTTTTCCCGAAGCAGTTGGTATGTTTGATATATTTGGGCTTGCATTGAGCGTCTTAGTGAATGCTGTAAGCTTAAAATTGTAAAATGCCATGCTTTTTCTCGCCTTTATGTCTCCATCGTCAGCAACCCCTGTGACTTTGTAGTTATCCCAATATTTTCTCTCACCTAGAAAATACCAGTAGAATAACAGCAAAGAAATCCCCAGCAGGATAACAATTTGAAGAAATTTGCCACGTAAATTGGCTGTCGAATAGTCAATAGGTGAAGATCTGAAAGACATAGTTGGTTTGCAGCTTACCCCTGCCTGTAAAAAACGGATTAACAGGTTACTTCTGCCAGTAATACCTCTAACATGGTTATATCCCGGTTGTAAGGCCCCCAGGTTGAAAGCCCATCTATTTGTGAACAGAAATTTTTCTCCGCCCCCCCCCCCCCTTCCCAGTCCCCAGTTATAGGGCCCTCTGTTTGTATTGATATATGCATATCGTGTTTAGTAGTTGCCCAGTTAAAAACATTTTAAGTTTTGATTGTACTTTGGTTTAAAGCCCACCTTCCCCTGCTCCCCCCCAACACACGGGGTGTATAAGCCCGTCACAAACCTCGTTAGAGTCCGGGGAAGAAGACCGGAAGCACGGAGCCCACGCTCAATGGAACCGATTTCATGGTATCTTATTGAGTTAACGTAGGCCAGAAAATTACTATCGCCCAAAGATTTTACTGTCTAATGATTTCAGCGGCTGTGTATGTTTCAAGGGGGAATGACTACGATATCAAGTTAGATTAATTTTTAGATGACTTTTGGTACTTGGTACGTATAACTGTGATTAATAAGGGTCATTGTATCATACAAACAATCTGACTGCGCAAGTGAGTTCGTGTCGTATTGTGGGAGTTTCTTTTGTTCGGACATCTCAGAGACTCTAACTGCAAAACCGAGGGCCTTTTGCGGAATGCAATTACCATGACTATAAGATACTGGATTTATTAACGTACTTAGATATTTTAGAAATGCAATTATATTGACCACAAAATCTTGGTGAGGTACCCCTTTGGCCCTACTTGTTTGTAGTCACCATAAATTAGAACCTTTTCGGCAAACGGTTTTTTTTTTCATCATTGGTCATTTACGAAAGAATATCACTTCAGTACTTGAATTGCTCTAGGAGCTGAAGTATTCTAACTATACGGACACAGAGATCACTCAGTGATAGTTCACTTCACCACTTTTCAAACTGTGATTCACTTCAGCCTTTACAGTATGATTAGAAAGACAGAAATATTTTATCAAGAACTCAACATACCTTGGTTTAACTACTCAACCCGCGTTCCTGTGACGAAAGAAAATCAGTAAAGCTTTGATAAAAAGAAGTAGACTTTCCCCATAAACTTCATACAGCATTAAAAAGGGACTGAGTCCATCAAAAAAAGATAGTCGTGCGCTGACTGAACACCATTCAAAACCATTCGAGTTATCAGGCGGGTTGAGCAGGGAATCTTGGGATGTCTGAAACAATTGGTCACTGATTGGTTCAATGTCAATATTTAAAGACGTATTTCAATTTTTCGCTTTTGTCAACCGATCAGCAAATTGTATGGTATGATGAAAGACCAGAGGAACATAGTCAAGAAAATGATATTGTATTAGCTATTTTCAAACGGTTACTCAGTTTGACGATCGAAAAATATAAAACAGTTTACTGTAAAACAATTTGTTGTGAAAAATGAACCAAGAACTCCTCTGTTTGAAAATAATTTCAAGATTATAACAAAAGGTATTTATTCACCTGACTTGATTTATAAAAACTTTGAAAACCATAAAATGGTTTCTTTGTGTAAATACTTAGGTTGCTTTATCCCCTTTTTGTTCAGTTTGGCATAAAGGATTTTAGGATTAGAATATTTTGTCGCATTTTTCATTTATTTTTTGTTAATGCTCCGATTTTGACAACACAGGTACGGTTTATGGTTATGTAAAATGTTTCGATGCTCTTCTATAATCGACAGCTACAATAAATTTTGGGAAAAAAAAATAGTTTTTGAATTTTCATCAGCCTCGATAAGCATGTGTAACAATTAAGCAAGATATAAATTACAATGACCAAAATCAAAAGACAAAAGCACTCGGGAAATGAGGAAAACCGTTCAGGCTGTACAAAGCAACAATGTTGATTCAACTGAGTGACTTGTTAACTTAGGTTGAGCATTGTACATACCCCACCAGTAAATAGTGCTTTACTGGCGCGCTCTTATTGGCTAGCTCTAGGCTGATTATACCTTGCTATTCAACTCCGAGAAAACCAAAAAAAACCAAGTTTTTAAGTAGCTCCTCAAACAGTTTCACAAATAAAATTGCCTAAAACGCGGTCCAAAAAGTCCAAATGTATTAATTACTATCTATCAAAGATACTAAATTACTCCGAATAGGTTTTTCGGGAAATATACTCCTGACGGTTATTTATTTTTGGCGGTGGTGGGAAAGGGGGGGTGGGGCGGCAGGCCTCACATGAAAGCTTATGTCAATCCCAGACTAGAATATGTGATTTTCCCCACTCCCTATCCTATTTTTGGCCTGGGGCCCGTTTCTCGAAAGTCCCCATACCTTTTCGGGCCCGAAAAGCTGTTTTATGTTTGCCGTGTTTGCAGTTAAGATCAAAGTTTCATTAATTTTGAAAATGATACAATGCAACTATCAGTTAGCGAAGCAAAATTGACCGATTTGTGACCTAGGAACTGTGCTACGTTTGAACAGGTTTCGGATTTAAAAATCAGTGCTTTCGGACTCGAAAAATTACCTGGCCTCTCGAGAAACGGACCCCTGACACGCTATTCTCAAGAGACGAATGATAGAAAAAAAAAAAATACCCAATTCCAGATCCTGGTACCAAAATCGTTCCCGATTTTAAACCAACGCGGCTATAGTCTATACGCGATTTCAAACCTAGAGGGGTGAAAACACATTCGCTTTTGGGATGCACGTGTCTTCGGTAGTTCTCGGAGGGGTATTCAAGGGAATATTCCTGACCGGGGAGGCATCCTATGAGTTGCTCAGTAAAAGAAAATTACTACAAAAAGAAGTGAACGCGTACTATTCCGTCCTCTGTATGGTGCCTTTAATCTTGTTAATTCCGCAAGGGTGTTTTCTACTTTCCAGTCTGAAAAAAGACGTAAGGTGAATGTATTGTGGCGATTTAATAAAATGCACTCGCCCCGACGTTTCCTGTTGCATTGTTTGTTTTGGCGAACAAATGGTTACCCCCGTGAAGTGAAAATTAATGCAATGGGAGTGATTCAAAACAAAAAAAGGCTTTCTTTATCTGATCAACTTTTTTACTTTTGCTGAAGGGGTGGGTGTGGGGATTAGGCCAGCGCGTTAAACTTATTCCCCTGACCAAATAACGAATCATGGAAGGTCCTTCTGGGTCACGGGAGAGGAGAATACTGCTGGAACGTTCGGGAAAGAGGTACTAGCGTGTAAGGCCCCTAACCTTATTTGGGAACAAAAGGATTTTTCTTGCCCTAATTCAAACCTGAATCATTCATTGTTCTCAAGAAACGAATGCCAAAACGTCATACTCGATTCAAGAACCTAGTTCCAGAGAGCAGAAAAATCTACTCTATTTCAGAACCAGACGCGGTTAAACTTTAATCTCAATTTTAAACCAATTGGAATCAAAAGCGATACCCTTCAGGAACGCATATACCTGTATATCTTATGTAAAGTGGTAGACACCCTCCCTCTGGGATCTGGGTTCTTGTGAGACCTGAAATTGTGTCCACAGACACTTTCCTAAGAGGGCTAGCGGTTTTGTGAAATTATTTTATAAAAAATTAAGAGTTTTAATCTTATGTCGGATAAAGCGTCCCTCGGTGATCACTACAATGGAAGAATGCTGGAAGTTAAGGAATATTCATCAAAAAATAATTAAGAACACTTTAAGAGAACAGTTAAAAAGTGATTTGATTGCCGGTGGGCGGTTTTTGTCCGATCATTTGTTTATAAGATCTTTACAAGGCGCACCGCTGGAAAAGTTTTTTGACTATTTAAAAAAAAGCGGCCTGGCTTTTCACCCTCATCAATAAATAAATGTAGTCAATGTAGTCTGTGTTTCTGGTATTAAGTTTTTATCAGCTTTTTACGACCTCTGAAAATACTTTGACACCTTTTGTTAACATATCATGTTAGTCGGCCACAATGGCAAATCATTTTATTCACCAGGCCGCCAGATCGGCTGTGAGTTAAATTTAAATTATTTAATTGAGTAACAGGAAACGGTTGAGGTCGGTGAAAAATGATTATATCACCAGAAGGAAGCTTTATAATCGATCAGTATATTAAAAACAGGATATTAGCATCATTAGAAACATACAATCAGCCGTGCATCTTTTTTAAATATGAAATAAGTCCGAGAATGCGTAGATCCTGTCTTAGGAAGGGAGGGGGGAGGGGAAGTACACTCCCGAGAACAGTGGGAGGGTCCAGAGACTAAACAAAATGGTACAAGGCTACCCCTGGGGGCCTTGAGGGTCTAGAGAGGGGGGCATGCTGCTGATGGCCGGAAGAAGGTAACTGATAGTATGATTTCATGGTCTTTCATCTAAAACAGGGTCTACATATTCATTGGTTATAAAGGAGAAACCGTAGTAAATCAGCCCTTTGCAGTAGTGCCAGCCCTGCATTCAGTTTTGTTTTATTCACTAGTTGATAACTTCCTCAACAGGGTCTGAGTGGAGCTTATATATTTTCCGCATTCAGCATGACAGGGTGACACAGTCAGTGCTTGAGTGTATTCAGTGCAATCTCCAACACTTCTTGTCTTGAAGGAAATTAAGAGTGTATCAGTGGGTTTGCAAATCTAGTGGCCAACTATTTATGAAAACGAAAAATATTCTTAGTATCCAAAAAGCCGTGGTATTTGTCCCCTTCAGGTGGCTGAACACAGTTTCATATAGTTATAATCCGTTACCATAAATTGAGGTGTCATTTAAGACTAGTTGCAGGTATAAAGCTCTAAGTTGCACGGACAAAAGATATATATAAACATTATATTTATTAGGTTTTAAACGTAAGATTTCGATCGTTGCCATGGCAACATGGGTGCTTGAAACCAAGCGTAAAATTTTGAATTTATTTAGTCAACGCAAAATCCAGTCATTAGATTTCCTTATGAATTTGCTCAATGCTTACAATGAGAAACCCTTAGCTTATTGGCTGTGTTTTTCCTCATGATAAAGATGTTAACTTCTCAAAATCATTAATAATCGATAGAGAAAGTACAAAGAAAATTAAATGTTTAATGAGTGTTTGGAAGTCAAATGAAAAACTGCTCATTTTTGAACCTTAATTTCTCTTTCTAAAATCACTTTTTTTTATGAGTAGTATCAAGCATTCGCCACAGTGTTTCATCACCAGACGAAACACCTCGAAGTTCGTCACAAATACTCCGCTGCGCGTCGTAAGTTTAACTCTCTTCTCACTGTTTCATCCTGAGTGCTGAAACACTGCGTCTCATGCTTGATATATTACATGCAAAATAAAGGGATAACGTATTTCTAAAGAAACTGTGTTCAGCCACCTTAAACAGGGCTACAAAATAAAATCAAAAGATTTTGTCTCAACGGGGTCAGGATTTGAGGGCCATAGCTCACCAATCCACCCCTGAACCTTCAGCTGAGTACCCCCGGAATATTGCAATATTTTAATAATACGGTCATTCAGTTTACGCGGCAATATTTATTCTGTTTTCAAACTGCCATTTTCTTGCAGTTTTTTTTATTGAGCCCTAGTTGTCAGATCGGTGGCTTAACATGAAAGATTGATGGCCAAAAGTGATCTAATCCCGTTAATTAGTATGACAAAGCCGTTTCAATGTGGAAGTCATCAGAATCAGAAATCCGTTTAATTCCACTTATAACAAGATAAACTTTGCTAGCGTAGACAAACTGATATGATTTGATCACGCCACGAAGAGCATTACTGAAATATCGGGGCCATAAAACGCAAGACAAAGAGGAAAAATAGAAGAAGTAATAAGACACTGTTAAAGCGACTTATGACCGCCGGAGACGTAAATAAAATAACACAGTTATTTTTCCTCTAATAATCCGTCCATAGCCCTCAGAATTCTAAGTAGTAAGCTCTTCAGTGATGTTTTTGCAATTCTGTGGTGTAGAATTTCTTATCTTTCAAGTGGATTAACTGAAAGATTCACCTTCGGCGTCTTGGAGGCACACGCAAAGAGCAGATAACACTTTGGCTGAAAGAATGCCAGGATTTCAGGTTTGTCCGCGATTTCATTCATAAATCTCTCGGTGATTATTAGGTTCGTAGTACATCACCCGCCTCCGTTCATGGCTTCATGGCTTCTTTAAAGACTGTAGATATCCGCGAACTCACTGGCAATCTCCGGTAGGCGCGCGACCACGCCAAAACAAATTTTCCGCAGGGAAATTCACGACCTATTGACTGTCTTAATACAAAGTAAATCGTTGTCCTCAAGTCACTAATTTGCTGATAGTGGTGCATGAGGTTGAAAAGGCGACTTTAAGGTAACTCCGATCTACATTACGTTTTTTCAGCAATACTGAATAGGCTGATATCATATGGTATACTCTATATTAGGCTCCTTTTTATAGGCTCAGAACAGAATACATGCATGATTCAAACTGACAGGCTTAGGGTCTGTCTCTTGTATGTCCAGTTTGGGGAGGTCCGTGCTTGTGTTTCAAGGACCGAATATGTTCGAATGAATTTTCAATATGTGTTGCGACTACCGAGCAAACCGTAGCAAAACTCTTCTAATGGTCAGTGATGCAAATGATTTTACCTTCGGCTTTTTAGTTTAGGAAAAATAAATTGGATCAGATAAGGATGGAACACTGCTTGCAAAATTTTACACTTTGACAAAATCAAACAAGAAGCACTTGAATTTGAAAGTTGAAGTCATGAACACAATAAATCTGATTTTTGTCATTTTTTAATCTTTTGATTCTTCGTATGTATACGTCCAGCCGAAACTTGTTTTAATTCTTTCCATTCCGTAGTAAAGTCTCGTTAATAGTCGCTCGAAGGTCCTTAGCGCGATTCTCCGAAACCATTTTCATGGACCAAGAAAAGAAAAATGAAGGAAAGAACTGAGAAAAATTAAGCGCACACAAGCTGCCCCAAGCTTAAAAACGTTGATTTACAGGACTCAATCAGCTTTAAATAATACATACCGTAACTACTGACTATGAGAAAGAAATGTCGCCGCAAACTTTCATTTGTATATGTAATCGCCATAAATCGAAATATTATGTTGAATCACAAGGATGGAAAACTTATAAAAGCTACCCTAATTGGTATTTAACTTCGCAGGTACTTGATTTCGCGATTTTGGCAAGTTAGTATTTCGCAGGGTTTTATTTTCGCGATTTCAATAAGCAAATATGAAAAAGGGCATTGAATTTCGCGATTCAAGCTTTTCCAACTTGATTTTATTTTTCAATCTACAGAACTTTTAAAATATCGAGATAAAATGAAACAAGCAAAACGCATTATTAACGTTATTTCATAACAGGAGACAGTCACGGGATGGAACGCACCAGTAAAACCAGCTAATAATTACTGATTTTGTCGATATTTGTGGACACATATAATCTGTACAGTGTATGTTGTAGTTATTAAATGTTACTAATTTTTTTTCCTGTGATTTGAATTTTCTATATGGGTAATAAATTTCGCGTGTATTAATTTCGCGATTTCTCCTACCAATACACTCTTTTTTTTTTATAAGAATGTTGTTTTTCCGGCCCAGGCTGAATATTCTTATTTTTCTGCCGATTTTAGGCTGAAAATATTCTTGTATTATTCTTAAATTATAGCTTATGACATTTCCGTTTTAGAATTTATTGGGGTATATGTATATGTATTACATGTACCGTTCATCGAACTGTCATTAGCGTTGAACATTTTGCCGTAGCTAGTGCAGGTTTTTTCGTTTTGTTGGCTAGTTTCGCCGTTCAGAGAAAGGAATAATTTGAACATAAAATTGTATTGCATTTACAGATGTTTCAACACACAAAATTATATCTATCCTTTTCAAAATCTCAGCCTCGGCTTTATTCTTAAAATATTCTTAAAATTTCGCAAATTTCAGCCTCGATATTCTTATAAAATATATTCTTATAAAAAAAAAGAGTGTAAGATAATATCGTGTAGCACACCGTGTAAAAGGACTGTTGCTTATCTTTCATACTGGTAGCCAGGGAGCTAAAAAATGTGTCACCTTTGTTTGCTTCTAAAGATCTTTCTAGATTTTTTCCGACAGTTTCTACTAATGTAAAAATATATTACTCAGCATGGCACGATTCCTGAATTGAGTTGTGTTTGCCTGCTTGTCGTGACTCGACATGTCGTGTAAGCGATTTGTACAGCCTAGCAGTATCTATTGCATATTACGAAGAGACTTTTTCAAGATCCTGAGAACTATCTCACCTTTAGGATGAATAATCTTTTTATGGAGACGAATAATTCCCTAACAGGAATAAAACTTTCTTTCGAGACAAAAATATTTCCTCTTCTAAGAGCGAACTAGCTCCCTTTGCGAACAAACTTGTCTAGCTGACATTTCTTTCAGCGATCTGTCAAACTACATTAACCTACTAAGCTACTAGATAAAACACAAGAGGTCTTAGCCAGAATCTTGAGAGTGTTCCGGCAATGGACAGTTGACATTTCCTAAAGTTCGTTTAAATACAAAACGAACGTACCATGAGTACAAACCCGGGAATAGGAATCTGTATTCATCTGCTTCCAAGTCAACCTTAACAGGTTCTTACGTAAACGGTAATAAGCTCATATTTAGGCCATTTAGGTTCTTAAAGTGGTTCCTTATTTTCTGAAGAAAAAGATACATTGTAGCGAAGGGTATTTAGTGGTTTTTAGCTTGATTTTCAACTTTGGCATTTACATTGCAATTGGAGTGATAAGGTACCTATGTCTCTGAAGAGGATACTTTTGTTGACTAAGTGCACAGTTTGAATTTATTAGTCAGTTTTGTACTTTGTAGAATTATTGAAGATTTATCTTTTAGTGCAAAACGTTCAATCATTAAATGCGACTTAAACCATTTACACTCTCCAAAAGTCGAGTAGGAAACAACATGTCTCGTATAAAAGATATCATTAGTTGTGCTTTTTTAAACAAAGTACAGCTCATTGGTTCCGCAAGTCAGTCACATTTTCAAAGGAACGCTACCTAGAAGTACTTTCCTGTGGTGCTGTTATGTGTGCCGTGGAGGGTAATTCTAACTTTAATTTAAATCTAGTTAGCAAGTGGCTGAAAAAAGTGTGTAAATTCAATAGAAAGTTACTGAACAGCACTGAAGAGTAAACCCCTTTGGTACTATTGTTTAGTATCCTGTGTAGGGTGATTCTAGCTAAATGGTTAGTGAGCGCTGTAAGGGTGGTTAAAAATATGTGGCCATTCAAATGAAAGTTACTGAGCAATACTTTCTAATTAACGGTACTGTAGATTAGCAAGGTGGTACTACTAAGCGGTTGAGTCTGTGGATGTGTGACCATTCAAATTGATCGGTAACTGTGTAATTCTATCCTTTGAGTGCATGCACTGTTGTGAAAGCCAAACGTGTGTTGACCGTGATCATTCCTCAGGGGCACCCAACGGGAAATTATGAGGAAAAGACCTAAAAACAACAACAAAGCATGAATAAAGGTTTTTGAAGCCATTTTAAGCATTTTGGGAGATTAATGGGAAAAATTTTTCTGTTACTCACTCCCAGCAAAACTGATGAAAGAGTTCCCAGCCAGCAAGTTGCACCTTCAACCTGGAACCTGACTTACCGGAGTACCTATGTCCAGACGTTACCGGCCAGTTTGGGTGAAAGCTATTGGCCAGTATTTCTTTACGAAACTGTTCATTGTGTCGTTTAAACTTTGAGGCTGTGGCTGTAGAGTGACAATTTAAATGAGAGAAAGCACAAAATCATTGCAAATATATAGAGTGATAGCTTACCTCCAAATTCATACTTCTTATGTTGTTCAGTGTCGAAAGCAAGCATTGTATTGTACAACTTCTTTCAAGTCACAGTTGAATAGGCCAATTCCATAAACCAAAAACTCTCACTTTCGAAATAAGACCAAGTGCAAAACGTTTCTTGTTAAAAAAAGTTTTATTTGCATAAAAATAAAAATTAATTTTCACATCAAAAGCTTCCCACTTAACAGAGGCTTGAGGGAACTAGGAAATCAGGGGCACCTAACGAGAATATAGTTCAAAACCACTTAAACACTGCATTGTTTAACGTATTTTAGTATTTAAACAGAAATACAGGCATATTTTTATCCCCGAAAAATATTTCATCTGTTCGGATTTCCTAGCTGAAAGTCTTGTGATGCGAAAATTATAGCGATCAAAACTTACCTTTTCGAAAATTTTAGCCATAAAAAGGTTCCCGAAAATTCTAGGTGACTTTTCAAAGGGAAAAAATCCGTTAAAAATGGGCCACGATATCATTTTTTGGATGTTCGACAATCCTAGGAGAGACCAGGCAAGCAATAAATTTTACAACAAATGTTCCGAAAATTCTAGTTCTCAAATCGTGTTCCGAACAGATATTTTCCGAAAATTGACGTTGGGTGCCCCTGGGAAATAGCCTTACATAAATGAAGTTGATTCGAATTGGCTGAATGGAGGATTGAGGAATCCTATTATGTAGTTTACTGTCGATCCATGTCTAATATCTGGGTTTAAAGAACTCTCGTTTACTTGCGTACGCCCCCTACCCCCTCACAGGTAATAATCGACCAGTCGACGAAGAAAGCAGGAACTCTTTGCTGAATTTCTTTGAGGCCACACTTCAATTCGATGTAACGTAATTCATGGCCTTCGTAGCATTTCTGGTTTTCATTTATAGACAAGTTTCATAGAATTCATCACGAGTTCTAGCATTTCGATTTGAATTTTAGTATACAAGTTCGAAAACGGACCTACAAAATATGCATAAAAGGTGAATTGTGACAAATCTGAAACATATAAACATATATTTAGAAAATAAAGTTTAGAGAGGAGCTACGGTCAAAAATACTCTTCAAACATAATGGATGATGGACAAAAATGTTTCATCGTTATGCGGAACTTAAAATGCAAAATTATCGAAGAGCGCAAGTCTCTATTTGGCACGTTTCGGTGGTAAGCTTTGAAATCTCACCGCTTGACGTTGTACTTCAGTTAAACACTTTTAAAAATTCCATGACTTTTGACGGCTTAAGAGACCCTCGAGTTTTTGTCAACGAGCATGAACTTAATGCTTTCTAGTAGCTGAAGGCGATTTCATTGAATAATTGTCTTTCAACGTAACAGCATTTATTCTTCGAGAAATTGTACACCTCACTAGATCAGCTAGAAAAAAAATGTGTCATTCCTCTTTGAATATCCGAATTTGTTACTACATAGTATGAATGCGCACGAGCTATTTTGAGTTACATGTTTTGCTTCAAAGAGTTTTCAAGTATCCTAATATTTACTCATCAAAAATATAAATTAGAATACTCTCCACTGGGTTAAGAAATGATTGCACGCACAACTTATCGAATATTTAATACGAGGTATTCTGTTTAACTTACTAGCTGAAATAGTAACTGAAGGTGTACAATTTCTGGAAGAATAAATGCTTTTACGCTGAGAGACAATCATTCAGTGAAATAGCCTTAAACATGGCCTGAATTTCAGACGATTACTTCGAGTCATTTTTACTCCCTAAGTTACCGAGGGAGTAAAAACGACTCAAAGTATAAATCGTGTGAAATTCAGGCTACCTTAAAGACAGTACGGTCCCAAAAGTTCTTTTTCTACTGCGCTAAGTTACTAGAAAGCATTAAGTTCATGTTTGTTGCCAAAAACTCGCGAGTCTCTTAAGCGGTCGGAAGTCATGACATTTTAAAACGTTTTTGAATGAAGTGAAGCGCCAAGAGATTTCAAAACAATTTTCTCACAGTTTTTAAAATGTCATGACTTTACCACAGACTCGAAGTAATCGTCTGAAATCAGGGTACCTTAAAGACAGTTTAATCAGGATTTGAAAAGTACGGTCCCAAAAGTTCCTTAATGTCTACTACGCTAAGCTACTAGAAAGCACTAAGTTCATGCTCGTTGCTAACAACTCGAGAGACACTTAAGCAGCCAGAAGTCACGACTTTTTAAAAAGTTTTTAAAGGAAGTGAAGCGCCAAGAGATTTCAAAACGACTTTACCGCAGGAACGTGCAGACGGTCTGAACTTTTTGAAAGCAAATTTCAAAACAATTTTATCAAAGTTTTTACTCGAAGTAATCGTCTGAAATCAGGCTACCTTAAAGACAGTTTATTCAGGATTTGAAAAGTACGGTCCCAAAAGTTCCTTAATTTCTACTACGCTAAGCTACTAGAAAGCATTAAGTTCATGCTCGTTGCTAACAACTCGAGAGTCTCTTAAGCAGCCAGAAGTCACGACTTTTTAAAAAGTTTTTAAAGGAAGTGAAGCGCCAAGAGATTTCAAAACGACTTTACCGCAGGAACGTGCAGACGGTCTGAACTTTTTGAAAGCAAATTTCAAAACAATTTTATCAAAGTTTTTACTCGAAGTAATCGTCTGAAATCAGGCTACCTTAAAGACAGTTTATTCAGGATTTGAAACGTACGGTCCCAAAAGTTCCTTTTCTACTACGCTAAGCTACTAGAAAGCATTAAATTCATGCTCGTTGCCAAAAACTCGAGAGTCTCTTAAGCGGTCAAAAGTCATGACATGCATTTTAAAAAGTTTTTAAATGAAGTGAAGCGCCAACAGACTTCAAAACAACTTTACCACAGAAACGTGCAGACGTTCTGAACTTTTTGAAAACAAATAATTTTTTTAAAAAAGAGAGAAGAGAGAACATGTACTAAAATTCTCATCGAAATGCTAGAACTCGTGATGAATTCTATGAAACAGTCAATAAATGAAAACCAAAAATGCTACGAAGGCCACGAATTACGTTATATCGAATTGAATTGAAGTGAAGTGTGACCTCAAAAATAATTAAGCAATGAGTTGCTGCTTACTTCAAGGACTGGTCGTTTATTACCTGGGAGGGGGTAGGGGGCGTTTTGCAGGGGGGGGGGGTAGGAGCTCCTGAGGGGGGTCATTTTCGAAATGTTAATTGACTTTTGGGAGTCAAATAAGAGAGCGTGTTCATTTAATAAACTTCATGAAAGTAGTAAAAAGCATCCGGGGGGGGGGAGACCCCACATATGAAAGGGTTGGGGATGCTCGTCGTCCCGCTTAGGGATTTTTTCGGATTTGGGTCTCACTTAGGGTGTTCTGGGCAAAACGCCATCATATTTAGCCGTGAAGGTCTCGTTTAGAGTTGCACGCGATAAAATATAAATATATATATTTAATATGTATATTTTTAATTCGTTTTATTTACTCCATTCATACAATCCAAGTTTTCTCATTTGTCTGTGTTTTAACATGGTCTTCTTTTAGGAACCAAGAACGAGAAGTCCAAAGACTACTGCAAAGCTTATTTAAAACAACGTGTATTGTTTTTTATAACAATATTTCGGCTGGCCATACCAGCCTTCTTCAGGTTTACAGATGTTACTGAACTTATGTAGCAATCACAATATTATATAAATGGAGAATGTCGCAATAAAAGGGAGAGGCGGAAATGACGTACAACATAAAAACTGGAAAGGAAAAATACTAAGGATATGGATTACAATAATTCGACACGACGGTTTACGCCATGAGGTTCAAGAGTCATGGCCTTATCTATCAAATGCGACTCCCTGGCCTTACGAACTGAGTCACGTGAAGAATGAATTTTCTCTAGTGGGATTAACTGCATGTCAGTATGACAATGGTTGGAGTGAGAGAGAAAGTGTTCAGAAACAGTAGTGGGTTTAGATTTAATGTTAGTTTTGTCGACTGCACAATTCTGTCCACAACGGAAGGTGCCACTTGTCTATACATTACTGCACGTCTGTGTTCGTTAAATCTGTCCTTGAGACGTCGCTTAGTTTCACCTATATATTGTAAATTACAACGGTTACATTGATCCATGTAGATCACAATTTTAGTGTTACAAGTAATGTGTGAAGTGATGGAGCGTGTTTCACCTGTAGCGTAAAAGGTATAACGTGTGAGGCCGTTAGTAATGTATGGACAAGTGGCACCTTCCGTTGTGGACAGAATTGTGCACAAATTCATTCTTCACGTGACTCAGTTCGTAAGGCCAGGGAGTCGCATTTGATAGATAAGGCCATGACTCTGAAGGAGGCTGGTATGGCCAGCCGAAATATTGTTATCAAAACAATACACGTTGTTTAAAAACAGCTTTGCAGTAGTCTTTGGACTTCTCGTTCTTGGTTCTTTATATTTTGGCTGATTTGATCTCTTTTCTAGAGATCCAACGTTTACAACTAGCAGGATCTTCGTCCACGGTTTTTGCAGTTAATTTAATTCTCTTTTAGGGCTTGGTTTAATTCAAAATTTCCGACGGGCATCCCCACCCCTTTCATATGCGGAGTCCCCCCCTTCCCGGGCAAAGCAGTAACGAGCGGTATTTGAAATTGAACGTATAAACACGACTGTAGGTAAACTTCGGAACGATTTGTAGCTAGAATACTTGTACTTTCCTCAGCCAACACCACGACGTGCTATACAACAGGAAACAAAAACAGACACTACATCTATGTTTTGATAAACAATATCAAACACGGAAAAAACATTGTAGAGTACTTTAAACACAGAGATTAGATATGATTCGACATTGAACTACATAATAGGATTCCTCAGTCCCCCAATACAACCAATCCGAATC
Organism: Porites lobata; assembly: GCA_942486035.1. Classification (NCBI taxonomy): domain Eukaryota; kingdom Metazoa; phylum Cnidaria; class Anthozoa; order Scleractinia; family Poritidae; genus Porites; species Porites lobata. The sequence continues at coordinate 3,685,232 of CALNXK010000017.1, read as the reverse complement.
AACTTTATTATGTAAAGCAATTTCAGAGTTTAATACCTGAAGCCTGTGTTTGAAACCGAGGGTAAGTGGGAAGCCTTAATTTTTATATTCATGCAAATAAAACTTATTTTTAACATGAAACGTTTGGCGCTTGCTATTATTTCGAAAGTGAGGGTTTTTGTTTTTGAATTGTCCTCTTCAACTGTGGCTTGAAGGAAGGTATGCAAGGAGTGGTTTTCAACACTAAACAACATGAAGCATAGCCTGCGAAGCGCAGACGTATTTCCGGTCGTCGGCCGGAAATACATCTGCGCTTCGCGGGCTACATAAAGCATGACCAGGAGTACTACACAGTTACAACACTTACACTAGTGGTTGAATTTGGAGGTAAGCTATCACTCGAAATATTTGCAATGATTTTGTGTTTTCGTTCATATTAATTTTCACACTTCATTCACAGACTCACAGGTTAAACAACACAATGAACAGTTTCGTAAGGAAATACTGGCCAATAGCTGTACATGTCGGGATGTCAGGGCCCAATGATCACGTTTGGTTTTCACAACAGTGCATGCACTCAAAGGATAAAATTACTCAGTTAGCGTTTTGAATAATCACACATCCACAGACTCAAAAGTAGTACCACCTTGCTAATCCACAGTACCGTTAAACACGAAAGTACTGCTCAGTAACTTTTATTTAAATGGCGACATATTTTAAACCACCCTTATATTGCTCACTAACCATTTAGCTAGAATCACAGAATGCACGTACTAAACAACAGTACCAAAGCGGTTTACTGTTCAGTAACTTTCCATTGATTTTCCACACTTTTTTCAGCCAATGGCTCACTAATTTTAATCAAATTTAGAATTACCCTCCATGGCACACTTAACGGCACCACAGGAAAGTACTTCTTGGTAGCGTTCCTTTGAAAATGTGACTGACTTGCAGAACCAAGGAGAAGAACCTTTTTATAAAAGCACAATTGACGATATCTTTTATTCTAGACATGTTGTTTCCTACTCGACTTTTGGACAGTTTAAACGGTTAAGTCGCATTTAATATAATCATTAAAGGTTTTGCACAAAAAAAAATATATCTGAATTCTACAATACAATATATACAACATATCTACATCTACACCTACTTCAGCTTAAACTCTTTGAGACTAAGACGTTTTTTTCAGGACCAAATGCTGGGCCAAATATGAAACCAGGACTCATTGCATTAATATTATCTTATTAAATATTAATTCTTTGTTTATTACTACAAGTTTGCAGATCAGACAAAACACTTGACTACAGTTGTAGTGCTCAGCTTTCTTCAACATCGCCTTGAGGATCACAGATGACACTGCTGTAGATGCGGATATGAGCGTGAAGGATGGAGTGTTTTCGACTAAACGGTATAAGACGTTTGTTTCTATTCCCAATACGACTTCGAAAAACAAGGGTTTTCCTTTCGGTAATGGTTGCTTTGGCGATTTTACATTTATACCTCTTTAACTGCGAACGTTTCCCGCACGATCGACTGATTAGGTGTAGGGATGCAGGCAAGATGGCGAGTTTAGCTACACTAGTCATTGATGTTAATCTTCAAAAGGCCAAGGGCTCAAACAGTCGGCCAGGGAAGCTAGGTGGCTACGAAAAGCGAAACAAGAATAGCAAAAATCCACCACCAGTTTCACAGCCAAGTTTAGTAACAACAGATGATGCAGAAAGAACTGACTCTTATGAGAGCAGCTCGCGGGTGACGTTAATTTCAACAAATGCGACTAAAGAACAAAGCCATGGTCGCTGCAAAGACGATACGCTCCTCACGAGGTCGAACAAGCATACTTATGGCACTTGCACGCCACATAAAGCTGCTGACGATGCTTGCGGCCTTGCCGAAAGACTTTACTTTTACGACCCTTCTTTATCTGAATGTAAGACAAACAAGGAGAAAGGCGAAATCTGTTCTTTAACCACTAAAATTGTTAAGAAGAGAACAGTACTTAAAGCTAACTGCGACAGCCGAATATGCAGAAAATTTGAAACTCACAAGAATAGCAAATCTCAAAGTGATTCGTTGATTTTTGGTGTCTTTGTGTTAGATCCGGAAGAAGGGCTTTTGAGGTCTGCTAGAAACTTTTCACAAGTTTCAGAACTAGAAACACAATTACCGCGGATAGCAGTTCAGTCTTTCCAAAACAAGTTCAACTTCGTATTTGTTAAATGCTTTAGTGCAGTGAATGAGCAGAGTTTGTTTTCGCAGTTGATCACCATTCCAGCAGAGATCACGACTGAAAAGGCACCAAAACAAAGAGCGAAAAATACCATAAATGTAAACATTGTACTGTTGGATTCCGTCTCTAGACCACACTTTTACCGCTCTCTACCCAAAACAATCCAGACTTTTAAGACACTGACTCAGAGAGCACTCTCAGCAAAAGTGTTTGACTTTGAGCTGTTTCAAGCCGTGCACGGACACACGACGCACAATGAGCATGCGCTATTCACTGGTCAGCTACTGCCAGAGTTAGACCCAGAGGTGAGGTCCCCTTCAGTGAAACCGGAAGTGCTTTTTGGACAATTCAAAACTGCTGGATACCAGACCCTGTGGCAAGACGATCTATGTTGGACGGGTGGTTGGGGACTAGTGAATGACCTGGCCGCGGATGACTGGGAGGAACTGCACAGCAAACTTAAAGAAAGCTCTGTGGACAACACGGGTAATCTTTTAACTCACAATTGTTACAAACCACAACAAAAAATTGTGACGTAGCCGATGACTGCGTGGCTTAGTAGAAAAGTGCTAATTGGTAGTCATCAATGTTCTCTTGTACCGTAGCCTGTACCACAGACCTTTTTTCTCTCTAGACATCGTCGAGCGCGAGCGCACGCGAAAGAAAATAAAAACCGCGGTAGATTGTTTGACCGCACAGCCAAGGAGTTGGTGCATCCTTGCTTGGCTCGCGCGTAGAAAGGAAATACGTCTGTGGACAGGCTAGCGGGGTGAGTGCAAGGTATATAACTCAAACGCTTGCAATAAAACGATGCCCTATTAAGATATCGCGTGCCTAAAATGCTTATGTATGAGAAAAATCAACGTTCCTTTTCAGCAAAGCCCCTTATGATGTTTTGCCGAAAGATAATAAAAACATTTTTTCACTTTTAAAATTTACAGGTTTGACACATTCAAGCTGTGAAGTTCTAGGGTCGTATGGGGTGGATAACCCGTTTAACGGTCCCGATCAAATCTGCTTCAATGGCAGATTACAACACGACTACATTCTGAAATATACAGCAGACCTGCTAGCGACGATCAGCACTTCTAGGAAATCTCGTCCGTTGTTCTCTTTCACAAGCCTTAATGTTGCTCACGACGATGAAGGGCGAAGAATACAATCGTTAGACTCCGATCTAGCACGTTACGTTACTACTATGGCGACCAATCAAGACACGCTAACAATTCTTTTGGCGGACCATGGTAATACGTATACCGAGTACACTTATACAAGCTTGGAAGGTCGCTTTGAGATGTTCCATCCAAGCCTATTCGTAATAGTGCCAAAGAAAGTCGCAGGACTTTTGGGCAAGGATGCTATGAACGCTTTGGAAGTGAACCAAAGGAGACTGGTAACCATGATCGACTTGCATCGATCTTTTATGTCACTTGCTGGGCCGATAACAAGATTTGTTAACTCGACGGGGATATTTACCCCCATATCGCCTGGTCGAACATGTCACGACGTCGAGCTTAGGACACCAAATCTATGCGTATGTGAAGGATGGGACAGTCCCACGACAAACGATTCTTCAAAAATTTCCCTCGTAGAGTTCGCAGTGGGTGAACTTAATAACATGATATTAGCACAGTTCACGAAAAATCCGAAGAGCAACGCCGCGAAGCAATATCCTGTTTTAGGCGCTTGCAAAAGACTGCGACCTTTGCGGTTCGAAAATGTTCGCGAACGCGGTTCGAGAGAAGACGGGGCTCTAATCACGACTTTTGACGTTTATGTTCGGGCGGGAAACGTCGTAAAACAGGATGAAGATGTTATCCACTTGGAAGTGAAATCAAAGGCTGTGGCTGATTATCATTCGTTGGAAATGGAGTTGATCCATTTCGATAGACTGACGCTGTTTGGGAAATACACGCTATGCGCTGACCAGGATGTACTACCCAAACTGTGCATTTGTTCAGAGGAAAAGGACCGGGAGAATAGAACCACGAAATTAGAGAAAGTTCCATGGGCTGATTACACTACATTTTTATTCAAAAGCGCCAAAGTCCAATCTATTGGTGATTTCGAATGTTTGGTTTTGATAACTCGAAATCACAGTTCAGGGCAAAGTTTAGCCATCGAAGTCGCAAACGCATGCCCTTATGAAAGTTTTACATTGGACATTTCAGCCGTTTTTGAGAACTTAAAGCTGTCAAGGAAAATTCCCTTTGAAATGACTAGTCAAGCTGGAAGCATTAAATTTGCGTTTTCCGCTCAAATTGAGACTAATTCCTGGGACACGCACTTGGATGTTTCTGTGAATATAAAGGAGGTGACAACAACGCAGATATTGAAATAAAAATTCAGTCCAAGTTTACTTATACACATCATTGTTACAATTTTCACGGCCAAAGGACAAGAAAACTGCTTATGCAAACTTATTTTTAAATGGAATCATTGGGATGACTGGCACAACGACAACTTTTAGAAAAACATCGTTTAACAAATTTTCACTTGTCGTGTTTTTAGCACAAATGTGAACTTATTAATCTTAGTCTTTTACACTTTCTGCCAGAAGGCCACGCACGTCAATTATAGAGAAGTTCTTTGCTGATGGTTTTTCGCATCTTCACATTTCGTGTGGTATTTTTCTTCTAGTACGACGCAAGCTATGGGTGCTTGATGACTGACAATATTTCCTAAATTTTTCATCAAGAGAAAAACAATAGTATCTGTGAAAACTTAAGACTTTTCTCTGGCAAAGAATTGATAATAATTAAGTGGCTTCGCCCACAAGCTATTGTTAGTAAAAAGTCTCACCCGTCTTTCAGATCCCCTAAAATGCCGAAATCTCGCACCCCGCCTCGCGCACAATAAATAATCTCGCACCTTGCCTCGCATGACATCCTCGCCAAAGAATGTATTGTTTCGGGGATGTTTTGATGGAATTGGCTGTTTCATGGAACGATATCATAAAATCGTGCCTCAAAAGTACTTAAAAACGATAGCACTTGCTTGGATAAAAGAGTGGGCTCAAACAAACCGTCAAGCGTGTCTTAAACTATTAAACTTAAACAATTAAACTTAAGTGGTCTGACACACGCGCTATGATTTTACTGAAATCAAACTACTCGTCATACAATACGAGCTCAATCGAGAAATACCTCCTTTTCTTGGGTGGAAATTTTAACGCGGGCTCGCGAATTTCGCCCACTTCTTAGTAGACTACGAAGAGTCTCTCTTTTTTCTTCGTCCGTTGAACTCAACGCACGAGACACGAAACTGACTATGCGAAAATGACCACGTTCCGCCGCTCGCGAGCGCGCGTGTTCTCCCCTCACAAAAGGAGAGACGGCTTGCTGTCTAACTTGTCAGAGGACAATGAGGGAACGTATATTAGGTCTGCATTCGTCGGTGTTTCCATTTGTTTTCATTGTGGACAAAAATAAAGTAATGCTTTTCTTCTTCAGCAAGTTCCACAGCAAGTTCTTTATTTGCCATCATTAACAATGATCTACTGGAGAGTACGCTATGAATGGACAGGCTTTGTGGTGAAAAAAATGCCAGGTTAATCGTAATCAGGGAGGGATATTGCTTGTTGTACTACCAATCGCAAATTTCCCTTTTCAAGCAAGTTGTTTTTGGAATAATAAGACAAATTTTCGAGCTCATCCGAGGGTTTAAGTTAATCAATCCTCTCGAAAATTTTTTCATACAAAAACTTGCTCTTAAAAAAAAGTTATGCGTCTAACACAAAAAAGTACATTTAAGTAAACTGCCCATCATAAATCAAATCAGTTAGCTATAAAAGATTGGGAAAAAAGTTTTCTTAAAAACGTTTTGAGAAATTTTAAAAACGTTAAAAAATATGGTACAACGTTTCGACGTGCTCGGACGTCATCAAGTCAAGAAAATTAAGGCGTTTAAATAAAATAAAAGATTAAACTGAATCTTTTCACTCAAGGAAAAGCCTCGCCGACGAGGTTGTCTCAACACCGTGGACAATTGATTTTACCAACTCAGTCGATAAAACTATCTACGCAAATATACGCAGAAATATTTCAATATTTTTCAACTATCGCGCGCGTGTGGTACATTTCGATGGACAAACAGAATGAATTGTAAACGGACTTGTAAGACTTCATTACCGCATAGAAGATATTCGAACAGCTAGTGCATGCTCCGGAACAGCTGATGAAACGAACATTCTCCTTTATGTGAGAGAATATTTTGCTACTTTTAGATGTACGATAGAAAAGAACTTCGGTCTAAGACATCCGGTTTTACACCAGGTTGAATAATACAATAACTGTTTCTTTGGACTCATGTAGAACTAAAAGGCGAACCATTTCAAAATTACTTGCGAGAAAAAATGAAAAACTAGATCAAAAACTTTGTTTTCAATCTGATTGTTTTAAAAAAGTCTCACCTCTGTTATTACGTCAATAAACATCTCACCTCTCTAATTTATGCTACTAACTCGCACCTCGTTTCGCGCGAGTTGCTTTTCTTTTGTTCGCGTGCTCAATTAATCAACCTTTTGTGATTGATTTTATCAAACAACAAGTTCGTCGGGTATATAAAGACAGATCTTACAAACTTGTAAACAGTTGATTTCATCTCTCAAACAAAGAAGATCAAACGTTCAGTATGAAGCTTACTATGTTGTTCTCTGTGGTTCTTTTCGTTTTGCTTCTCACACATCAAGGACTCTGTAAAAGCAGGTAAGTTAAATTTATTTTATCAACCTTATGTTAGAAGCAAGTTACAAAAAAGGATGCGCGTGGAAGGCGACAGCCTTGATTTCCGCGCTACAATCTGAGGCAAGCAAATAATATTCCAAGCGTACTGGACTAAGTTGCGCACGACAGGAAAGTAAAAGTTTTAGGCAGAAAGACACAAAAGCAACACTTCGTAAGCCAAGCCATGATACGTAATTAGTCAATTTGGAGTTATTAACTTTACGTTAAAAGCAAGTGAGACAATTTACGGGCGTGGAAGGTGAGAGCCTCGCTTCCTGCCCTAAATCTTACCCCAAGACACAGGTAAATTACAGTTATAATTTCATAAAATTTTCAAACGTAACTAAGTTCCGAGGAACAACACAGTAAAAGTTGGAACATAAAGTTTTCACAGAAATATTACCACGCTAGTTGAAAGTTAGTTCTAATACTTGTTTGATGAAAGAATTGTGATAACGTTGACATACCGTATTTGACAGTATTCCCAAGCTTATTAAACTAAATTACGAAGAGTGGGAAAGTTAAAGTTGAAACATAAAGATGTAGAAAAATAACGTTGTCGAGGAGTATTTTAGGCTCAGAGCAAACTAGTTTTCACGGAAATATTACAACTATAGTTGATGGTCAGATCCAACGCTCGACCAGCGAAAGAGTAGAGTATTTGCCGCGAGTCTACGATTATTCTTGACAACTTAAATTTTATTTTGTGTTATTGTTTCAGATCCAGCGACTCTTCAAGTAACACCCTTCAAAACAAGGTATGTTTCAATACAAAGTCGGTTAACGATGCAAGTCGAAATGAAATGAGATAACATACAGCACCTCCTTAAGATTGCTGCAACTCTGCCGAACGGTTTGGTTAACCTTTGTAATTTGGTTTTTCGGTTCCTGACATAACATTAGTGGCATCATAGTATATCATTCGTACGGCTGACCTGTAACTTACAAAAGCTTTTCTAATAGTTTTATTCCTTCGCGAATCAACTTTTAATTGCTCCAAGAATTTCATTATTCTGTATACATATAGTTTAAAAAGTTTAGATAATTTCGTGTCGATATTTTTCTAACTCTTTAACTCTTCTTTTTATTGCTAGAATTATCCTTTGTTACTGCGCATTGTCAAAGAGGGAGGCCATCGTGGATTACAGGAATGTCAGAGACAGTTTAAGAAAGAGATATGGAACTGTTCCCTGGTCAACAAGAATGTGTTTCAGCAGTTGCCCATCTTTGTTAAAACCACTTTGCCACAGGGTGAGTATCAGACATTTTGTTGTTTAAGATAAGGACAACAGCCAGTGAATATGGTTCGAAAACTGACAACTTTTAGTAACAACTAAACAGAAAACTAAGAGGCTAACTTGGGAATATCAAGATATCTGACATATTTATAATGTAACAACCTTCAAAATCAACCAGAGCTCGAACGGGCTCCTGAGACTTCCTGCTCAAGGTTTTTAAAGTACTATCTGCAGAAACTATAAACTCACGTGCGACGTTAAGTATTCTAAATTTCCGTTAAATTTGTTCTCTCTCGAGGAAGTTTGAATGGTAACTTTTATGAAAGACAAAAACTTAGTCTGACTAAACAGTTTTACACATAATTCTGGTTTAGCGCGAATGGCTCACAGGATAAAAGCTGATATAAGCTTATGCTTAAAGAGCAATTCCTCCAAAAAAGGCGAAGGCGAAGTCTTAGCTGGTGTCAAGAATACAACAGAGCCTTGCATAACTGATCATCATCAAGGACTGCCCGTTGCCATAAAGAGACTCTCGGTGAAACTCTGATAACAATTGATCTATGTTGCTGGATCATTAAACGTTTTTGGGAAAATGCCCACCTACCCCTCCCCAACATTTTACCTTAAGTGAGAAGTAAGTGCAGGAGCCGGCTCCTGGTAAGTGTTAATGTTGGCCTAGGAGGGGGGTAGGTGGGCAGTTTCCCAGAAACGTATAATGATCCGCTGTCATCCTTAAATCTTTACAGCCACTCGGGAAACCGCTTTTCTTCACGCCATCAGTAGCGCCGCCATTACACACGAGATCACTCTTCAATGCGCGCGCAATAGAATTCCCGGATGTAGATGCGGGAAAACGAGAAAACAGTTGCAAGGAGACCGTGAGTGGGAATGGGGCGGATGCAGCGATAACACCAAATATGGAGAAAAGGAGACGAGACGCTTCATCGACAGACTAGAGAAAGGAAACGACGCTCGCACAGCATTCAACCTGCATAATAATCAAGTGGGAAGAAAGGTAAACTGACTCGACACTATTTATCCTTCCAATAAAATCGGCAAACGTGTGTCGTGACCAATCATAAGAGATAGAAGATTTAAAAAGTTAAAGGAGCTATGTTACGAATTATGCCAAAATTCTAACAGAAGGAACTGCCTAAAAAAGTAGGCCCGGATGGACAAAGGTTTGAAGTTGTGGATTTTTGAAAACTTGTTAGCCTAACAATTTTTTTAAGTTCATTTTCGTTGTTTATATTGTTTGGTATAATGCTTAGGAAATTAAATGTTTGTTGGGCAAGAAGCTGTGATTTTGTCGTCCATAGGGAATTTCTCCGTCAGCGTTTTAAAAAGAATCCATCAAATCTAGTGCGACATACCATATTTTCTAAGACTTCCCTGGTACAACTACAGTTTGCGCTATCTTACAATTTCCAAGTCGTTTAATTAACCATGCACGACGACCTGTGCATTGATTGACTCGAGCGCAAACTTTACCCGGCAGTACTTTTGTCTTGCCAGTTTTAACTATCATGGTCTGACAAAGTGATTGTTATTTGTTTAAAACAGGTTGTTCGAGGAAGCCTTAAAAAAGAATGCAAGTGTCATGGCGTCACTGGCAGTTGTAACTTGAAAACCTGCTGGAAGCAGCTGGCTCCGTTTGCCGTTGTCGGATCAGTGCTCAAGCAGAAATACCTCACAGCTGTTCCAGTGTCACTCAAAAACAACAAACTTCACGAGAAAGAAGGCCGGGACAGACCGTTATCAAGGAAATCCACGAAGCTTGTTTACTTAGACTCGTCCCCAGACTACTGCGTACGAAACACTACTGCTGGCTCTCTTGGAATGCTGGGAAGAACCTGTACAAGTGACGCTGGACACACCAAGGAATGCAGATCTCTTTGTCAATCTTGTAACTTGCGGGCTCAAACCAAAGAACATTACAAACAGGTCAAGTGCAGATGTAAATTTGTGTGGTGCTGTACTGTGAAATGCGAGTTATGTACTGTCAAATATTCGCTTACAACTTGTTCAAAATAGATTAACACCATGCGGAAAGACGTTCTAGATGTAACAATTATAAATTAAGTTTTTATCTTAAAATAAGGTTATGGAAAGAAACATTAGGTAGTTTTTGTAAGTTCTTGTCATGACGTGTTAGGAATCGTGAGCATTTTATGCGAAAGGGGATTCATTGTATTTTACCTTCTTAGAGTAAGAAGTTCTAGATGTATTAATTGTAAATTAAGTTTTCAATCCTGTAACAGGGTTCGGGAAAGAAACATTTCGCAGTTTTTCTAAGTTGCTTTTTTTTGGTACGATAAGTTCGGAAATTGATTAATGATGTGCATCTTATAAGAAACAGATTCATTCTAATTTCACTTTCTTAAAGCAAGCGCCATAAGCTAGTGTTTAGCGGTTTCAAAACGTTGTATTTTACTATCTGTAGTTTCTTGACTTCCTAGTCTTTTCATATTATATAATGAGGGATCTACACGCTTGAATATTGTGTAATAAATTCTGTTGTTATGTATGTCACGCTTCGTGTTTCATTTGGGTTTGGGAATAGATTTAAAAGGAGCACTGGAAACACACGGCCCTGATTGCTATTACACATTTTATTCACTGGAAACGTACACATGGTAACAGGACAGATTTGAAAATAAAAAAGAGTAAGAAGTATATTACAAAGATAACATCCCGCTTGAACCTCGGATAAATACCCAAGTTACAACGTTTGTATTCTTATTAACATTCGGTGTAACATGGGCGCACAAACGACTCTGAACTGTCTTCAACTTCTGCCCAGTTTGGGAGCAAATTTTATTGCTACATTCTGCCCTTACATCCTCTCCTTTTGTTTTTAACTTTTTGATTTTACGACCGGTTTGCTGGGGATCTCGGTGGGGTAAACTGTTGGGTGTAAAAACCGTTTTTCTACCGCTATTCTTTACAGCAAGGAGCCCAAAAGTGTGATCTCCTTTAATTAACTCAAATTCTTTCATGCAGATATTAACCAATCAGAAGTCGAGGACAGTTTCCAGCAAATATTGAAATAAAAATTGAGTCCAAGTTTACTTATACACATCACTGTTACAATTTTCACGGCCAAAGGACAAGAAAACTGCTTATGCAAACTTATTTTCAAATGGAATCATTAGGATGACTGGCACAACGACATCTTCTAGAAAAACATCGTTTAACAAATTTTCACTTGTCGCGTTTTTAGCACAAATGTGAACTTATCTTTATTTAAGTATCAGAACAATAAGTAATATTTACAATTTCAAACTATATCGTATTGTTTACAAAGTAAAAGCCAAATATATGTCCACCATAGAAAACCATTTACAATTATGAATAATTTAAGAATGAGAAAAGGAAAATCAAGCATTACTAAGAAAAAAACTATTAAAAATCTAGGCCTAAAATTATGAGTGCAGATGTAGACCAGTTACAGCGAAAGTGAAGTCTTCTGAGACCTCACGTGATTTGAATGGATATCTAGAACCTCTGACGCATCTGTGTACAGTTCGTAATATAGCAAATGAGAGCTGTATTCGAAGCCAGGAAACTTATTAATCTTAGTATTTCACACTTTCTGCGAGAAGGCCACGCACGCCGATCATAGAGAAGTTCTTTACTAATGATTTTTCGCATCTTCACATTACGTGGGGTATTTTTCTTCCAGTACGACGCAAGCTATGGGCACTTAATGACTGACAATATTTCCTAAATTTTTCATTAAGAGAAAAACAATAGTATCTGTGAAAACTTAAGTCTTTTCTCTGGCAAAGAATTGATAATAATTAAATGGCTTCGCCCACAAGCTATTGTTAGTAAAAAGTCTCACCTCTCTTTCAGATCCTCTAAAATGCCGAAATCTCGCACCCCGCCTCGCGCGCAATAAATAATCTCGCATCCTTGCCAAAGAATGTATTGTTTCGGGAATGTTTTGATGGAATTGGCTGTTTCATGGAGCGATATATTAAAATCATGCCTCAAAGGGACTTCAATAGCTTAAATTTTAAGCACGCAGTTTCTAGAGTTTAAACAGAATTGAACAAGCATAAAGCCCAACCGCGGAAAAAATGCGAGAACCAAAAAGGAAAAAAAAAATCTTTGGGAAGCTGTTACGTTAGTAACTTTAAAAAATCTTCGAGTGACTCTCGCGTCTAGTTTTCGGCTGATTTAGCAACAGAACGGAAAGTCATTTGACGACGGGAAAGCGCGCGGAAAGGACGAAACTCGACTTCCAATGCCCAATTTGCTGCTCTGCTATTGGTCAAGCCAGTTGTTTGATTTGCGCGCGCTGTCGTCAACTGACGTTCTCGTTCTGTTGCTTAATAAGCCTATTGTCACAACTGTCATGAAAAAACGATAGCACTTGCTTGGATAAAAGAGTGGACTCAAACAAACCCTCAAGCGTGTCTTAAACTATTAAACTTAAACAATTTAACTTAAGTGGTCTGACACACGCGCTATGATTTTACTAAAATCAAACTACTTGTCATACAATACGAGCTCGATCGAGAAATACCTACTTTTCCTGGGTAAGAATTTTAACGCGTGCTCGCGAATTTCGACCACTTTCTTGTAGACTACGAGGAGTCTCTCTTTTTTCTTCGTCCGTTGAGCTCAACGCACGAGAGACGAAACTGACTATGCGAAAATGACCACGCTTTACCGTTCGCGCGCGCTTGCTCTTCCCTCACAAAATCTGAAGTAAAAGAGAGACGGCTCACAGTCTAACTTGTCAGAGGACAATGAAGGAACGTATTAGGTCTGCATTCGTCGGTGTTTCCATTTGTTTTCATTGTGGACAAAAATAATGCTTTTCTTCTTCAGCAAGTTCCACCGCAAGGTCTTTATTTGCCAGCATTAAAAATGATCTACTGGAGAGTACGCTATGAATGGAAGGCTTTGTGGTGAAAAAATTGCAAGGTTAATCGTAATCAGGGAGTGACATTGCTTGTTATACTACCAATCGCAAATTTCCCTTTTCAAGCAAGTTGTTTTTGGAATAAAAAGACAAATTTTCGAGCTCATCCGAGGGGTTTAAGTTAATCAATCCTCTCGAAAATTTTTTCATATAAAAACTTGCTCTCAAAAAAAGTTATGCGTCTAACACAAAAAAGAACATTTAAGTAAATTGCCCATCATAAATCAAATCAGTAAGCAATAAAAGATTGGGAAAAAATTTTTCTAAAAAACATTTTAAGAAATTTTAAAAACGTTAAAAAATATGCAACAACGTTTCGACGTGCTCGGACGTCATTATCAAGTCAAGAAAATTAAGGCGTTTAAATAAAATAAAAGATTAAACTGAAACTTTTCGCTCAAGGAAAAGCCTCGCCGACGAGGTTGTCTTAACATCGTGGACAATTGATTTTACCGACTCAGTTGATAAAACTATCTGCGCAAATAGACGCCGAAATATTTCAATATTTTTCAACTATCGCGCGCGTGTGGTGCATTTCGATGGAAAAACAGAATGAATTGTAAACAGACTTGTAAGACTTCATTACGGCATAGAAGATATTCGAACAGCTAGTGCATGCTTCGGAACAGCTGATGAAACGAACATTCTCATTTATGTCAGCATTTTGCTACTTTTGGATGTAGGATAGAGAAGAACTTCGGTCTAACACATCCGGTTTTACACCAAGTTGAATAATACAAGAACTGTTTCTTTGGACTCATGTAGAACTAAAAGTCGAACCATTTCAAAATTACTTGCGAAAAAAATGGAAAACTAGGTCAAAAACTGTGTTTTCAATGTGATTGTTTTCAAAAAGTCTCACCTCTGTCATTACGTCAATAAACATCTCACCTCTCTAATTTATGCTAGTAACTCGCACCTCGTTTCGCGCGAGTTGCTTTTCTTTTGTTCGCGTGCTCAATTAATCAACCTTTTGTGATTGATTTTATCAAACAACAAGTTCGTCGGGTATATAAAGACAGATCTTACAAACTTGTAAACAGTTGATTTCATCTCTCAAACAAAGAAGATCAAACGTTCAGTATGAAGCTTACTATGTTGTTCTCTGTGGTTCTTTTCGTTTTGCTTCTCACACAGCAAGGACTCTGTAAAAGCAAGTAAGTTAAACTTCTTTTATTAACCTTATGTTAGAAGCAAGTTACAAAAAAGGATGCGCGTGGAAGGCGACAGCCTTGATTTCCGCGCTACAATCTGAGGCAAGCAAATAAATTCCAAGCGTACTGGACTAAGTTGCAGACGACAGGAAAGTAAAAGTTTTAGGCAGAAAGACACAAAAGCAACACTTTGTAAGCTAGGCGATGATACGTAATAAGTCAATTTCGAGTTATTAACTTTACGTTAAAAGCAAGTGAGACAATTTACGTGCGTGGTAGCGGAGAGCCTCGCTTCCCGCCCTAAATCTTACCCGAAGACACGGGCAAACTACAGTTATAATTTCATAAAATTTCCAAACGTAACTAAGCTCCGAGGAACGACAGAGCAAAAGTTGGAACATAAAGTTTTCACAGAAATATTACCACGCTAGTTGAAAGTTAGATCTAATACTTGTTTGATGAAAGAATGTGATGACTTTGAAATACGGTATTTGACAGTATTCCCAAGCGTAACTAAACTGCGAAGTGCGGGAAAGTTAAAGTTGAAACATAAAGATGAAGAAAAATAACGTTGTCGAGGAGTATTTTAGGCTCAGAGGAAACTAGTTTTCTCGGAAATATTACAACTATAGTTAATAGTCAGATCCAACATTCGACCAGTGAAAGAGTAGAGTATTTGCCCGGATTCTACGACAACTAAAATTTTATTTTGTGTTATTGTTTCAGATCCGGCGACTCTTCAAGCAACACCCCTCAAAACAAGGTATGTTTCAATACAAAGTCGATTAGCGATGCAAGTCGAAATGAACTGAAATAACATACAGCACCTCCTTATTAACCTTTGTAATTTGGTTTTTCGATTAGATTTTAAAAAATTATCATGGGTCACAAGGATTCGCTCTCTTCGCCCATTCTCTCTTGTGGCATCATAGTATATCATTCGAGCGTCTGGCCTGTAACTTACAAAAGCTTTTCTAATAGTTTTATTCCTTTGCGAAACAACTGTTAATTGCTCCACGAATTTCCTTATCCTGTTTACACATAGTTTAAAAAGTTCAGATAATTTCGTGTCGATATTTTTCTAATTCTTCAACTCTTCTTTTTATTGCTAGAATTATCCTTTGTTACTGCGCATTGTCAAAGAGGGAGGCCATCGTGGATTACAGGAATGTCAGAGACAGTTTAAGAAAGAGATATGGAACTGTTCCCTGGTCAACAAGAATGTGTTTCAGCAGTTGCCCATCTTTGTTAAAACCACTTTGCCACAGGGTGAGTATCGGACATTTTGTTGTTTAAGATAAGGCCAACAGCCAGTGAATATGGATCGAAAACTGAAAACTTTTAGTAACAACTAAACAAAAAACTAAGGGACTGACTTAGGAATATCAAGATACCAGAGATATTTATAATGTAACAACCTTCAAAATCAACCAGAGCCCAAACGGGCTCCTGAGACTTTCTGCTCAATGTTTTTAAGTACTATCTGCAGAAACTGTAAACTCACGTGCGACGTTAAATATTGGAAATTTTTGTTAATTTTTTTTTCTCTCGAGGAAGTTTGCATGGCAACTTTAATAAGACAAAAACTTAGACTGACTAAACATTTTTACACAGAGCAGTTCTTCCAAAAAAGGCGAAGCTAAGTCTTAGCTGGTGTCAAGAATACGACAGAGCCGTGCATAACTGATCATCATCAAGGACTGCCCGTTGCCATAAAGAGACTGTCGGTGAACCTCTGATAACAATTGATCTATGTTGCTAATATACCTAGGCCAACATTAACACTTACTTCTCAATTAAGGCAAAATGCTGGTTTAGGGGAGGGGTAGGTGGGCATTTTCCCAAAAACATATAATGATCCAATGTAATCTTTAAATCTTTACAGCCACTCGGGAAACCGCTTTTCTTCACGCCATCAGCAGCGCCGCCATTACACACGAGATCACTCTTCAATGCGCACGCAATAGAATCCCCGGATGTAGATGCAGTAAAACGAGAAAACAGCTGCAAGGAGACCGTGAGTGGGAATGGGGCGGATGCAGCGATAACACCAAATATGGAGAAAAGGAGACGAGACGCTTCATCGACAGACTAGAGAAAGGAAACGACGCTCGCACAGCATTCAACCTGCATAATAATCAAGTGGGAAGAAAGGTAAACTGACTCGACATTATTTATCGTTCGCATAAAATCGGCAAATGTGTGTCGTGACCAATCATAAGAGGTAGAGGATTTAAAAAGTTACAGAGGTTATGTTACGAATTATGCCAAAATTCTAAGAGTAGGAACTGCCTACAAAAGTGGGGCCCGGATGGAGAAAGGTTTGAAGTTGTGGGTTTTTGAAAACTTGTTAGCCTAAGTTCATTTTCGTTGTTTATATCGTTTGGTATAATGCTCGGGATTTTGTGGCCGAGAGTTTGCCGTACATGGGGAATTTCTTCGTCATCGTTTTAAAAAGAATCCGTCAAATCTCGTGTGGGACATACCACAGTTTCTTAGACTTCCTTTGTACAACCGCAAATTGCGCTACTTTTCAATTTCCAAGTCCTGTAATTAAACATGCACGATGACCTACATTGATTGACTCAAGCTCAAACTTTACCCAGCAGTTCTTTTGTCTTGCCAGTTTTAACTACAATGGTCTGACAGAATGATTGTTATTTGTTTAAAACAGGTTGTTCGAGGAAGCCTCAAAAAAGAATGCAAGTGTCATGGCGTCACTGGCAGTTGTACCTTGAAAACCTGCTGGAAGCAGCTGGCTCCTTTTGCCGTCGTTGGATCAGCGCTCAAGCAGAAGTACCTCACAGCTGTTCCAGTGTCATTCAAAAACAACAAACTTCACGAGAAAGAAGGCCGGGACAGACCGCTATCAAGGAAATCCAAGAAGCTTGTTTACTTAGACTCGTCCCCAGACTACTGCGTACGAAATACTACAGCTGGCTCTCTTGGAATGCTGGGAAGAACCTGTACAAGTGACGCTGGACACACCAAGCAATGCAGATCTCTTTGTCAATCTTGTAACTTGCGGGCTCAAACCAAAGAACATTTCAAACAGGTCAAGTGCAGATGTAAATTTGTGTGGTGCTGTACTGTGAAATGCGAGTTATGTACTGTCAAATATTCGCTTACAACTTGTTCAAAATAGACTTACACCATGCGGAAAGAATTTCTAGATGTATTAACTGTAAATTAGGTTTTTATTCTAAAATAAGATTAAGGAAAGAAACATTAGGTAGCTTTTCTAAGTTTTTTTTCTTGTTATGACGTGTTAGGAATCGTAAGCATTTTATTCGAAATTGTATTTCACCTTCTTAGAGCAAGATGTTCTAGATGTATTAATTGAAAATTAAGTTTTTAATCCTATAATAAGGTTAAGGAAAGAAACATTACGTAGGTTTTCTAAGTTGCTTTTTCTTGATACGACGTGTTCGGAAAATGGATTAATCGTGTGCAGCTTATACGAAACAGATTCATTGTATTTTTACTTTCTTAACGTATGCGTCGTAAGCTAGTGTTTAACGGTTTCAAAAGGTTGTATTAAGTATCTTGACTTCCTAGTCTTTTTACATTGTATAATGAGGGATCTACACGCTTGAATATTGTGTAATAAATTCTGTTGTTATGTATGTCACGCTTCCTGTTTCTTTTGGGTTTAGGAAAAGATTTGATAGGATCATTAGAAACACACGGACCTTGATTGCTATTACACATTTTATTCAATGGGGACGTAGACATTGTTACATGAAAGATTTGAAGATAAAAAAGAGTAAGAATATATTACAAAGGTAACACTCCGCTTGAAATTGAGACAAATACCCAAGTTACAACGAGTGTATTCTTATACACTCACTGTAAAATTGGCGCACGGCAAACGACTCTGAAGTACCTTTCTGCCCAGATTGGGAGCACTATTTTTTATTGCTACATTCTGCTCTTAAATCCTCTCTCTTCGTTTTTAATTTTTTGATTTTACGAACAGGATCTCGTTGGGGTAAACTGTTGGGAGTAAAAACCGTTTTTCTACCGCTGTTCGCAAAGAGTATCATCGCTTCTGCCGTAATTTTCATGTCTGGCTTCGTGGCCAATGGTTCCTAATTAAGAAGCCATAGCCTTTTTCGCTTTCCTATGCCCCAAAACTACTAGCAATTAAACTAGCAGCTACCCCAATGAAACCGTTTTCACTAGCGCCAGTCATAGCTACCTGAAGATTGCACTAGCTTGCCATTGACCGACAAAATCAGTGTCAGTTATATTCATCGACATGCACGTATGTACAACGCTAAATCGGATAGCAGGTCAAAACGCTCTAAAGACAACTCGCCCTGGACAAAACACTCCACCGATGGAAACCTGGGCTCACAGACAGCAGTAGAGCAACAGCGGGCCATCTCACCGCTGAACGTTTCCTGTAGTGTACGTTTCGGCGATTTGTCTCGAGATTGGGCGACTTGTCTTTAATAGAGGAACATCTTGGTGATTTTACACTTAGTCTGAAGAGTCTGAATCAGATTTCTTAGCCTTCTCTTTCTCTTTTTCTTTCTTCTTTTTCTTTTCTTTCTTTTCCTGTTACAGGGAAGGAAGGATCACAAATTAATATGGTCAGTTGAAGCCAGATAAACTAATCAAAAGTGGGATATATCAACTCAGATCTTAGCTGATCCAGGATGACTTACTGATTCATGAAGGGCTACTATAAAAAAAGTTAGTTGTCAAAGAAAAGTCATATAAATACTATTACTTACTTCGTCAGAGCTTTCTTTCTCTTTTTCTTTGGCCTTCTTTTTGTCTTTTTTGGATTTCTTTTTATCATGTTTGCTCGGCGTATCCTTATCTTCATCGCTTCCCTTCGCGTCTCGTTTTCTCTGTTCGAGGACAAATCATCAATGAGCATGCAGGCAGAAAAGAATCGTCATGATAGCTGCCGATATGCTTGGGTTGGGCTTACGAGCCTCACAGTACAGTGGTTGAGAAATTTTTTCGGGGACAAGACGCAATGCACACGGCAACTTCCGCGTAGACAAAGTCAATACTATGGTTAATATCTCGGTATGTGAGACAGACAAATAAATGTACCCTAAGAAAAATAACGCGGAAACAGGGTGCACAGCCGCGATTTTGTCTGTGCGAAGGCTAATTATATCAGCCACCGTCTATTTACAGGCTGTACCCTAGGTTTGTCCCACCCTCCGTTCGTATCGTGTGGCAGTTGTCTGTATTTTGGAGCAAATTGTAGCCGCCGTGATGCTCATCTGTATTTCTTCTACGGAATACAAAAGACCGATGCTCAGATTTAAATGACAACCACGGCCACATGAACAGATGTTGTTCTGCGTTTTTTTATGGTGGCGAAGATTGTGAGCCTTGATGATCCCGAGAGACTTATTATTGTATTTTTTCACCCTATGCTCATCGCCATCTCGTGGCGGTGAAGCTAGAGGACCTTAACCAGCCCAAGAGCTGTGCCGGCGGATTTTTACTCCTGGTAGGTCTAACCAAGCCGGAATAGTCAAGGGTGAGAGACTAATCTAAAAACAGCCTCTGGGCTGTCATTCCAAGTTGGGGGTTTGGCATGGGGCCAATCGCCCCTCACTGTGATACTATCACGGATAACAGAAACATGTTTAAAGTGGGAGGAAAGACGATTTCCGCCCTGTTCCCCAATTGCGGAGAAGAAACGAGCCATAATGACTCGATTAATTTACAGGGTCTGGAAGGGCATTCTCGGGATTCGGGATTGGACCGAAATACAGTACAGGGTTCAGGAAAACGCAAAATGGTTCAGCGGGATACGGGATTTGACTACTACTCGGGAAGCGGAACAATATCTCCACTTCCACACCCTGTGTTTACAGCAACGTACCTTTTTTCTTTCTTCTACTTCTTGAGGTGTCACAGGTGCACCAGGAACTGGTTCTTGTTTCACCTGCACAGCCTCACCAGATTCTTTCGGTGTTGAAAGTTCTTGTGACGATACTGGGGATTTCTGCGTACTACAGATGGAAAGAATTGGATTGATCACTTACAGTCACAAAAGACTTAAAGTGGTATTCTGTCGCAACAACAAAAGACAACTAAAACAAAGCAATGCACAAAACCTGAACCTAAGATTTTTTTCTGGTAGGTCTAAAATACAGGTCACAATCTTTTTACCACAGGAACAGTAAAATATATGGAAAAGAACCTCGATATAACAAAACCTCCTTACAGCGAACATATTTTAAAAGTCCCTTGGCCCTTCGTTTTCGAGGTTCCACTGCACAAATACATGGATGATGTTACGGGAAACTTGTTTTCTTTGTTTTGTTCAACATGGCGCGTGGTTTTGAAAATGTTTGAGATTACGTGAAAGCCTCGAAAAAAGTTTAAAAGGAGCTATTTACAAAGATTAAAAATGGACAAATATAGACAAAAAGAGTTCTTGACAACTTGAGAATGCCCAAACTGAGAGAAATCTTCACAACAGTTGCCTTAGTGTATGAGGCAGGTATTTGTATAAAACAAATAGATTTCATGTTGAAGTGGGCCTGTTCAGTAATAGATCACAGACGGCTACATGGAATCTATTAATTTTGTTAAACAGATCATAGAAAGTTGCTGTCAACTTGTTAAGTAAGCGCTAACCTGAGATCAGGATGGCTTTCAATCCATTCCTTGGGTGTGTTCTCATTTGGTCGACCACGTTTATCCAGTTTACCAGAGGCGATCAACTGCTTCTTTTGCAGAGCCTAAGAAATAAAAACCAAACAAAATCGCATGGTTACCAACACCGAACCTCTTTCAAAGTTAAACTACTAAAAAGGGACACTATAGGACAGGATATACAATGTATCTACCTTTGTAAAGAATGCTGGGTTTCGGCCACAACGAAAGATTTTGGATGCCAAACACTGCCACAGATGTTATTTTTACATATCTGGAACAGTTCATAACATCTTCAAGTAGGGTACAGCAACAAACTCTGGTCACCAATTTGTCAACTGCGGGTAACTTTCAGGATTTGATCACCAAGGTGAGGAATTAAGACACATTCACGGCTCAAAAAAAGTCCCGTCCAGTCGTCCGGGATGAGTAGATTTTCTTGTTGGACAAGTAACTTTCAACCCTTTCACTGCCAGGGTGTTTGATGGAGTTTTGTAAGGTGACTCTAACTTTTGAGTCTGTGGATGAAATCCTATGATGTGACCATTCAAATGAAAGCTCTCTGCCTGCACTTTTACATGGAGCCATTAGTTCTTTAAAATTTTACAAAATAAAATTTGGAAATTTGGTCGAAATTTGCTTTTGGCTAAATTTGGCAGTGAAAGTGTTAAAGCTCACTTGCCCAAAGGAAGGGTCCAGGCAGGTCATGCTCCAACTAAATCATTACCAAAGACAAGGAAGTCAAGTTACCAAAGGCAAGCAAAATGACAGAGCTGCTTGCCCAAAGGACGTGCTGGAATTCCAGTTTTTTTTGAGCACTGACATTGGTGCCTAAATAAGGGTGTTATTTTCATTCCCTAAGTCTAGGAAATCTCAGCTCTGCCTTATTGTCTCTGATTTTTATATTTGATTATAAAATATTGCATCAGAACAATATTATTCAAATTGTGCCTTCATACCTTGGGTCCTAGGCCCCATTTTCTGGGGTATGTATCCCTTTCCATAATCACTCTCTTGATCTTTGCTACAACACCATGGTCACATGCCGCCATGACCGCTGTTGTCATAAGAGCAATGCCTAACAATCAAGAATGCATTGTTAGAAACACTTTTGTACTAACTTGACTTTAAAACACATGGAATAAAATACTGACATCAGAAGTGAGCTGATTATATTTCATTGCCTTCCAAGTCAAAATGGAACTGCATGTTTTCCATTTAAGAATTATTTTCAATGATTATATCATAATGCTTTAAACACTATAAACAATGGGAAAACAGCAGAACTGCCCAAGTTCAAACTGGATTTTACACACCATAGTTTTTATTTTTTCGGTCTCTTGATATTTTATTCATTGCTTTTAAGTTTAAGAAACATTAAATCTAGAGTTTTATTTAGGAAAGCCTTGAGCGACTATTATATTGCAATTTAATTGTAGCTTTAAATGATTATTAACTTAGTGTATATCTGCTCTTATATATTTGTTATTCTTATTAATTTTATTAGTCATTAATAGTTAATAGTAAGCAGGACCCTGTTGGATAAATATTCAATTATTATTATTATTATTATTATTATCATTATCATGATTATTATTCTGTTTAACAGAACGTGTCATGGCTGTCTAATTAATTTTGTTAAAAATGCCGCTAACAAATAACTGATTGACTGGCCAATACCTAGTTGCTGACCAAAATGATTTATTAATGCTGAATTACTGACTCAGTGATTAATAATGCTAATGTACGGTGTACAACTAACTGCTTCACTGACTGTACGATTTAATTGTTGGCTACCGGCCCACGACTTATTAAGCACTTTGAATAGTAACTGACTGACACTCATAGGGTGTTGATTAGACATTCAAGATAGGAGAATTCGCCATTTGCTATGCAGATTTCTCCTGCTAACGTTCGGGTGGCCTGTGACCATTGTTTTTTTATTCAGACGTGGAGCCTCTTTCAGAATATAAACCTTTCTCCTGCTACTAGAATTCTTAATGAAAACCCTGCACTCACCAAGAGCAATAGCTTCTCCTTTGGTTGTCATAATAACTATCTCTTCATTCATTTCTATCCCAGACTCGTATCTCAGGAGACCGGGGAGCGTAAGCTTAGCCCCATAACAAATAGCATTCACCTAAAACACAAAAATTAAACATGGAAGATAAACACTGCTTAATCACAATAAAATATTTAAAATCAAATCTGGGACCAGCCAGCAGTATGGCCTGGAATTCAGAGTAAGTGAACCTTAACATATTATCTGCATAGCCTTTGGTCGTTTCAGTGAGCAGAGGCATCACTTTATGCTTTGTCTTCTTAAAGCTAGCAACACAACTTAACAGAAAAATGTACAGCTGATAATTAATGATCAGAAAACAACTTCTCGCTTACAGCACTATCTTTTACAACCAAACGCTTGTGAGAGGTCAGCAAGGCTTCTAGTGGTTTGATACAGCGGCGGAGGTAGGATTCTAAATAAAAAAAATGTTACAAATGTATTGGTCATTCTGACATGTATTTAAATACTATTAAAAAATAAAAGGTTTTGAAAAAAATAACCATAGTGTTTCATATTTAAAACAAAAGAAGTAAATAAACATAACACATCCACAAGTGATTCTTCATCCACTAACCTGATCGTAGAGAATTTGGAAGCATTGGTTTACGGGAAAGAGAAAAATCAAGGTGAACAGCAAAAAAATTAATGGAGCAAGGACGGGAACCAATAGCAAACTCAATCCACAAATGGGGTTGCCTTCGAAATTCAAACCAGAGCTAAATTGGTGGGTCAAGAGGAGTGCTTTCACTACTGCACTGCCCTTGCTCCCCAAGTAATTTACTATACATAATGTCATGTAATTAATAATAATAATAACAATAATAATTTAAGTAACTTTTCATTACCATCTTTGTAATTATCATACATCCACTGAGCATCAAGAATATCATGCATGGTGGCCATATTATCCTAAAAAAGAAAATAAGATGCGTTAAGCCTGGTTCTCATACATGTATGCCGCCGAAGTACCTGCGACATAGCTGCCGATACTGCCTGTGATACTACTCTGACATATGAGGACATAATGCCGCCGGCAAAAAGAAACATCACAGGTCTTTACCGCTGGCATGCCTGCAAAGTTGAACTTGAGTCAACTTCCCAGACATGCCAGCAGTAAAGACTGACATGTCCTCTGTTGGCGACGACTTCTGTTCTCATATCAGAACAGTGTTGCAGGCAGTACCAGCAGCTATGTGTACATAAATGTTACTTTCACACATTAAGATGTCATGTTTTTGTATAAAAGCTCATGTGGTATTACAAAATATGTAAGATATACATGTACATGTACAGGGCACCAAAGTGGCTTCAAAGTGGACACAACACTTTGAAGGTGGATGCGGGATACAAGTACTGTAAGTCAGTGTATTGCTTTGCTTTAGTCCAGCATACTCGTGAGATGCGAAGTCCTGACCTGCAACCTGCTCACCATATGAGTTGCCCATAGCTCAGTGGTTAGTGCGTCCTACCTGTATTTGGAAGGTCGTGGGTTCGATTCCTGCTGGGGCTCAAATTTTTTTCCTGAACATTATATTCTTATTTTCTTAGTTGTACTTAATATCTATTTCTAATTTTAGCACACTTGGGTGGTTGGTTGACTTACATTCTCAGACTGAATTCCAGAGCGCACTCTCCTGAGTTCCTGCATGTGTGCGCCGATCCCCATTAACAAGCCAATGTGTACACAGAGGGTTCTGATATAAGTTCCTGCCTCACAACTAACCCAAAACACACCTACAATAATAAGGAAACACCTACTTAGCAGTAGTGGATCCAGATTGTCAGATAAGGGAGGGGCCCGATTAACTGTCTGACAAAAACAGTGACCTGGTCACATATGTGTCCTTTATGAAAAGAAATTATTTGCAAGTCTGTAACTGTACTTCTTCTTCTGAAGTAGGTACTCAAATTACTGCCAACTCTCATGCATTACAGCTGTATGGGTGAGTCTCACGCCTGTGGACTAGACTTGCAAATCTGGACAAACTGTCTTTTAACACATGATGAAAATTCAATTCAGTTTCCCCAAAAATATTTCCAAAAACCTATCATGTTGACTTGTGTCTTAACTGTATCAAAACACACTAAAATTATTACCTTTTAATAACTTTGGAAGTGCTCAAAGGTTGTCGGAAAAAAACTTTGGAAATTTTCAACACAGTTCGGAGGTCTTTGGAAAATCATTGGAAACATTACTTTGGAAGTCACTGGGACATTTTTGAAAAAAATTCTGGTCATGACAAGATGAAAATCTCAGGCATTTGCAGACTCTGAAGAAACTGGAAGGTATATTCTTACCAAGATGTCGCTCATCATCGTAGTCAATAAGCTTGCTTTCATAAATTGTTCTTATCCTGAGTTGTCTTTTCACAGCAGAGATAAGTGGTGGCCTTTGGAATAAGGCTCCGGTAAGCATTTCTATTGTCTGAAAGAAAGAATTAGAAAGTTCACACTAAGCCTCAAATAAGAGACAAATCAAGAAACTAGTTTAGAATACAATGCAATACAAAAATAACAATGTACAATTGTACCAGCAGTTTCATGAGCAACATGTGTTATCTTTGATTACAATCCTTTCACATGTACTTCACACCCTCCTTAAAAATTTATCATACTTTTACATACATGTACAAGTTTCAATGCATGCTGTGTGTACTAACCTTTGACAAATCTGCCACTTTATCAATGGCTTCATGGAGCCTGACAATACAAACATACTCTTTGCCTAAAATCACAAAACAAGAAGGGAAACATCACTACAGTTGACAGTGCAGTGTATATGTGCTATATAAAGTACAAAACCTCTATTCATGCACTTTCTCTGAACTGAAAAAAAAAATGCAAGTCCGTTCCAGTGTTATCTCAAATTTTTGCAATCTCCACACATCCAAACATCAGAAGCTGTAATTTAGCATCAGGAAGAAACTGCAGCAAAGAACTCAACTTAAGAATAATATTTTAGGCTGTTTTGTTTTTTTCTGGTAAATAGTGACCAGAAAAGGGGTTAATTTGGCACAAATGGTGTTTTCTGGCAAAATTTCTAGGAGTGAAATGGGTGATTCCAGAAAATATCCATACCATACCACGGGCGGCATCTTGGAATTCCGAGGGAGAGGGGGGGTTTCTTGGACTGGAATTCCGAAGACGTGGGGGGGGGGGGGTAATGCAGTTTGGAATTCCAAAGGCATGGGGGTGTTTCAGCTCTGAATTCAGTGAATTTCCAGGGGAAAGACGGCGAAAGCTCCGCTTGAAATCGCTGACCTGTTAACATTCCCAGTTTGTAAATGAAGCACGAACCGACCACGGAAGAAGTATGCGTTCATGCAGATGGGTAAGCAGATGGTTTGTGCAGCAAGCTCCACATCGAAGAGGCCTTAAAGTTGATGAATTAGTCAACTGATTAATAAAAATATAACCAAGTCGGTGTTTCTCGCCGATTGTCGATCGACGATGTGTTGTTGCGTGCTGAAAACTCGCACCAGTCTCTCGTTTCCAAAAAGAACGCCTGACAGATTTTGTATTTCACGCCGATTTTCACGCCAACATGTAGGTAGTAAAATCCGACAGCGTGCCTTTTGATGCGCTGTTTAATTCAAAACTGTTTATGAACCGAATTCTTTTGCAGAGGGAAAAAGTGCAAGTTTCTCGTTCGTTTGAAGATTTAGGCAGACGAACAGGAATTCCAAAGGGTCTGAAACAAAAGTGGAAAATTCCGGAGGAGAGGGGGGGTTAGTGATTTTGGAATTCGGAGGGCAAGGGGGGGATAAGCATTTTGGAATTTCCGAGGGCAAGGGGGGGTTAAAATACTCATGCCACCCGTGGTAGGGTATGGATATTTTCTGGAATCACCCAATGGGTCAAACATACATAACTGCATATATGTAGATGCATGTCAAAGAGAAAGAAAAGTAATGTGATCATTATTGTATACCTGCACCCTGTTGAGATTTAACAAGTCTTGTTGCCCTCTCAATGCAGACAATCAGACAGCCTGTCACCTTGGGATCAAGAGTTCCACTGTGTCCAGTTTTCTCCACTCGAAGAATCCTTCTGATCCATGCCACAACCTGCCAGTGATTTTGTTACAAATAGTTATGGTGAGTCCTGGGACTCATCTTGTGAAAAGTCATGACTGCTCCCAGCCCAGAACCAATGAGTCCCAGTAAAAATAAAACCAAGTCCGAAATTAATAACGCTTGCATATGGGCGTTTATGTAACCAGACAGTTAATCTGAAGACAGAAAGCTCTGTATTACAGTATACTAAAATTAAAATATACATGGTGTAGTCCTTCTTTTTTAAAGCACAACAAAGGCTAAAAGAAACATGCATTGTTAAACAACAGCCATAATAACTGCCACAGAAATTACACGAACGGGACATTTCTTCAAATACACATGCTCAGATTGATCGATCGATCTTTACATCCTACGGGACGCATACCATGAATTATTTTGCGTCTTTTGGAATTTTGATGCATTAGGGACGCAGGATGCAGATAACAAAATCACTGAAATATTAAATTCTCTTAAAATACCAAACCAAGATCAGGGGAAAATTTAATCATACCTCGTGAGATGAAGGATTGGCCGGTTTGTCAAGATTTATAAATCCACTCCTAATAAAAAAAAAATAAACCTGCGTTATGCAAATCGGCCATGGTCTTCTTTAGACAACAATTTAAAACATTTAATTCCAATAATGAATTTTTACTCTGTCTTCAATGTTCTCTTTCCAAGATGTGTGACCCACAAAAAGAAAAGCTGTGTGTACTTTAGTAATTTTCCATATATTCACTTATTTCCTTGAGAGAATTGGATAAGATTTATTTACACTTTTTATTTAATTTTAGTAAACCTTCAAGTGGTTGCAGGCAGTAAGAAGTGTTACTTCAGGCAGCAAATTTTACCCGTTACCGCCTGATAAGGAGAACACTGAAAATTATAGAATGATCCCCACACATAAAATGCAACAGCAGTGGGTCATCTGGCCTAGTATTTGTTCATCTTTAAAATAATCAAAATGGTTGTTTAACTATCATCCCATCATAATGACTTATCAACTCACGAAATATAATCTTTCAGATCCCTTTTCAAAGGCGAACATCCATTTGGAAGAGGTGTAAAGTGACCAGTTCTGACATTCAGCTTGTCATAGTTCTGTCAACAAAAACAAAGCAATGTAAAATTTTCATTATTTCAGAGCATTACTATAAACGTTCAAAATCCCAAAACAAGTTTACCACCAGTTGCATCTCAGCGTGGACACGAGACAAGAAAACATGTTCTAACAGGGTGCCGCCAAACATTTGAAGTTTGACAGCCATTAAAGCAAACTGTCATGCCAAAGGCAAGTTGTTTATATGCTTTTGATCAGTGCCTTCTACTCATATTTCAGGCACATTTCTTGATCAAAAAAAGCAAACTTGCTTCCAGAAATTATTCTTAACGTCTCAAAATTTTTGCAAAGAGTATTTTGTTGAGCGAAAACAAATCAAGTCAACAACAGCTGCCTGTTCTTAACTCTGAATGCTTCGCGGCAAAACATGTCATGTTTGCATCCAATTAGAATTCACAGTTTATTCCTCACATGTTCAGGCTTAGATGCAACCAACAGTATGTTTGAGAACTTTGAGCAATGACCAAGTTCGGTTAGAATTCTACATCACCATTACCGTGTTCAGGGATCACAAGAGCAAGAATGTGAATGAATCCCCTTCTGACTCCATGAATCGGTGTAGTGATATTATTAATATCAAGCTTTAACTTCCAGTTAAGTCTTGTTTAATTTTTTAAGCAAACAGTAAAATGCTGTCTTAGGAAATCTTTGTTTTTCAAAACAAGAACCCCAACCCCACAGTATGGTGTAGTTGATATTATTGCAGTAATTTGCCAGTTTTCACATAACGTGATCAAAATTCAAACTAGAGAATAATTATTAAGGATCCTTCTGAGATTTAAATTCACAAAGTATTAGAGCAGCTAAAAACTTATATTCAGACAACTTTTCACTTCAAAAGGGTGCTTTATTTTTTGACAATGATATAGTACACTTGAATTTCTATGCTTTATCATTATGACCTATTCGGGGGGATATTTTTTCAGCAATAACATTCAAAACTGAGTTCCTGAAAGTACATTATGCAGATAAAGTAACAATATTGAACACCAATGATGTGACGATGGTTCACCTTTAACAAAAGAGGCCACTTTGATGTGTCCAACACTTCACTCTTGGATGTCGGCTTTAAATGAAAATCTTCTTCATGCTGGGTCTCCTGTGAGTAATGTGACACAAAATATTATGTTTTTATCCTCAGGCACTTTCCATTTGTCAGAACTGAGTGGCCAGACCATTACTGTTGTATTGGGAATTTCACTTTTAATAAAAAATATCTACTAAGAACAGTCAAATCCTAATAGTTTGTACGAAGGAGATGTTTTTCAGCAAAAACTCTTGGAAAAAGCTTATTTCTTTGTCAAAATGACTTGCCCCGCCATGGTCTGGCAGGCCAGTTCTGACTTTTGGAAAGCACCCATAGTTTTCAAGGCTGACAGTTACATTGCATTGTAATGTTCAAACTTGCACCTATAACCAAAGCTGTGCTCTAAGGAAAATATTGAAGAGAACCCAGTGCTCTGAAACTGCAAAACATAGGGTGCCCAGCATAATATTATGATTTGTATGAAAAAACTAATATATCCTAGTCTCCTGAGAGTGAAAGTTAGGTGTCAGGGGCCACAGGGCTCTACTATAATGCTTCTGTGTTTTCATTTACACTCCCTTTAAGACAACTGCATTGATTTAACAAACTAAATTTGTTCATTGTCACGATGTTCATTAACTATGCTAGCCCTTTTGGTCGAGCAGGGAACTGAGGAGAGGCAAAAGTGAAAAGGCCTGTAGACAAACAATTGGGACCACCGTTCCACGGCACCCGCTGTGCATCAGATCCTGATGCAAGCTCCTGTTGGCCAGAACACAGACTGTTGACAGGTCTGATCGACATCGGCTTTTCGGTCGGCACATAGTGTACGATTTGATCACAAAGTGGCAATAACAAAATAGACCAAAGACTGTTAAGCTAATTTAAAAGCTATTACCAAGGGAGGAAGTACGCGCTCCAATAATGAACGACTTTTTGCTAAATCGACAATGAGGCTCGCACTCCATTTCACTCTGTTTTCAGACGTAGCAAAACACAGCTCATTTCCCATCAATTTTCCCAAGAGTTACTCACGCGCAAAATTGATTGACTGATAACTATCTTACTGACAGATGATCGACAGGATAATTACAAGACGGCAGAATAGTGGCCTCAAATGTTTATCTACATTCTCTCTCCCCCCTTTTCTCTTCCCTTTCCTCGCAATTTTTTTCCCCAAACAGAGAGCCTGTTCACAGGCTATAACTATGCTGGGACTAATGCCTCTAAAATTAGGCCCTGTTTGCACTGTGACAAAAAAAAAAATGAGTTTGGCATCTGCAAAAAATTTGAAAATTTTGTAATTGTTAGTTCACGTTTGGAACCATGCTTGCACCTGTGACCAGAGATGCTCATTATATAAGATGACCTGACGCAGGATACCTGTCAAGGGACAAAAGATTTTGTCACCTGACAAAACATTGTAGGTTTCCAAAGCTAATGGATGGTATCTTTGAAGTCTGGCAACAGTTGAGAAAGTTAAGGTAGGTGAAAAATATTTCTTGCACAAGAAATTGCTTCCCATTGACTGATTTCTTTCACAGAACAAACAGAATCGTCCATTGTACAAACAGGGCCTAATACTCTGAGGTGCAACACGTTGCCATGACAAATCCGTGAAATCACTCTGTGTGTGCAAGTTAGGCGAAAAATCACTGAAACAAGTTGCACCACATGTTATAGTGACAAATCCCTTCGTGTTTTCTGGAGAATTTTAGTGGGAATCTTTGTCTTAGCAACAGAATTTTGTAGCTGCAACAAGTTGCACAAATTAAGTCTGATTTGATTTTGTGTAACATGTTGTGACGTTAGGGGGGTGACAACAAAATTCTGTTGTAGACACAAAGCTTTCACAAAAATTCTTCAGTACACATGAATTGGTTTGTGATGTGTAGCTGTAACTTATTGCCTGGTGTGTTCATGAGCAGTGCTCAAGATCATACTATGCACTTTACACAACCATAACAGTTACTGCTGGTTTGCAACTGATTACAAGTTCACCATGTTGGATGATAAGAACAAAAACGATCCCTTGCAGGGAACTTAAGTCCTTTTTTCAAGAAAATTCTGCAAAATAACATTCATTGACCTCCAACACGACCGCCTCGTCATAACGTTGTAGACCAAGATCGCAGAATAATCCCGTTTTATTTGTCGAGAAACAATTGATGTAACCAAAATCCAACAAGCAGTGAACAATTAGTTAATTTTATATCTACTAATCTACTAATTATAATGATGTGCAACGCCAGTTTAGCGATACAACTGAGCAGCTACTTTAAGATAATTAGCAGAGAATATATCCGCAAATTAAGGTTATGTGCGAGGGAAGTGGCAGACCAACTCACCCCCACATGGTTCGAAGAGTCGACATCAACCGCCTCGCTAATGACCTTCTTTTCTTTCTTTGAAGAACCTGTACGATCGATACGAAACGATCGTCAGTAGAAATGCGTTAAGTATGACTAGCTTCTTCCAAAGGACGAGTAACACTACAAAACAACTCATTTCACAGCCTATTGTATCCAGATTGTTTTGTAAGCGCGCTGCACATGCAGACATTACCTATGTCCTCTTCAGATTTACGCTTGTCTTTTTTGTGCTTCTTGCGCGGCACAGCTTCTGCAAGAAAATAATTCAATAAACAAAACGGCCTTAAATGTGTGAGCAAGAAGCCTTTCTTTGTTGCACCAAATTACAGAAAATCAAAGTGATCAACGCACTCACCAGCGTCCGCCATGTTTCCACGTGCCTAAGTTGTCCAAATACGCATGCGCGGCTTTTTAACTGGGCTGCCTGTGCAGCCCTGTTCATACCTTCGATCTTTTTTCCTGTGTGGAGGGAGGGGGGCATTCCTGGCAATTTGTGGTGGGGATGTGCCGTCTGACTCACACATGTCCAATATGCACAAACGGATACGATTCGTCAAACTGATGGTCCATTGGTACCAATGGTACAATTGGTACCAATAGAAAAGCACCCTATTCCAATGGTTCTGTTGGTGCATATGCATCTAATTAAGGAGACTTCGATTATTTTCCCATGTGACCTGGTTGGGTACAGGGCAATTCCAATGGTCAATTGGTACCAATGGTACGATTGGTACCAATGGAAAAGCACCCTATTCCAATGGTTCTATTGGTGAATATGCATCTCATTAAGAGGACTTAGATTATTTTCCCATGTGACCTGGCTGGGTACAGGGCAATTCCGATGGTCCATTGGTACCAATGGTGCGATTGGTACCAATGGAAAATGATGCCATTCCAATGGTTCTATTGGTGCAAAACAAGTTCACTTTTACACCAAGTGAACACACGCTAATAATTATTATGAACGTTCCTCGTTCTATAAGAAAACCACGCAAAACAAGTTCGCTTTTACATCAAGTAAAAGCGCGCTATAATTCTTATGAATATTCCTCGTTCTATATCCCAATCACGCAAAACAAGTTCGCTTTTACACCAAGTAAAAGCGCGCTATATTTCTCGTTCTATCAGCCAACCATGCAAAACAAGTTCGCTTTTACACCAAGTAAAAACGCGCTAATAATTATTATGAATATTCCTCATTCTATAAGCCAACCACGCAAAACGAGTTCGCTTTTACACCAAGTAAAAACGCGCTAATAATTATTATGAATATTCCTCGTTCTATAAGCCAACCATGCAAAACAAGTTCGCTTTTACACCAAGTAAAAACGCGCTAATAATTATTATGAATATTCCTCGTTCTATAAGCCAACCACGCAAAACAAGTTCGCTTTTACACCAAGTAAAAGCGTGCTATAATTCTTATGAATATTCCTCGTTCTATAAGCCAGCCACACAAAACAAGTTAAAACGAGTTCGCTTTTACACCAAGTAAAAACGCGCTAATAATTATTATGAATATTCCTCGTTCTATAAGCCAACCACGCAAAACAAGTTCGCTGTTACACCAATTAAAAACGCGCCATAATTCTTATGAATATTCCTCGTTCTATTGGCTAACCACGCAAAACAAGTTCGCTTTCACACAAAGTAGAAACGCACTAATAGTTACAAAGCGAGGGCGACCTATATATCTAGCGCTAATAATATCTCAAGGTTCGTTCTGTTTATTGTGATTCACGAGCAAACAACAACATGACATATGAATGTGTTCTTTCCTGTACGCAAGTACTATTTTTAAAAAGAACCCGAAACAACGCGGAAAGGCGCGAAACTAGCAAAGTGGTATTGAGGCAACAGGTTTTAACAACTGTACTCAACTCACTGTGAAATTAACTTCTGAAATTTCTTAGCGCAATTTCATTATCTACATGGAAGCGTTTAAACCAAAACAAGTTTTCAATGAAGAGTTTCCGAAAAGGGTGGTTATATCATGCTGTTGGTTATGACTTTGTATTGTACGTGGTGGCTCCTAAGAGAGCCGTTTTATACAGCTATTTCGAGAATGGTTGTCGGGAAAAGTGCACGCGACAATCCCGAAAGGACCATTGGAATTGCCCTGTACCCAGCTAGACCACATGAGAAAATAATCTAAGTATCCTTAATGAGATGCGTATTCACCAATAGAACCATTGGAATAGGGTGCTTTTCCATTGGTACCAATCGTACCATTGGTACCAATGGACCATTGGAATTGCCCTGTACCCAGCCAGACCACATGAGAAAATAATCTAAGTCCCCTTAATGAGATGCATATTCACCAACAGAACTATTGGAATATGGTGCTTTTCTATTGGTACCAATCGTACCATTGGTACCAATGGACCATTGGAATTGCGCTGTACCCAGCTAGACCACATGAGAAAATAATCTAAGTCCCGTTAATGAGAAGCAAATTCACCAATAGAACCATTGGAATAGGGTGCTTTTCTTTTGGTACCAATCGTACCATTGGTACCAATGGACCATTGGAATTGCCCTGTACCCAGCTAGACCACATGAGAAAATAATCTAAGTCCGCTTAATGAGATGCATATTCACCAATAGAACCATTGGAGTAGGGTGCTTTTCCATTGGTACCAATCGTACCATTGGTACCAATGGACCATTGGAATTGCGCTGTACCCAGCCAGACCACATGAGAAAATAATCTAAGTCCCCTTAATGAGATGAATATTCACCAATAGAACTATTGGAATATGGTGCTTTTCTATTGGTACCAATCGTAGCATTGGTACCAATGGACCATTGGAATTGCCCTGTACCCAGCTAGACCACATGAGAAAATAATCTAAGTCTCCTTAATGAGATGCATATTCACCAATAGAACCACTGGAATAGGGTGCTTTTCCATTGGTACCAATCGTACCATTGGTACCATGGACCATTGGAATTGCCCTGTACCCAGCTAGACCACATGAGAAAATAATCTAAGTCCGCTTAATGAGATGCATATTCACCAATAGAACCATTGGACTAGGGTGCTTTTCCATTGGTACCAATCGTACCATTGGTACCAATGGACCATTGGAATTGCGCTGTATCCAGCCAGACCACATGAGAAAATAATCTAAGTCCCCTTAATGAGATGAATATTCACCAATAGAACTATTGGAATATGGTGCTTTTCTATTGGTACCAATCGTAGCATTGGTACCAATGGACCATTGGAATTGCCCTGTACCCAGCTAGACCACATGAGAAAATAATCTAAGTCTCCTTAATGAGATGCATATTCACCAACAGAACCACTGGAATAGGGTGCTTTTCCATTGGTACCAATCGTGCCATTGGTACCAATGGACCATTGGAATTGCGCTGTACCCAGCTAGACCACATGAGAAAATAATCTAAGTCTCCTTAATGAGATGCATATTCACCAATAGAACCATTGGAATTGGGTGCTTTTCCATTGGTACCAATCGTACCATTGGTACCAATGGACCATTGGAATTACCCTGTAGCCAGCTAGACCACATGAGGAAACAATCTAAGTCTCCTTAATAAGATGCATATTCACCAATAGAACCATTGGAATATGGTGCTTTTCTATTGGTACCAATCGTACCATTGGTACCAATGGACCATTGGAATTGCCCTGTACCCAGCTAGACCACATGAGAAAATAATCTAACTCTCTTAATGAGATGCATATTCACCAATAGAACCATTGGAATAGGGTGCTTTTCTATTGGTACCAATCGTACCATTGGTACCAATGGACCATTGGAATTGCCCTGTACCCAGCTAGACCACATGAGAAAATAATCTGTCTCCTTAATGAGATGCATATTCACCAACAGAACCACTGGAATAGGGTGCTTTTCCATTGGTACCAATCGTACCATTGGTACCAATGGACCATTGGAATTGCCCTGTACCCAGCTAGACCACATGAGAAAATAATATAACTCTCGTAATGAGATGCATATTCACCAATAGAACCATTGGAATAGGGTGCTTTTCTATTGGTACCAATCGTACCATTGGTACCAATGGACCATTGGAATTGCCCTGTACCCAGCCAGACCACATGAGAAAATAATCTAAGTCCCCTTAATGAGATGGATATTCACCAATACAACTATTGGAATATGGTGCTTTTCTATTGGTACCAATCGTACCATTGGTACCAATGGACCATTGGAATTGCCCTGTACCCAGCATGAGAAAATAATCTAACTCTCTTAATGAGATGCATATTCACCAACAGAACCATTGGAATAGGGTGCTTTTCTATTGGTACCAATCGTACCATTGGTACCAATGGACCATTGGAATTACCCTGTAGCCAGCTAGACCACATGAGAAAATAATCTAAGTCTCCTTAATGAGATGCATATTCACCAACAGAACCACTGGAATAGGGTGCTTTTCCATTGGTACCAATCGTACCATTGGTACCAATGGACCATTGGAATTGCCCTGTACCCAGCTAGATCACATGAGGAAACAATCTAAGTCTCCTTAATAGGATGCATATTCACCAATAGAACCACTGGAATAGGGTGCTTTTCCATTGGTACCAATCGTACCATTGGTACCAATGGAGAAGT
The DNA here is from genome assembly GCA_942486035.1 of Porites lobata. NCBI lineage: Eukaryota > Metazoa > Cnidaria > Anthozoa > Scleractinia > Poritidae > Porites > Porites lobata. The sequence continues at coordinate 3,649,074 of CALNXK010000017.1, read as the reverse complement.
GTTGTACTTCTCTACTTTCTACGAAGCAAATGAAAATCTCAAGGAGCACAGAAAATGTAACAATTAGTTTTAGGCCAAAACTTACCAGTTGACGGAGTTTTCCCAAGCTGAAGAACGCCTATGATGGGGTCGTGGTCCAATATATCGATATCTTCTCCATTCTCACCTTCGCCTTCTTTCACATACTCAAACCGTAAAAGGGGCTTCACTTCCGACAATTTCATGTCTTCAAGAGAGTGAGCCCCAGAAGACGAAGTAGTTGTAATGGCAAAATTATCCTTGTAGGAGATGTAATTTTTACGATCTTTGCGCACAGTGGCCCGATCGCTCAACTCGTAACTTTGAAAGTGTACGTTCAATTCTTCTAAGCCATTCTTTTCTAAAGTTTTCAAGTTGAAGTCTCCTCCTATGATAATTAAGGATACATCCTTTATCTTACGGCATACCTCGTACAAAAAGAGAATGAGGCCTTTCAAAGCTTTTTGTTTATCCTTCAGTGCCCATTTTCTCTTTCCTGAGTGAGGTCCGTGCCACGAGACTGCTAAAAAAGGGGGCTGCGAAAAGTTAGCTTCTTTTCCTTTAGCCGTTAACTTGACGACTGCAGTTCGCACAGATATCTCGCTTGAGGTGTTGGCATCAATTTCCTTCAATGTGTCCGGTGTTGTGTCAAAGATTTTTCTTTTGAACCCGGCATCCACGGGCCGGCCATCAAAATCTTGTTTACTCCACATTACAGCCGCTTGATTCTCAGTTTTAACGAAATCATATTTATCAGAGACCACGTCTCTTTGGAAAAAGCCTGGAAGTTCTTGACAGAAAACCAAAGACGACCCTTCACTTCTTATTATTTTCGACAACAGCGCTTTTCTTTCAGTTACGCCTGTCTTCCCGTTCATATTGACGGTCATAAGTGAATAACTTGACATTCTAATAATTTCGTGTCGATATTTTTCTAATTTTTTAACTCTTCTTTTTAATGCTAGAATTATCCTTTGTTACTGCGCATTGTCAAAGAGGGAGGCCATCGTGGATTACAGGAATGTCAGAGACAGTTTAAGAAAGAGATATGGAACTGTTCCCTGGTCAACAAGAATGTGTTTCAGCAGTTGCCTATCTTTGTTAAAACCACTTTGCCACAGGGTGAGTATCGGACATTTTGTTGTTTAAGATAAGGCCAACAGCCAGTGAATATGGATCGAAAACTGAAAACTTTTAGTAATAATTAGACAGAAAACTTTTAGTAACAACTAAACAAAAAACTAAGGGACTGACTTAGGAATATCAAGATACCAGAGATATTTATAATGTAACAACCTTCAAAATCAACCAGAGCCCAAACGGGCTCCTGAGACTTTCTGCTCAATGTTTTTAAGTACTATCTGCAGAAACTGTAAACTCACGTGCGACGTTAAATATTGGAAATTTTTGTTAATTTTTTTTTCTCTCGAGGAAGTTTGCATGGCAACTTTAATAAGACAAAAACTTAGTCTGACTAAACATTTTTACACAGAGCAGTTCTTCCAAAAAAGGCGAAGCTAAGTCTTAGCTGGTGTCAAGAATACGACAGAGCCGTGCATAACTGATCATCATCAAGGACTGCCCGTTGCCATAAAGAGACTGTCGGTGAACCTCTGATAACAATTGATCTATGTTGCTAATATACCTAGGCCAACATTAACACTTACTTCTCAATTAAGGCAAAATGCTGGTTTAGGGAGGGGTAGGTGGGCAGCTTCCCAGAAACGTATAATGATCCAATGTAATCTTAAATCTGTACAGCCACTCGGGAAACCGCTTTTCTTCACGCCATCAGCAGCGCCGCCATTACACACGAGATCACTCTTCAATGCGCACGCAATAGAATCCCCGGATGTAGATGCGGTAAAACGAGAAAACAGCTGCAAGGAGACCGTGAGTGGGAATGGGGCGGATGCAGCGATAACACCAAATATGGAGAAAAGGAGACGAGACGCTTCATCGACAGACTAGAGAAAGGAAACGACGCTCGCACAGTATTCAACCTGCATAATAATCAAGTGGGAAGAAAGGTAAACTGACTCGACATTATTTATCGTTCGCATAAAATCGGCAAATGTGTGTCGTGACCAATCATAAGAGGTAGAGGATTTAAAAAGTTACAGAGGTTATGTTACGAATTATGCCAAAATTCTAAGAGTAGGAACTGCCTACAAAAGTGGGGCCCGGATGGAGAAAGGTTTGAAGTTGTGGGTTTTTGAAAACTTGTTAGCCTAAGTTCATTTTCGTTGTTTATATCGTTTGGTATAATGCTCGGGATTTTGTGGCCGAGAGTTTGCCGTACATGGGGAATTTCTTCGTCATCGTTTTAAAAAGAATCCGTCAAATCTCGTGTGGGACATACCACAGTTTCTTAGACTTCCTTTGTACAACCGCAAATTGCGCTACTTTTCAATTTCCAAGTCCTGTAATTAAACATGCACGATGACCTACATTGATTGACTCAAGCTCAAACTTTACCCAGCAGTTCTTTTGTCTTGCCAGTTTTAACTACAATGGTCTGACAGAATGATTGTTATTTGTTTAAAACAGGTTGTTCGAGGAAGCCTCAAAAAAGAATGCAAGTGTCATGGCGTCACTGGCAGTTGTACCTTGAAAACCTGCTGGAAGCAGCTGGCTCCTTTTGCCGTCGTTGGATCAGCGCTTAAGCAGAAGTACCTCACAGCTGTTCCAGTGTCATTCAAAAACAACAAACTTCACGAGAAAGAAGGCCGAGACAGACCGCTATCAAGGAAATCCAAGAAGCTTGTTTACTTAGACTCGTCCCCAGACTACTGCGTACGAAATACTACAGCTGGCTCTCTTGGAATGCTGGGAAGAACCTGTACAAGTGACGCTGGACACACCAAGCAATGCAGATCTCTTTGTCAATCTTGTAACTTGCGGGCTCAAACCAAAGAACATTACAAACAGGTCAAGTGCAGATGTAAATTTGTGTGGTGCTGTACTGTGAAATGCGAGTTATGCACTGTGAAATATTCGCTTACAACTTGTTCAAAATAGACTTACACCATGCGGAAAGAATTTCTAGATGTATTAACTGTAAATTAGGTTTTTATTCTAAAATAAGATTAAGGAAAGAAACATTAGGTAGCTTTTCTAAGTTTTTTTTCTTGTTATGACGTGTTAGGAATGGTAAGCATTTTATTCGAAATTGTATTTCACCTTCTTAGAGCAAGATGTTCTAGATGTATTAATTGAAAATTAAGTTTTTAATCCTATAATAAGGTTAAGGAAAGAAACATTACGTAGGTTTTCTAAGTTGCTTTTTCTTGATACGACGTGTTCGGAAAATGGATTAATCGTGTGCAGCTTATACGAAACAGATTCATTGTATTTTTACTTTCTTAACGCATGCGTCGTAAGCTAGTGTTTAACGGTTTCAAAAGGTTGTATTAAGTATCTTGACTTCCTAGTCTTTTTACATTGTATAATGAGGGATCTACACGCTTGAATATTGTGTAATAAATTCTGTTGTTATGTATGTCACGCTTCCTGTTTCTTTTGGGTTTAGGAAAAGATTTGAAAGGATCATTAGAAACACACGGACCCTGATTGCTATTACACATTTTATTCACTGGGGAGGTAAACATTGTTACATGAGAGATTTGAAGATAAAAAAGAGTAAGAATATATTACAAAGATAACACTCCGCTTGAAATTGAGACAAATACCCAAGTTACAACGATTGCATTCTTATACACTCGCTGTAAAATTGGCGCACGGCAAACGACTCTGAAGTATCTTTCTAGCAAGATTGGGAACACTATTTTTATTGCTACATTCTGCTCTTAAATCCTCTCTTTTCGTTTTTAATTTTTTGATTTTACGAACAGGATCTCGTTGGGGTAAACTGTTGGGAGTAAAAACCGTTTTTCTACCGCTGTTCGCAAAGAGTATCATCGCTTCTTCCGTAATTTTCATGTCTGGCTTCGTGGCCAATGGTTCCTAATTAAGAAGCCATAGCCTTTTTCGCTTTCCTATGCCCCAAAACTACTAGCAATTAAACTAGCAGCTACCCCAATGAAACCGTTTTCACTAGCGCCAGTCATAGCTACCTGAAGATTGCACTAGCTTGCCATTGACCGACAAAATCAGTGTCAGTTATTTTCATCGACATGCACGTATGTACAACGCTAAATCCGATAGCAGGTCAAAACGCTCTAAAGACAACTCGCCCTGGACAAAACACTCCAACGATGGTAACCTCGGCTCACAGACAGCAGTAGAGCAATAGCGGGCCATCTCACTGCTGAACGTTTCCTGTAGTGTACGTTTCGGCGATTTGTCTCGAGATTGGGCGACTTGTCTTTAATAGAGGAGCATCTTGGAGATTTTTTACTTAGTCTGAAGAGTCTGAATCAGATTTCTTAGCCTTCTCTTTCTCTTTTTCTTTCTTCTTTTTCTTCTTTTTCTTTTCTTTCTTTTCCTGTTACAGGGAAGGAAGGATCACAAATTAATATGGTCAGTTGAAGCCAGATAAACTAATCAAAAGTGGGATATATCAACTCAGATCTTAGCTGATCCAGGATGACTTACTGATTCATGAAGGGCTACTATAAAAAAAGTTAGTTGTCAAAGAAAAGTCATATAAATACTATTACTTACTTCGTCAGAGCTTTCTTTCTCTTTTTCTTTGGCCTTCTTTTTGTCTTTTTTGGATTTCTTTTTATCATGTTTGCTCGGCGTATCCTTATCTTCATCGCTTCCCTCCGCGTCTCGTTTTCTCTGTTCGAGGACAAATCATCAATGAGCAAGCAGGCAGAAAAGAATCGGCCATGATAGCTGCCGATATGCTTGGGTTGGGCTTACGAGCCTCACGGTACAGTGGTTGTGAAATTTTTTCGGGGACAAGACGCAATGCACACGGCCACTTCCGCGTAGACAAAGTCAATGCTACGGTTAATATCTCGGTATGTGAGACAGACAAATAAATGTACCCCAAGAAAAATAACGCGGAAATAGGGCGCACAGCCGCGATTTTGTCTGTACAAAGGCTAATTATATCAGCCATCGTTTACTTACAGGCTCTACCCTGGGTTTGTCCCACCCTCTGTTCGTGTCGTGTGGCAGTTGTGTGTATTTTGGAGTAAACTGTAGCCGCCGTAATGCTCATCTGTATTTCTTCTACTGAATACAAAAGATCGATGCCCAGATTTCAATAACAACCACGGCCACGTAAACAGATGTTGGTCTGCCTTTGGTTATGGTGGCGAAGATTGTGAGCCTTGATGATCCCGAGAGACTTACTATCGTATTTTTCACCCTATGCTCATCGCCATCTCGTGGCGGTGAAGCTAGGGGACCTTAAACAGCCCAAGAGCTATGCCGGCGGATTTTTACTCCTGGTAGGTCTAACCAAGCCGGAATAGTCAAGGGTGAGAGGCCAATCTAAAAACAGCCTCTGGGCTATCATTCCAAGTTGGGGGTTTGGCATGGGGCCAATCGCCCCTCACTGTGATACTTTCACGGATAACAGAAACATGTTTAAAGTGGGAAGAAAGACGATTTCCGCCCTGTTCCCCAGTTGCGGAGAAGAAACGAGCCATAATGACTCGATTAATTTACAGGGTCTGGAAGGGCATTCTCGGGATTCGGGATTGGACCGAAATACAGTACAGGGTTCAGGAAAACGCAAAATGGTTCAACGGGATACGGGATTTGACTACTACTCGGGAAGCGGAACAATATCTCCACTTCCACACCCTGTATTTACAGCAACGTACCTTTTTTCTTTCTTCTACTTCTTGAGGTGTCACAGGTGCACCAGGAACTGGTTCTTGTTTCACCTGCACAGCCTCACCAGATTCTTCCGGTGTTGAAAGTTCTTGTGACGATACTGGGGATTTCTGCCTACTACAGATGGAAAGAATTGGATTGATCACTTACAGTCACAAAAGACTTAAAGTGGTATTCTGTCGCAACAACAAAAGACAACTAAAACAAAGCAATGCACAAAACCTGAACCTAAGATTTTTTTCTGGTAGGTCTAAAATACAGGTCACAATCTTTTTACCACAGGAACAGTAAAATATATGGAAAAGAACCTCGATATAACAAAACCTCCTTATAGCGAACATATTTTAAAAGTCCCTTGGCCCTTCGTTATCGAGGTTCCACGGCACTAATACATGGATGATGTCACGGGAAACTTGTTTTCTTTGTTTTGTTCAACATGGCGCGCGGTTTTGAAAATGTTTGTGAGATTACGTGAAAGCCTCGAAAAAAGTTTAAAAGGAGCTATTTACAAAGATTAAAGATGGAGAAATAAAGACAAAAAGAGTTCTTGACAACGTGAGAATGCCCAAACTGAGAGAAATCTTCACAACAGTTGCCTTAGTGTATGAGGCAGGTATTTGCATCGGCGTTTTTTTTTTTCTGATCATTGTGTAAAACAAATAGATTTCATGTTGAAGTGGGCCTGTTCAGTAATAGATCACAGACGGCTACATGGAATCTATTAATTTTGTTAAACAGATCATGGAAAGTTGCTGTCAACTTGTTAAGTAAGCGCTAACCTGAGATCAGGATGGCTTTCAATCCATTCCTTGGGTGTGTTCTCATTTGGTCGACCACGTTTATCCAGTTTACCAGAGGCGATCAACTGCTTCTTTTGCAGAGCCTAAGAAATAAAACCAAACAAAATCGCATGGTTATCAACACCGAATCTCTTTCAAAGTTAAACTACTAAAAGGGGACACTATAGGACAGGATATACAATGTATCTACCTTTGTAAAGAATGCTGGGTTTCGGCTACAACCAAAGATTTTGGATGCCAAACACTGTCATAGATGTTATTTTTACATATCTGGAACAGTTTATAACATCTTCAAGTAGGGTGCAGCGACAAACTCTAGTCACCAATTTGTCGAATGCACTAACTTTCAGGATTTGATCACCAGGGTGGGGAATTAAGGCACATTCAGGGCTCCAAAAAAGTCCTGTTTGGTCGTCTGGGATGAGTAGATTTTCTTGTTGGACAAGTAACTTTCAACCCTTCCACTGCCAGAGTGGTTGATGGAGTTTTGTGAGGTGACTCTAACTTTTGAGTCTGCGGGTGAAAATCTATGATGTGACCATTCAAATGAAACCTCTCTGCCTGTATCTACACATGGTGCTATTTGCCTTTTCACAAAGTAAACTTTGGAAATTTGGTCGAAATTTTCTCTTGGCTTATTTGGCAGTGAAAGGGTTAAAGCTCACTTGCCCGATGGGCAAGGAAGGGTCCAGGCAGGTCATGCTCCAACTGAATCATTACCAAAGACAAGGAAGTTAAGTTACCAAAGGCAAGCAAAATGACAGAGCTGCTTGCCCAAAGGACATGCCGGAATTCAAGTTTTTTTTGAGCGCTGACATTGGTGCCTAAATAAGGGTGTAACTTCATACCCTAGGCCTAGGAAATCTCAGCTCTGCCTTATTGATTCTGATTTTTATATTTGATTATAAAATATTGCATCAGAACAATAATAATTATTCAAATTATGTCTTCATACCTTGGGTCCCAGGCCCCATTTTCTGGGGTATGTATCTCTTTCCATAATGACCCTCTTGATCTTTGCTACAACGCCATGGTCACATGCCGCCATGACTGCTGTTGTCATAAGAGCAATGCCTAACAATCAAGAATGCATTATTAGGACCTTTTTTGTACTAACTTGACTTTAAGACATGTGGAATAAAATACTGACATCAGAACTGAGCTGATTATAATTATTTCATTGCCTTCCCAAGTCTAAATGGAACTGCATGTTTTCCACTTAAGAATTATTTTCAATGATTACATCTGGGTTACATCATAATGCTTTAAACACTATAAACAATGGAAAAACAGCAAAACTGCCCAAGGTCAAACTGGATTTTGCACTCCATAGTTTTTATTTTTTTAGGTGTCTTGATATTTTATTCATTGCCTTTAAATTTAAGAAACATTAATTCTAGAGTTTTATTTAGGAAAGCCTTGAACGACTATTATATTGTAATTTAATTGTAGCTTTAAACGATTATTAACTTAGTGCATGTCTGCTCTTATATATTTCTGTTATTCTCATTAATTTTATTAGTTATTAATAATTAATAGTCAGGAGGACCCTGTTGATAACTGTACTTGGTACGGAAGGGTTATCCTGGATAAATATTCAATTATTATTATTATTATTATTATTATTATCATTATTGTTATTTTGTTTACGAGAACGTGCAGTGGCTGTCTAATTGATTTTGTTAAAAATGCGGCTAACAAATGACTGATTGACTGACCAACACCTAATTGTTGATCAAAAAGATTTATCAATGCTGAATGACTGACTTTCTGATTAATAATGCTGATGTACAGTGTACAACTTAATGCTTTGCTGACTGCATGATTCAATTATTGGCTAACCGGCCAATGACTTATTAAGCACTTTGAATAGTAACTGACTGACACTCACAGGGTGTTGATTAGACATCGGAGATAGCAGAATTCCCTGTTTGCTATGCAGATTTCTCCAGCTAACGTTCGGGGCCTGTGACTATTGTTTTTTTATTCAGACGTGGAGCCTCTTTCAGAATATAAACCTTTCTCCTGCTACTAGAATTCTTAATGAAAACCCTGCACTCACCAAGAGCAATAGCTTCTCCTTTGGTTGTCATAATAACTATCTCTTCATTCATTTCTATCCCAGACTCGTATCTCAGGAGACCGGGGAGCATAAGCTTAGCCCCATAACAAATAGCATTCACCTAAAACACAAAAATTAAACATGGAAGATAAACACTGCTTAATCACAATAAAATATTTAAAATCAAATCTGGGACCAGCCAGCAGTATGGCCTGGAATTCAGAGTAAGTGAACCTTAACATATCAGTTGCATAGCCTTTGGTCATTTCAGTGACCAGAGGCATCACTTTATGCTTTGTCTTTTTAAAGCTAGCAACACAACTTAACAGAAAAATGTACAGCTGATAATTAATGATCAGAAAACAACTTCTCACTTACAGCACTATCTTTTACAACCAAACGCTTGTGAGAGGTCAGCAAGGCTTCAAGTGGTTTGATACAGCGGCGGAGGTAGGACTCTGGAAAAAAAATATGTTACAAATGCATTGGTATGGTCATTCTGTATTTAAATACTACTAAATTGATATAAAAATAAAAATAAAAGAGGTTTTGAAATGAGTTTTTAGAAATGATCGTCGCAGTGAACGCAATTTATGCAATTGCATAAACAAGCCTGAAAAAATTCAGGACTTCAACAGGGTTTGAACCCGTGACCTCGCAATTACCGGTGCGATGCTCTACCAACTGAGCTATGAAGCCACTGACGTTGGGAGCAGGTCAATTGTGGGTTCATATGTTCCCGTGAAAGAAATGAGTGTTAATGAAATGAAAATGAAGAAATGATTGTTGCAGTGAACGCAATTTATGCAATTGCATAAAGAAGCCTGAAAAAATTCAGGACTTCAACGGGGTTTGAACCCTACTTAATAACCAGTCTGTTATAATATTAAAAAAGAAAGAAAGAAATAAGCAAAACACATCCACACATGTAGTGATTCTTCATCCACTGTCCTGATCGTAGTGGACTTTGGAAACATTGGTTTATGGGAAAGACAAAAATCAAGGTGAACAGCGAAAAAATTAATGGAGCAAGGAAGGGAACCAACAGCAAACTCAACTCACAAATGGGCTTGCCTTCAAAATTCAAACCAGAGCCACATTGGTGGGTCAAGGGGAGTGCTTTCACTACTGCACCGCCCTTGCTCTCCAGTTTATCTCCTAATTTACTATACATAATGTTATGTAATTAATAATAATAATAATAATAATAATTTAAGTAACTTTTTATTACCATCTTTGTAATTATCATACATCCACTGAGCATCAAGAATGTCATGCATGGTGGCCATATTATCCTAAAAAAGAAAATAAGATGCATTAAGCCTGGTTCTCATACATGTATGCCACCGAAGAACCTGGGACATAGCCACTGATGCTGCCTGCGATACTGCTGCGGCATGTGAGGACATAATGCCACCGGCAAAAAGAAACATCACAGGTCTTTACCGCTGGCATGCCTGCGATCTTGAACTTGAGTCAACTTCACAGGCATGCCAGCGGTAAAGACTGACACACCCTCTGTTGCTGACAACTTCTGTTCTCATGTTGGAACAGTGTTGCAGGCAGTACCAGCAGCATGTCACAGGTAGCTCAGCGGCATATCAGAACCAGTCTTCATAAAAATACAGTAGTTGTACATATATGTTATTTTCACATATTAAGATGTCATGTTTTTGCACACAAGCCGACAAACATGACCGACAAAATGCGTAAGATATACATGTACATGTACAGGGCACCAAGCACACTGATAGTTAAGGTGTGGTAAAATGGGCAACAAAAAATGTGCAACTTGCTTTGCGACTTTGCTGTAAAATGAGTCGAACAGTGATGTTGTGCAGGGGGTTCATTAAGGGCCGGACACCGGGCAAATTGACCGGCTGTGAACACGACTTTGCCCGGCTGCTTTACATCTCAAAGAACTTCTTTTTAATACAAGGAACGATCAAAAACAGTTTAAGTTACAATCGCGCCCTTTTCTTGATAAGTCTTATCGAGTATAAAACATACTTTGCCGTGCAATTTCCACTTTATTACACGCGGCATGTCGTTCGTTATGTGTTAAAAACAAGAATCGCCCCATAACACATTGCGAAAAGAACTGTGTTTCATAAACGACCACCTGAAATGTATCAGTGTTGCGAGTACGTGATCATGGCGGCTCAGAAAATGGCAGATTATTTTTCAGCTTCAGCCAAAGGGCTTCCGGTAGAGGAAAGGCCAAGAGGTGAATAGACTTCTTTGTGATTTGACCTTTTACTTGCCAGTATATATTTAATGGCCTAATCATCGTGTTCAATGAAGCGAAGCGTTATTTTTTATTCGTCTTATGGTTTACACCAATGAATTGAAAGTCATGGTCTGCAGTCTCAAAATGCAGGAAAACACATCCTTGCGACTATAGAATTTCAAAATTTTCCTGGGGAGCATGCCCCCAGAACCCACTAGGGGGCAAACCCTCCCGGCCTTGCCAATTCTTTGCCCGGGTGTCAAACTCAGTTGCCCTCCTGTTCAAAACCTTAATGAACCCCCTGGTTGTGCGTTTTATTACCCATGAAAATAAACCTTGCAACCTTATTCGTTGCTCAAGACAGGTTCGAACATGGGTGGTAAAATGGGCCACATCGCTTTTCAACTTGTTTTGCAGCAATGTTACAACTGAAAACAAGTCGCACGTTTTTGGTAGCCCATTTTACTGTAGCTCTAAACAGCAAAGTTTCAATGAATCTGGCCCCCTTAGTCTATTCACTAACAGAATGAATGAGAGAGTCTTGTAAGCCAAGGCTGATCTGACTTTTGAGTCTGTGGACAAAACCCTACAGTGTGATCATTCAAAAGAATGGCAGTGCTTTCACATGGTACTATTCATTTTTGCAGCATTTTACAAAAATGAAATAAATTTGGAATTTTGCAGAATTTTGACTTCAGCTACTTTTAAAACCCCATCACTTACTTGGGGGCTCGGGTTTTTTTCCGAGCATTTCTCAGTTGTACTTAATATCTATTTCTAATTTCATCATGCTAATGGCATGGGTGGATGGTTGGCTTTGAAGTGTACACAACACTTTTTTAAGGTGCTTGTGTGATGCAAGCAAGTTGGTGTATTGCTTTGCTTTAGTCCAGCATACACGTGAGATGCGAAGTCCTGACCTGCGACCTGCTCACCATGTGAGTTGCCCATAGCTAAGTGGTTAGTGCGTCGTGCCTGTATTTGGAAGGTCGTGGGTTCGATTCCCGCTGGGGGCTTGAATTTTTTTCCGAGCATTATATTATTATTTTCTTAGTTGTACTTAATATCTATTTCTAATTTTAGCACACTTGGGTGGTTGGTTGACTTACATTCTCAGACTGAATTCCAGAGCGCACTCTCCTAAGTTCCTGCATGTGTGCACCGATCCCCATTAACAAGCCAATGTGTACACAGAGGGTTCTGATATAAGTTCCTGCCTCACAACTAACCCAAAACACACCTGAAAAAAACAAGAAAACACCCCGACTTAGTGAGTTTAGTGGTCAGGTGAACTAGTTATGACAAAAACAGTGATCTGGTCACACGTGTCCTTTATAAAAAGACAATTATTTGCAAGTCTGAAACTGTACTTCTTCTTTTGGAGCAGGTACTCCTACTACTGCCAACTCTCATGCATTACAGCTGTGTGTGCGAGTCTCACACCTGTGGACTAGAGACAACGATCTCACACATCATGGACAATTTCTCATGCCTGACTCACAAATCTGGACGAACTGTCCCTTAACACATAATGAAAATTCAATTCCGTTTCCCCCAAAATATTAATGAATATCATGAATTCGCTCGTAAATGATGTCTCTGAGTGGATAGCTTCGGAAGCGTCCAAGCTGACTTCATACAACAATGTTGACTTGGGTCTTAACTGTATCAAAACACACTACAACTTTAACCTTTAAATAACTTTGGAAGTCCTCAAAGGTTGTCGGAAAAAACTTTGGATATTTTCAACAAAGTCCAGAAGTCTTTGGAAAATCATTGGAAACATTACTTTGGAAGTCACTGGGACATTTTTGAAAATTCTGGTCACGACAAGTTGAAAATCTCAGGAATTTGACTCTGAAAAGTTGGGAGGTATACATACTTACCAAGATGCCGCTCATCATCATAGTCAATAAGCTTGCTTTCATAAATTGTTCTTATCCTGAGTTGTCTCTTCACAGCAGAGATCAGTGGTGGCCTTTGAAATAAGGCTCCGGTAAGCATTTCTATTGTCTGAAAGAAAGAATTAGAAAGTTCACACTAAGCCTCAAATAAGAGACAAATCAAGAAACTTGTTTAGAATACAATACAAAAATAATAATGTACAATTGTACCAGCAGTTTTATGAGCAACATGTGTTATCTTTGATTACAAACCTTTTACATGTACTTCACACCCTCCTTAAAAATTTATCATACTTTTACATACATGTACAAGTTTCAATGCATGCTGTGTGTACTAACCTTTGACAAATCTGCCACTTTATCAATGGCTTCATGGAGCCTGACAATACAAACATACTCTTTGCCTAAAATCACAAAACAAGAGGGGAAACATCACTACAGTCACTGAGTGTAGCTAAAGTGCAAAACCTCTCTATTCATGTGGCATGTCTGATTATAACTTACAATGTACATGTACATGCAATTGCCCTGAACTGAAAAAAAAAATGCAAATTTCCATATTCGAGTGTTATCTCCAATTTTTGCATTCTCCACACATCCAAACATCAGAAGCTGTAATTTTGCATCAGGAAGAAACTGCAGCATAGAAATCAACTTAAAAATAATATTTTAGGCTGTTTTGTTTTTTTGGAAGATTGTGACCAGAAAAGGGGTTGACTTTGGCACAAATGGTGTTTTTCGGCGAAATTTCCAGGAGTGAAATGGGTCAAACATACGTAAGTGTATAAATGTACATGCACGTCAAAGAGAAAGAAAAGTTATGTGACCATTATAATACCTGCACCCTGTTGAGATTTAACAAGTCTTGTCGCCCTCTCAATGCAGACAATCAGACAGCCTGTCACCTTAGGATCAAGAGTTCCACTGTGTCCAGTTTTCTCCACTCGAAGAATCCTTCTGATCCATGCCACCACCTGTCAGTGATTTTGTTACAAATAGTTATAGTGAGTCCTGGAACTCATCTTGTGCAAAATCATGAGTGCTCCCTGCCCAGAACCAGTGAGTCCCAGTAAAAGTAAAACCAAGTCCGAAATTAATAACGCTTGCATATGGGCGTTTATGTAACCAGACAGTTAATCTGAAGACAGAAAGCTCTGTATTACAGTATACTAAAATCAAAATATACATGGTGTAGTCCTTCTATTTTAAAGCACAACAAAGGCTAAAAGAAATATGCATTGTTAAACAACAGCCATAATAACTGCCACAGAAATTACACGAATGGGACATTTCTTCAAATACACATGCTCAGATTGATCGATCGATCTTTGCATCCCACGGGACGCATACCATGAATTATTTTGCGTCTTTTGGAATTTTGATGCATCAGGGACGCAGGATGCAGATAACAAAATCACTGAACTATTAAATTCTCTTAAAATACCAAACCAGGATTAGGAGAAAATTCAATCATACCTCGTGTGATGAAGGATTGGCCGGTTTGTCAAGATTTATAAATCCACTCCTAATAAGAAAAAATAAACACTGGTAAGGTGCCTGTGAAATACAAACAGTTCTCCAAGCTTCAATTTTTTCAAAGGAACCTTCTGGCAAACTAAAATTCAGTGTTCTCCCTAAATTTTAGCTCAACAGGTAAGGGACCATTCATGGCCGGTAAGGCTAAAAACTTCCTTGGGGGAAGAGGGGTAGTAGAGTGAGTGATATCGCTCTGCTCTGGCTGGGAAGTTTAGGAAGTAAGTTCTCTGAAACGTCATTCTCTCATTTTTAAGACCTATGTTATGCAAATCGGCCATGGTCATCTTTAGACAACAATTTAAAACATGTAATTCCAATAATTAATTTTCACTCTGTCTTCAATGTTCTCTTTCCAAAATGACGTGTGACCCACAAAAAGAAAAGCTGTGTAATTTTCCATATATTATTTCATTCATTTCCTTGAGAGAATTGGATCAGATTTTTTAAAACTTTTTATTTAATTTTAGTAAACCTTCCAGTGGTTGCAGGCAGTAAGAAGTGTTGCCTCAGGCAGCAACTGTTACCAGTTAGCGCCTGGTAACGAGAACACTGAAAATTATAGAATGATCCCCACATATAAAATTCAACAGCAGTGGGTCATCTGGCCTAGTATTTGCTCATCTTTAAAATAATCAAAATGGTTGTTTAACTATCATCCCATCATAATGACTTATCAACTCACGAAATATAATCTTTCAGATCCCTTTTCAAAGGTGAACATCCATTTGGAAGAGGTGTAAAGTGACCAGTTCTGACATTCAGCTTGTCATAATTCTGTAAACAGAAACAAAAAAAGGTAAAATTTTCATTATTTTAGAGCATTACTATAAACTTTCACAACCCCAAAACAAGTATCTAAGCATGGACACAAGACAAAAAAAACATGTTCTAACAGGCTGCTGCCAAACATTTAAAGTTTGATAGCCATTAAAGTAAACTGTCACGCCAAAGGCTGCAAGTTGTTTATATGTTTTTGATCAGTGCATTCTACTGATATTTCATTTTTCTCAACTTCCAGGCATATTTCTTGCACAGAAAAAGCACACTTGCTTCTGGAAATTATTCTTAACGTCTAAACAACCGCCTGCTCTAAACTTTGAATGCTTGGCAGCAAAACATGTCATGTTTGCACCCAATTAGAACTACAGTTTATTCCTCACTGTCTTGTTCAGGCTTAGATGCAATAAAATGGTATGTTTAAGAACTTTGAGCAATGACCAAGTTCGGTTAGAATTCTACATCACCATTACAGCATTCGGGGATCACAAGAGCAAGAATGCATGAACCCCCTTCTGGCTTCAAGAATCGGTATAATAATAATATCAAGCTTTACCTCCCAGTTAAGTCTTGTATATTTTTTTAAGCAAACAATGAAATGCAGTCTTAGGAAATCTTTGTTTTTCAAAACAAGAACCCCAACCCCACAGTATGGTGTAGTTGATATTATTGCAGTAATTTGCCGGTTTTCACATAACGTCATCAAAATTCAAACTAGAGAATAATTATTAAGGATCCTTCTGAGATTTAAATTCATGAAGTATTAGAGCAGCTAAAAACTTATATTCAGACAACTTTTCACTTCAAAAGGGTGCTTTGTTTTGTGACAATGATATAGTACACTTGAATTTCTATGCTTTATCATTATGACCTATTCGGTGGGATGTTTTTTCAGCAGTAAAATTCAAAACTGAGTTCCTGAAAGTAGATTATGCAGATAAAGTAACAATATTGAACACCAATGATGTGATGATGGTTCACCTTTAACAAAAGAGGCCACTTTGATGTGTCCAACACTTCAGTCTTGGAGGTCGGCTTTAAATGAAAATCTTCTTCATGCTGGGTTTCCTGTGAGTAATGTGACAAAAAATATTATGTTTTTATCCTCAGGCACTTTCCATTTGTCAGAACTGAGTGGCCAGACCATTACTGTTGTATTGGGAATTTCACTTATAATAAAAAATATCTACTAAGAACAGTCAAATCCTAATAGTTTGTATGAAGGAGATGTTTTTCAGCAAAAACTCTTGGAAAAAGCTTATTTCTTTGTCAAAATGACTTGCCCCGCCATGGTCTGGCAGGCCAGTTCTGACTTTTGGAAAGCACCCATAGTTTTCAAGGCTGACAGTTACATTGCATTGTAATGTTCAAACTTGCACCTATAACCAAAGCTGTGCTCTAAGGAAAATATTGAAGAGAACCCAGTGCTCTGAAACTGCAAAACATAGGGTGCCCAGCATAATTATGATTTGTATGAAAAAACTAATATATCCTAGTCTCCTGAGAGTGAAAGTTAGGCGCCAGGGGCCACTATAATGCTTCTGTGCTCTACTATAATGCTTCTGTGATTTCATTTACACTCCCTTTAAGACAACTGCATTGATTTAACACACTAAATTTGTTGATTGTCACCATGTTCATTAACTATGCTAGCCTGTGAACAGGCTTTTGATCGAGCAGGGAACTGAGGAGAAGCAAAAGAGAAAAGGCCTGTAGACAAACAATTGGGACCACCGTTCCACGGCACCCGCTGTGCATCAGATCCTGATGCAAGCTCCTGTTGGCGAGAACACAGACTGTTGACAGGTCTGATCGACATCGGCTTTTCGGTCGGCACGTAGCGCGCGATTTGATCACAAAGTGGCAATAACAAAATAGTCCAAAGACTGTTAAGCTAATTTAAAAGCTATTACCAAGGGAGGAAGTAAGCGCTCCAATAAACAACGACTTTTTGCAAAATCGGCAATGAGGCTCGCACTCCATTTCACTCTGTTTTCAGACGGAGCAAAACACAGCTCATTTCCCGTTAATTTTCCCAGGAGTTACTCACACGCGAAATTGATTGACCGATAACTATCTTACTGACAGATGATCAACAGGATAATTATAAGACGGCAGAATAGTGACCTCAAATGTTTATCTACATTCTCTCTACCCCCTTTTCTCTTCCCTTTCTTTGCAATTTTTTTCCCCAAACAGAGAGCCTGTTCATAGGCTATAACAATGCTGGGACTAATGCCTCTAAAATTAGGCCCTGTTTGCACTGTGACAAAGAAAAATGAGTTTGGCATTTGCAAAAAATTTGAAAATTTTGTAATTAGTAGTTGACGTTTGGAACCATGCTTCCACCTGTGACCAGAGATGCTCATTATATAAGATGACCTGATGAAGGATACCTGTCAAGGGACAAAAGATTTTGTCACCTGACAAGACATTGTAGGTTTCCAAAGCTAATGGATGGCATCTTTGAAGTCTGGCAACAGTTGAGAAACTTTTGGTAGGTGAAAAATATTGCTTGCACAAGAAATTGCTTCCCGTTGACTGATGTTTTTCACAGAACAAACAGAATTGCCCATTGTACAAACAGGGCCTAATACTCTGAGGTGCAACACGTCGACATGACAAATCTGTGAAATCACTCTGTGTGTGCAAGTTAGGCAATACGTCACTGAAACAAGTTGCACCACATGTTATAATGACAAATCCCTTCGTGTTTTCTAGAGAGAATTTTAGTGGAAATCTTTGTCTTAGCAACAGAAGTTTGTTGCTGCAACAAGTTGCACAAATTAAATCTGATTTGATTTTGTGTAACATGTTGTGACGTTAGGGGGGTGACAACAAAATTCTGTTCTAGACACAAAGCTTTCACAAAAATTCTTAAGTACACATGAATTGGTTTCTGATGTATAGCTGTAACTTATTGCCTGGTGTGTTCATGTGCAGTGCTCAAGATCATACTATGCACTTTACACAACCATAACAGTTACTGCTGGTTTGCAGCTGATTACAAGGCTACCATGTTCCATGTTGGATGATAAGAACAAAAATGATCCGTTGCAGGGAACTGAAGTCCTTTTTTCAAGAAAATTCTGCAAAAAAAAATCCACTGACACACGACCGCCTCGTCACAACGTTGCAAACCAAGATCGGAGAATAATCCCGTTTTTTAATATCTGTCGCGAAACAATTATTGATGTAACCAAAATCCAACAAGCAGTGAACAAGTTAATTTTATATCTACTAATCTACTAATTATAATGATGTGCAACGCCAGTTTAGCGATACAACTGAGCAGCTACTTAAAGATAATTAGCAGAGAATATATCTGCATGTTAAGCTTATGTGCGAGGAAAGTGGCAGACCAACTCACCCCCACATGGTTCGAAGAGTCGACATCAACCGCCTCGCTAATGACCTTCTTTTCTTTCTTTGAAGAACCTGTACGATCGATACGAAACGATCGTCAGTAGAAATGCGTTAAGTATGACTAGCTTCTTCCAAAGGACGAGCAACACTACAAAACAACTCATTTCACAGCCTATTGTATCCAGATTGTTTTGTAAGCGCGCTGCACATGCAAACATTACCTATATCCTCTTCAGATTTACGCTTGTCTTTTTTGTGCTTCTTGCGCGGCACAGCTTCTGCAAGAAAATAATTCAATAAACAAAACGGCCTTAAATGTGTGAGCAAGAAGCCTTTCTTTGTTGCACCAAATCACAGAAAATCAAAGTGATCAACGCACTCACCAGCGTCCGCCATGTTTCCACGTGCCTAAGTTGTCCAAATACGCATGCGCCGCTTTTTAACTGGGCTGCCTGTGCAGCCCAGTTCATACCTTCGATCTTTCCTCCTGTTTGGAGGGAGGGGGGTATTCCTGGCAATTTGTGGTGGGGATGTGCCGTCTGACTTTCTAAATCCTTACCCTAGACTTTATTTAAGACCAATATCTATAAGGCCAATGTAAGGAAGTACCCGCTGGCATGTTTGGTTCGCAAAATGAACGCTATCAATTATTAACTGAGCAATCCGGGGGCGTATCCCTGGGAAGTAGTGGTGGGATGTGTTGCTCGACTTTCCAAATCCTGACTTTAGATCTTATTTCAGATCAATGGGTGCGCGTCTTTGAGATGATCCGGATCAGGATCAGTGATCCGAGTTCACTCGGATCATTGTAGATCAAATGAACCGATGAATCCACTCTGAACAAGGATTCATCGGATCATTTGATCTACCATGATCCGAGTGATCTCGGCATAGGCGTACGGGCCGGGGGGCGAGGGGGGCTGCAGCCCCCCCAAAGTTTGGGCAACTCAGATTTTTTGGGCAGCAAGAGAAAACTTGGGCAAAGCCAGTTTTTAAAGACGTTTCGATGTTTTTTTTTATTATTATATTTTGAAGACACAAATATTTTCTATTTTAACCAGAAGTTGGCGTAATAATTCACACGAGAGAGTGGTTGCCTAGCACGTGATGAGTTTCTGGTTATAAGGGAAGGGTATCATATGCTGATTTTTTGTTGTTGTTGTTGGGCACTGTACTTCACTGTACTAGCTGGAGTGGGCTATTTCCAGTCATGATTTGATGAGAATAAACTTCCGCATAACTTTCTAGAATCACCTCCGCTCCTAGAACAGTGTGTGGCAGAACACGCATCAGCAATGGGTCTGAAAGTGAAGTGGCTGACTAATTCTCAGTTTGAATTACGACAAGAATCATAATTTTCTCGAAAAAATCTATCGAGGGTTTAAAAATTATTCACTAATTTGTTTAAGTAGACCGAAATGTTTACGAAACTCCTAACAAGATCGAGCGCTAATCAAATCCTTCCTTATTAGCAATTGGCAGGAGCTATCTCCATGATCTTTCATACACGTTTTTAATAAGATTGAAACTCCGTTTTCTAAACATCAAGATTTTCCTTTTTTACCTTATTTCTAACAATAAAAACTTCATTCCAAAATATCTCGATAACGCTCTTACAGTTCCGTTTTAACTTCACGAACATCGAGGCGACTATTAGAGGAAAGAGCTTCCCTGAACGATTTTGTAAGAACAGTTCCCAGTGAGAAATATTGCTGCAAGTATAATAGGTAATGGCGTCATTTCGTTGCTATGACAGCTCCGATGTCAGTGCAATCCTGATCATGACAAATTTCCCTCTTTATCTTATACAACTGTGGTGGCAATTTTTTCCAAATGCTTGTTTGTGGCGACGTAGTTTATGCTCAAACTTGGCAGGTATTGACTCTGAAAAACTGTATCGAGCCACTTTCATATGCCAGTACGGCCTATTTTGTTGCATGGCCCTAGTTTCCTTTCGACTGTTTTGTAAAAATTTGGGCAACTTGCAAGAATTTTTTGGGCAAATGGATTACCGCTCCCCCTGGCAAAAAATTGCCCGTACGCCTATGGATCTGGGATCACTGATCCTCATCCGGATCATCCCAAAGAAACGCACCCAATACCAGGAGCCTGTCAATACTTATAAGGCAAATGTAAGGGAGTATTCCCCCGGGGATTTTCGTTCATGACGATAAATACAATCAATTGTTAACTTGGTAATGATAAGGGCAGCCATTAAGTGAAGATGTGTTTGAAGCTAGCGTATTGTGCTTTTTCATCGTCTCCTTCAAAAGATGCTACGATGAGTACCTTTTGGGGTTTTTCTTCAGTTTTGGTTGAAGTTTGAACCTTTTGAGGAGTCTTTTCCCTTCCAAAACGTGATTGCAAATCTCTCTCTGTGTGTAGCTAGCTAGCTGTGTGTGTGTGTATATACATCCATTGAATAAAGACGTCTCTCAAGCTATCAAGGGCATTTTTTTTTCAGTGCCTTTTTCAAAAGATGGTAGGATGGGTAGTAGTTACTGGTAGTTGGGGAGAAGTAAATGTTTGCTAGAGCTACATTTTTTCAGCGGGAAACTTACTGGTAGTTACTGGTAGTTACTAGTGGTTACTAGTAGTTACTGGTAGTTACTGTTAGTTACTAGCAGTTGATGGTAGTCACTGGTAGTTACTAGTAGTTGGTATGGTACTTGGTGGTAGTTAGTGGTAGTGGTGGTAGTCATTGGTAGTTACTGGTGGTTGGTGGTAGTTACTGCCAGTTACTAGTAGTTATTGGTAGTTACACTGGGTAGTTACTTGTAGTTACTGGTGGCAATAATAATACTGTCGAACGTCTCAGTACGGACACCTCTCTATTACGGACAGTTTCAATGCCCCGACAAAATTCTCAGTTATTTTCTTTCAAAAAAACCTCCATAATACGGAGTCTCTCTAATATGGACAACGGACACTAAATCTCGGCGACAGAGAGTAAATTCATATAAACTTAACCTCTTTATTACGGACACTGCGGTGATCAGATGAATCCCGAATCCCGATCAGGTGAATCTGCACAGGGTGAATCCCGTGTAGTCTGGCTGGTGAGCTATGCAAAGTGATATAAAGCCCAGCCGCTATACTGCCAAACAACAATTTGCGAAAGGTGAACAGAGGAACATAATTGACTTTTTGAGGGCTTCACTAACTACAGATAGCATAAAGATCTTTTCTATTACATTTTGTACTCTAGTTACTGTTTACTGCACCTGCAAGATAGCGAAAGACGCTTTCAGAATTGTGCTTTACGTTACAACTTTTTACATGCAGCATATGTATTGCGCTGTAGCTTGTTTCGTTTTGCGCGCGAATGCAGTAGACCTGCACCATTCTAAACCTCTTATATCACTGGTGCCTTTTAATCTGCACTTCCATTGTTTTCAGGGATAGGGGTATTGTTATGTGACAATCCCTATTGTTTTCCCAGCTAATCAAAAACAATCTTTCAAATAGGTGCGGGATCGCCCCGCGAATGAGGCGAGTTAAGAAGCACCTGCCCATACCCTACCAGTTGTGACCTGAATTTTTGAATAGATACCTTACAGGTGGGAAACCCATCTTTGTTACACAACGCTATGCTCTACACCACGCTTTTCAAAATTTATGCGAATTTATTGGGCACATTTTTGAGAAAAATGGGGAAATCAGTGTAAGAAAAAGAATTAAATTAACTGTAAACCTGAAGAAGGCTGGTATGGCCAGCCGAAATATTGTTATAAAAAACAATACACGTTGTTTTAAATCAGCTTTGCTGTAGTCTTCGGACTTCTCGTTCTTGTAAGAAAAAGAGTTGAATACAGGGTTTAGCACCGAAGTACAGTGTTCAGGGTTAAGCACTGTTTAAAAAACGGACAGCCTTCAATAGTGTTATGATAAATGCATGTAAAGTACGTTTAAGTTAACCGGTGTCGGCCCTTGACGGTGTAGTAGATACGGACGTGGATTATACATCCAATGACGCGGGTTTAAGACCACATACTAACTACCGTTTTCTTCTGTTTTCTTTCTTCTCTTATTGACTACTTTAAGCTATGACTCCTATCATGTATTTTGAGTGAATTTGGGGTTTTCCGTTACCGTCACTATTTCCAGGGGCACCCAATGGATCTGTTCCTCAAAATATGCTGGCTGGGAGATTTGGAAGAACTGATATGTCCTTGGAAGGAAAGGTTACCTCGGAAATAGACAATTCAGGTTTTCTGAGGGGATTTGGTGTCTAGAATAGTGTTATTAGTGTTATTTGTCAGAAACCTCCCCTCCCCCCTCCACCCCCAACTGCTCAACTGAAGGGCTGAACTTCGCCCTTAGGCAACACCCAAAGTGGCCAGTAATGTCTGGACGTACGTTTGCTGGGAAACTTCCCAGTAAGTCAGGCTGCAGGTTGTAGGTGCACCTTGCTGGCTGGGAACTCTTCCATCAGTCTTGCTGGGAGTGAGGAACAGATAAATTTTCGAAGCAAAATTGATCGGTTTAAATTTGTGAGCTAGGAACTTTGCTACTGTTCAACTGCTTTTGATCTCAGAATTTGCCTTCGCACCTGAAAAGTTACCGGGCCTATCGAGAAACGGGCTCCAGGGTTGCAAAATACTAAACTTATGATGGCATCAAAATAAGACGAAAACGGCTCGGTTGTGCCATTCTTCGGTCAAAGCTCAGCCGCAATCATAGCTACGTATTTTCAGCCATCTTTTCTCAAACTTGGTGCTCTTCAAGGTAACAAGGCAGGATCGCTTTTTGGTCACTTTTCGACAACAGACGAGTTGAACTTGAAAAGGTTACCAATCCCTTTACATCATGGCCATCAACAAACGTTTATGGTTGAGGTAAAGTAACAGGATCATTTTAAATAAAACTGAACCCTTATTTTTGGGGAATTCTTAAATTCCTGGCCACTTAAGTTCAAATTTTAAAAATCACCGTCCATTCTAAAGACTCTCTTTAGCAGTACCCTCCCCCCTAAGATGAACTCTGCCCTCCAACATGAACCTCCCTCCCTCCAACATGCGATTGACCTGCACGCATCAAAACTTCTTATTTCATTGGTCCTTATAACCTGCACTACCAATTGTTTTCAGTGATAGGGGCATTGTTATGTCACCATCCCTATTGTTTTCCCAGCCAATCACAAACCTTGTTTGGAATAGGTGCAGGTCGGCCCCTGGGATGAACCTTCCCCTTCCAACATCAACTTCCCTCTCCAACAGGAACCTCCCCTCTCCAACATAAACCATCCCCCGACCAAAAACCTAATTCGACGCAGTCCCCAAATTGTAATATGGGTGTGGCTCAGGACGTACGCGAAATGATCGTCTCAGTGATAAAATACTTACAAAAATGTCACGTCAATATTTTTTTAATGTGTTTTGACCTGGAGACACTAAAACCAGCCTTGTAAATTAATAATTATTTAACTCTATTTTATTTCCTCCCTTGGTATATAACACCACAAGAGTTTACAAGAGTTCAGTGGTAAAACCAGCAGGCATTTGACGAAATCTTTCAGCACCTCCTGACGGTTGTGCCTTGATAGGGATCAATATGAGCGATGTCTCAGATGCTTAACTGTGCTAACTCGACTGCATTCTTTTTATGTGCTAAAGGGAGGAAAAGAGAAGACGTCAGTGGCAACAACAAACTTATATCTTATAAAGCGATTTTCGTATGACCTTGAAAAATAGTTTCGGTAAGTGTCCGTTATATGTTTTATCAGCAAATGGATGAAAAGATCAAAACATGGCCTCTTCGTTTTCCTGCCAAAGAAAACCCTAATATGGAGAGGGCATTGTTCAATTGGCCAATCGTGTTGCAGTATGACGTCAAAGCAAAGCATCGAATGATTTCTAGAAAGTCCTTGGGTATGAAGTTTTTTCGCCCGAGCGTTTGCTTAGCCAACTAAAAGCCACGTGCATTTGTATCCGTTTGATAAACCAATCAAATCGCTCCATTTCTGTTCGTTTGTTGTTTGTCTGGTTCTCGCGTTTTCATTTCAAGGTCATACGAAAATCGCTCTATTTCATGCCAGTAACAAACTCTTTTTCAAGCCCTAACTTACTTTCACCTTAGCGATAAAGGCCTTAACAAGTCCGGTTCGTTGTCATAACAGCAAATTTCAGGACAATTGCAGAAGACGTCATCTTACTACAACTACCACGATCCTTCAGTTTGTTGTTCTCCTGTGTAAATTACTTACTTAATTACGGACACACCAATTTATTTTTTCTTGGGGGCGGGGGGCGGGGGGGGTAAACTACGTGCATTATGGTCTATGTAAAACTGGCGAATAGCCGAATAGAGCAGGATTTCTTACATTGTTTTGGTATTCTTTAAACAGGTTCATTATCATCGACTGTCACTTCGTGAACCGCTTCTCTGAACAAATATCTTATTCGAAGCATCTTTTCCTCGTTAGGACACGGATCGTAAAATCCACTTAAATCACTCTGAAAGAGACAAACAAAACATCGAAAAACAGGTGTTACACAGAAGACTTTCAGTTCAATTAATTATATTAGCCAATCAAATCAGACAAAGAAAATACGTTAGGCCAATTAGAGGTTACAGAAAAAAAAAACAATGAAAAAACCCGTGGGCTGTGGCTGAATCTATGAAAAAGCGGAGGAAACGTGGGAACAAGCCATGATTAGTTCTAGTTTGACCTAATTGGCTTGACAAGTGACCCGATTTGGCACGACCAATCATAAAGTGGAGAGGAGCCAAAAATGGCGAGTAAAAGAGTGCTTTAAAATTTGTAAACTTGCTAAGTTTGAAACTAAGTAGGAGGTTGAAGGCGAGCATAGATATAACTCACTAAAGTCCCGAAATTTCACAGACCTCATACAAACCCATCATACAAACGTTTGTAAAATTTTACGACTCTGCCGAACTACTAGTTTATCTTGGTTCTATTTCGACAAATCTCTCTCAAACTTGGCAATTTTACTTTTTAGGCTTCCTTTTCAGCGGTGGTGACGGATTTTCGCTTACTACGCCATGTAAAAAATTTCAAAAAACCGTGAAAGGCTCTATTGTCAAACCTTGTGACGGTCTAATCATAGCGCGTAACTTTCTCGACCAATCAGAAACAATCAAAACCGTGACGTTTAGCATACACTTTCCCGCGCGACGGCTTTCGCACCTTTGAAGACTCAGTGAGGGAGAGTCGTGAATCTTTACCTTGAACCGTAACATCGATCACTTTACTGGGACCTTGACGAACGTCCTGTGAACTATAAGTACAAAAAGAAAAATTTTCTAAGAGTTTTAAGGTACAATACGATACACAAAGACAGTCTGAATCGTTGGTTTGGTGGCTTACCTTTCTCCCATGGATATTAAACGATCATACCATGAATTCACCATGATTAAAAAGCAACAAACAGACTTCAGGTTTACTCAACAGGGTAATGAGCACGATAAAGACAATATTAATTCTTCACATTTACGTTTCACATCCGTACTCAACCATAGAACCAAACGTTCCACTTCTAAAAAATTAGCAAAGGAAAGATGCAGTGATCAGACAACGAAAGGAAAAAAAAATTATTACAGGAAACCAAAGGTTTGTGAAATGCAAGTCATAGTCTATCCTCAGAAAATAGCAGACATTTCTCGACCCTACCACTAGTTTTCCCGCGAAATGACGTCTGAAAAACAAGTGCAGAAATTCCATGCTGATGACGCGTCACTGGCCAGATCTGGGTACCGTTTCTGATTGGACGTGCTGTGCGGGAAATTTGCTTCGACCAATCAGAAACACTACCCAGATCTGGGTAGTGACGGGCCATCAGTATGGAATTTCTGCGCTTGTTTCTCAGACGTCTTTTCACGGAGAAACCAGTGGTAGCGTCGCCAAATGTCAGCTGTTTTCTCAGGTTAGTTTTATTCACCACACCAAAAAATAGCCCACGTGTGATGAAAACTCGACTATGGTCAGACATACATAACAAGCTTTAAGTGACCATTAACTATAAATCTTTGACGATGAATTTAAATCTGCCTGGAGAAATTGAGAGGATCATAACATCTTTCCTTGCTCTTTTTCTATGTATCATAAACGTTTTAAAACTGATCGTTAATTTGGGCGGAATAATGAGGCCTAGGGACTAGGCAAATCGTTAATAAAATCTTCCGATCGGTGGATGGTTTCGCATAAAGGTTCTACGCTGCACACTACACAGAAAACACACAAGAAAACTAATGGGAAAAATACTGGTGGCAGGGAAGCGCTTAAATCTAGGGGTAAGGGGACCAGGAAGAAGCCCTCCTGGGGAAGACAAGAATCGAGTGGTACCCGGGGTAGACACCCTGGACAGGAGTCCAGATCAGTCTCCGGGGGTGAGACCTATATCCCCCAATCACTAGGAACTAAGAGGAACCAGGAGGGGTGGCCCTCCTGGGTCCTCCTGGGTGGAATACAGACCAAGTGGAACCAGGGATCACCCTGGAGTGGATTTTAAACACAGGGTACTCTCCAGCGTCAGTGACTGATATCTTGGAGACTGGGTGAATATAAGAGAAAAACATAATGTACCCGTGAAACAATAGAAGAACAATACATACTTTATAGTGCCTTTAAACTTCGTGTCCTTCTCTATTTTTCTTGTCTATGAACCTAATACAAATGAATTTGGAATTCCAAGCTATAACTGAAAAAGAAAAAGAAAAAAAGAAATACAAAAATATCATGATTAGATTACAAAACAGTAAAACTAAGTAATGCATTTTTGTCGTGTAATTATACAGAAATAACTCAAATATCACGAACTAAATAAATCTGAATTAAATGGTTGGAATTCTACCATTCTGAATTAAAATGTTTAGAGCGATGACATTCGGAATTCAAATGTTTGGAGTGATGACATTCGGAATTCAAATATTTAGAGTAATGACATTCGGAATTCAAATATCTGGAGTGATGACATTCGGTATTCAAATGTTTGCAGTGTTAACATACGGAATTCAAATAATTGGAGTGACGACATTCGGTATTTAATGTTTGGAAGAACGACATTCGGAATTCAAATGTTTGGAGTGATGCTATTCGGAATTCAAATATTTGGAGTGATGACATCCGGTATTCATATATTTGGAAGAATGACAGTCGGAATTCAAATGTTTGGGGTGATAACATTCGGTATTCAAATGTTTGGAGTGAAGACATTCGGAATTCAAATCTTAGCAGTCATGACATTCGGGAAATCAAATTTTTGCCGTGACGACAGTCGGAATCATATGTTTGGTTTGAAGACATTCGTAATTCAAACATTGCGAGAGAAGACATTCGGAATTCAAATTTTTGTAGCTATGACATTCGGTGTTCAAATGTTGCGAGTGATGACATTCGGTATTCAAATGTTTGGAGTGGTCAGGTCAGGTGTACCTTGCTTGCTACCAGTTAACCACGTAACCCAGTACAACCTGCGTCATAGGTTAAGCTGTCGGGGACCAAACCGCTAACTCCAGAAGGCTTTCGCCTAGCTAATAGGGGTGAAACTGGGTATCCTGACAGAGCAATGTTTATAAAAACAGGGCCAAAATTCCAGTGTTTGGAACGATAAGATCAGAATTCCAATATTTTTAAGGACCAGAATACCAATGTCTGGAAAAGGAAGATCAAAATTCCAATGTTCGCAAGGAAAGGGCCAGAATTCCAACAAGTGTAACAATAAAATGAAAAATTCCACCGTTTGTAACAATAAGATCAGGATTTAAGTGTTTGGAAGGGTAAGATCAGATTCAACGTTCGGAAGGATAAGATCAGAATTCCAATGTTTATAAGGATAGGGCCAGAATTCCAATGCTTGTGAGGGTAAGATCAGACTTTCAACCAATGTTTTTAAGAAGAGCGCCGCAATTCCAATACTTGGAAGAATAAGATCAGAATTCCGATGTTTGCAAGGATAAGATCAGAATTCCAGTGTTTGCAGGGATAAGATCAGAATTCCAGTGTTAAAAATAATAGGGCCAGAATTCCAAGATTTGGAAGGATAAGGTCAGAATTCCAATGTATATGAAAACAGGCCAGCAATTCCGATGTTTGAAAGGATACGGCCGGAATGCCAATGTTTAAAAGCAAAGGGCCGGAATTCCAATGTTCAAAGCGATAGGGCGGGAATTTCAATGTTCAACAGGATAGGGATGGAATTCCAATGTTTGAAAGAATAGGGCCGGAATTCCAATGTTCAACAGGACAGGGCGGGAATTCCAATGTTTGAATGCAGAAATTACAATGGCCAGAATTACAATGTTAATAAAAATAGGGCCGGAATTCCAATATTTGAAAGGATAAAGCAGGAATTAAAAACGAGTATCAAAATAGGGCCAGAATTCCAATGTTTGAAACGACAGGGCCGGAATACTAGTGCTTACAAGGATGATGCCTGAATTCCAATGTTTGAAAGGATAAGGCAAAAATTCCAATAAAATAGAGCCAGAATTCCAGTGTTTACAAAAGGAGGGCCACACTTCCAATGTTGGAAATCAAAAGGATAGGGCTGGAATTCAAGGCTTTGAAAGAATAGGGCCGGAATTCCAATGTTAGGGAGGATAGCGCCGGAATTCCAATGTTAGAAAGGATAGGGCCGAAATTCCAATGTTAGAAAGGATAGGGCCGGAATTCAAATGTTTGAAAGGATAGGGCTGGAATTCCAATGTTAGAAAGAATAGGGCCGGAATTCCAATGTTAGAAAGGATAGGGCCGGAATTCCAATGTTAGAAAGGATAGGGCCGGAATTCCAATGTTAGAAAGGATAGGGCCGGAATTCAAATGTTTGAAAGGATAGGGCCGGAATTCCAATGTTAGAAAGGATAGGGCCGGAATTCAAATGTTTGAAAGGATAAGGCTGGAATTCCAATGTTAGAAAGAATAGGGCCAGGAATCCAATGTTAGAAAGGATAGGGCCGGAATTCCAATGTTAGAAAGAATAGGGCGAGAACTCCAAAGTTAGAAAGGAAAACGCTGGAATTCTAATGTTTAAAAGGATATGGCCTGAATTCTAATGTTAGAAAGGAAAGGGCTGCAATTCTAATGTTTGAAAGGAGAGGGACGAAATCCAGTGTTAAAAAGGATAGGGCCAGGAATCCAATGTTAGAAAGGATAGGGCTGGAATGCTAATGTTTCAAAGGATAGGGCTGGAATTCCAGTGTTAAAAAGGATAGGGCTGGAATTCCAATGTTAAAAAGGAAAGGGCTGCAATTCTAATGTTTGAAAGGAGAGGGACCAAATCCAATGTTAAAAAGGATAGGGCCAGGAATCCAATGTTAGAAAGGATAGGGCCGGAATTCTAATGTTTCAAAGGATAGGGCTGGAATTCCAGTGTTACAAAGGATAGGGCCGAAATTCCAATGTTAAAAAGGATAGGGCCAGGAATCCAATGTTAGAAAGGATAGGGCCGGAATTCCAATGTTAAAAAGGATAAGGCCAGGAAAGGATAGGGCCGAAATTCTAATGTTAAAAAGGATAGGGCCGAAATTCCAATGTTAAAAAGGATAAGGCCAGGAAAGGATAGGGTCGAAATTCCAATGTTAAAAAGGATAGGGCCAGGAATCCAATGTTAGAAAGGATAGGGCCGAAATTCCAATGTTAAAAAGGATAGGGCCAGGAATCCAATGTTAGAAAGGATAGGGTCGAAATTCTAATGTTTCAAAGGATAGGGCCAGGAATCCAATGTTAGAAAGGATAGGGCCGGAATTCCAATGTTAAAAAGGATAGGGCCAGGAATCCAATGTTAGAAAGGATAGGGTCGAAATTCTAATGTTTCAAAGGATAAGGCCAGGAATCCTATGTTAGAAAGGATAGGGCCGGAATTCCAGTGTTAAAAAGGATAGGGCCAGGAATCCAGTGTTAGAAAGGAAAAGGCCAGAATTCCAATGTTAGAAAGCAAAAGGCTGGAATGCTAATGTTTAAACGGATAGGGCCTGAATTCCAATGTTAGAAAGGAAAAGGCTGGAATTCTAATGTTCAAAAGGATAGGGCAAGAATTCCAATGTTAGAAAGGATAGGGCTGGAATTCTAATGTTTGAAAAGATAGGGCTGGAATTCTAATGTTTGAAAGGAAAGGGCTGGAATTCTAATGTTTGAAAGGAAAGGGCTGGAGTTAATGTTAAAAAGGATAGGGCCAGGAATCCAGTGTTAGAAAGGATAGGGCCGGAATTCCAGTGTTAAAAAGGAAAGGGCTGGAATTCCAATGTTAAAAGGGATAGGGCCGGAATTCCAATGCTTGAAAGGAAAGGGCTGGAATTTTAATATTAGAAAGAATAGGGACCGAATTCCAAAGTTTAAAAAGGATAGGGCCGGAGTTCCAATGTTAAAAACGATAGGGCTAGGAATCCAATGTTAGAAAGGATAGGGCCAGAATTCCAATGTCTAAAAGAAAAGGGCTGGAATTCTAATGTTTGAAAGGAAAGGGCCAGGAACCCAATGTTAAAAAGGATAGGGCTGGAATTCCAAAGCTTGAAAGAAAATGGCTGGTATTCTAATATTAGAAAGAATAGGGACTGAATTCAAAAGTTAAAAAGGATAGCGCCAGGAATCCAATGTTAAAAAAGGATAGGGCCGGAGTTCCAATGTTAAAAACGATAGGGCTAGGAATCCAATGTTAGAAAGGATAGGGCCGGAATTCTAATGGTTGAAAGGAACGGGCCTGAATTCCAGTGTTTGAAAGGAAAGGGCTGGAATTCTAATGTTTAAAAGGAAAGGGCCAGGAATCCAATGTTAGAAAGGATAGGCCCAGAATTCCAATGTCTAAAAGAAAAGGGCTGGAATTCTAATGTTTGAAAGGAAAGGGCCAGGAATCCAATGTTAGAAAGGATAGGGCTGGAATTCCAAAGCTTGAAAGAAAATGGCTGGTATTCTAATATTAGAAAGAATAGGGACTGAATTCAAAAGTTAAAAAGGATAGCGCCAGGAATCCAATGTTAAAAAAGGATAGGGCCGGAGTTCCAATGTTAAAAACGATAGGGCTAGGAATCCAATGTTAGAAAGGATAGGGCCGGAATTCTAATGGTTGAAAGGAACGGGCCTGAATTCCAGTGTTTGAAAGGAAAGGGCTGGAATTCTAATGTTTAAAAGGAAAGGGCCGGGAATCCAATGTTAGAAAGGATAGGGCCAGAATTCCAATGTCTAAAAGAAAAGGGCTCGAATTCTAATGTTAGAAAGGATAGGGCCGGAATTCCACTGCTAGAAAGGATAGGGCCGGAATTCCAATGTTAGAAAGAATAGGGTGAGAATTCTAAACTTAGAAAAGAAAACGCTGGAATTCTAATGTTTAAAAGGATATGGCCCGAATTCTAATGTTAGAAAGGAAAGGGCTGTAATTCTAATGTTTGAAAGGACAGGGACGAAATCCAATGTTGAAAAGGATAGGGCCAGGAATCCAACGTTAGAGAGGAGAGGGCCGGAATTCCAATGTTAAAAAGGATAGGGCCAGGAATCCAATGTTAGAAAGGATAGGGCCGGAATTCTAATGTTTCAAAGGATAAGGTTGGAATTCCAGTGTTAAAAAGGATAGGGCCGAAATTCCAAGGTTAAAAAGGATAAGGCCAGGAATCCAATGTTAGAAAGGATAGGGCCGGAATTCCAGTGTTAAAAAGGATAGGGCCAGGAATCCAGTGTTAGAAAGGATAGGATTCTAATGTTTGAAAGGAAAGGGCCAAGAATCCATTGTAAGAAAGGAAAGGGCCAGAATTCCAATGTTAGAAAGCAAAGGGCGGGAATTCTAATGTTTAAAAGGATAGGGCAAGAATTCCAATGTTAGAAAGGATAGGGCCGGAATTCCACTGCTAGAAAGGATAGGGCCGGAATTCCAATGTTAGAAAGAATAGGGTGAGAATTCTAAAGTTAGAAAAGAAAACGCTGGAATTCTAATGTTTAAAAGGATATGGCCCGAATTCTAATGTTTGAAAGGAGAGGACCAGGAATCCAATGTTAGAAAGGATAGGGCCAGGAATCCAATGTTAGAAAGGATAGCGCCGGAATTCTAATGTTTAAAAGGACAGGGCTTGAAATCCAGTGTTAAAAAGGATAGGGCCGGAATTCCAACGCTTGAAAGGAAAGGGCTGGAATTCTAATATTTGAAAGGATAGGGCCTAAATTCCAATGTTAAAAAGAATAGGGCCAGGAATCCAATGTAAGAAAGGATAGGGCGGAATTCTAATGTTTGAAAGGAAAGGGCCTGAATTCTAACGTTTGAAAGGAAAGGGCTGGAATTCTAATGTTTGAAAGGAAAGGGCCAGGATTCCAGTGTTAGAAAGGATAGGGCCAGAATTCCAGTGTTTAAAAGAAAAGGGCTG
The DNA here is from genome assembly GCA_942486035.1 of Porites lobata. Classification (NCBI taxonomy): domain Eukaryota; kingdom Metazoa; phylum Cnidaria; class Anthozoa; order Scleractinia; family Poritidae; genus Porites; species Porites lobata. Next base: position 3,616,320 of record CALNXK010000017.1, on the reverse strand, counting down.
GAATTCTAATGTCAGAAACGAAAAGGGCCAGGAATCCAATGTTAGAAAGGGTAGGGCCGGAATTCCAATGTTAAAAAGGATATGGCCAGGAATCCAGTGTTAAAAAAGGAAAGGGCCGGAACTCTAATGTTTAAAAGGATAGGGCTGGAATTCTAGTGTTAAAAAGGATAGGGCCGGAATTCCAAGGTTAGAAAGGATAGGGCTGGAAAGGATAGGGCCGAAATTCTAATGTTCAAAACGATCGGGCTGGAATTCCAATGTTACAAAGGATAGGGCCAGGAATCTAATGTTAGAAAGGATAGGGCCGGAATTCTAATGTTTAATAGGATAGGGCTGGAATTCAAGTGTTAAAAAGGATAGGGCCTGAATTCCAATGTTTGAAAGGATAGCGCCGGAATTCTAATGTTTAAAAGCCCAGGGCTGCAATTCCAGTGTTAAAAGCGATAGGGCCTGAATTTCAATGTTTGAAAGGAAAGGGCTGGAATTCTAATGTTAGAAAGGATAGGGACTGAATTCCAATGTTAAAAAGGATAGGGCCAGAATTCCAATGTTAGAAAGGATAGGGCTGGAATTCTAATGTTTGAAAGGATAGGCTCGGAATTCCAATGTTAAAACGGATAGGGCCGGAATTCCAATGTTAGAAAGGATATGGCCGGAATTCCAATGTTTGAAAGGACAGGGCCGGAATTCGAGTATTAGAATGGATAGAGCCGGAATTCCAATCTTAGAAAGGATAGGGGCGGAAATCCAATTTTAGAAAGGATAGGGCCGGATATCCAGTGTTAAAAAGGATACGACCAGAATTCCAATGTTTATAAAAATAGGGCCAGTATTCTAACGTTTGAAAGGAAAAGGCTGTAATTCCAATGTTTGAAAGGATAGGGCCGGAATTTCAATGCTAGAAAGGATAGGGCCGACATTCCAATGTTAGAAAGGATAGGGCTGGAATTCTAATGTTTGAAAGGATAGGCTCGGAATTCCAATGTTAAAACGGATAGGGCCGGAATTCCAATGTTAGAAAGGATATGGCCGGAATTCCAATGTTTGAAAGGACAGGGCCGGAATTCGAGTATTAGAATGGATAGAGCCGGAATTCCAATCTTAGAAAGGATAGGGGCGGAAATCCAATTTTAGAAAGGATAGGGCCGGATATCCAGTGTTAAAAAGGATAGGGCCAGAATTCCAATGTTTATAAAAATAGGGCTAGTATTCTAACGTTTGAAAGGAAAAGGCTGTAATTCCAATGTTTGAAAGGATAGGGCCGGAATTTCAATGCTAGAAAGGATAGGGCCGACATTCCAATGTTCAAAAAGATAGGGAAGGAATTCCAATGTTTTAAAGGATAGAGCCGTAACTTTCAAATTTTCGAAAAGATAGCACGGGAATTCCAATATTCAAAAGGATAGGGTGGAAATTTTAATGTTTAAAAAGATACGCTAGAATTGAAATGTTTGAATGCAGAGTGCTGGAATTCCAATGTTTGAAAGGATAGGGCCGGAATTCCAATGTGTGAAGGCGTAGGGCCGGAATATCTATGTTTACAAATATAAGGCCAGAATTTCATTGTTTGAAAGGATAGGGCCTGTATACAAATGTTGAAAGGATAGGCCTAAAACTCCAATGTTAGAAAGAATAGGGCCAGAATTCCAATGATTACAAGGATAAGGGCGAATTAAAATGTTTGTAGAAATAGGGCCACAATTCCAATGTTTGAGAGGATAGGGTTGGTAAACCAGTGCTTGAAAGGATAGGGTAGGAATTCCAATGTTTATCAAAACAGGGCCAGAATTTCAAGGTTTTAAAGGATAGGGGGGAATACCAATGCTTGCAAGGACTGAGCCGGAATACCAGTGTTTCAAAGGATAGGGCGTGAAATTCCTAACTTTTTTTGAAAAAGGGCAGGAATTCCAGTGTTTGCAGAAAGAATAGGGCCAGAAGTTTAATGTTTTTAAAAGGATAGTGCCCAAATACAGATGTGTGAAAGGATAACGCCGGAACTGCAGAGTTTGAAAGGATAGGGCCGGATTTCTAATGATGATAAAAAAAGGGCCAGAATTCCAATGTTTGAAAGGATAGGGACGGAATTTTAATGTTTGAAAGGATAGGGCTGGAATAACAATGTTAGTTAAAATAGGGCCTGAATTCCAATGTTAGAAAGGATAGGGCCGGAATTCCAATGTTAGAAAGGAAAGGGCTGGAATTCTAATGTTTGAAAGGATAAGACTGGAATTCCAATCTTTGTAAAAATAGGGCCACAATTCCAGTGTTTTAAAGGATAGGGCCGGAATTCCAGTGTTTGAAAGGAAAGGGCCAGAATACCAATGTTTCAAAGAGGATAGTGGTGGAATACCAGTGTTTGAAAGGAAAGGGTTGGAATTCCAATGTTTGAAAGTATAGGACCGGAAAACCTAAGTTTGAAGGAGGATAGTGGTGGAATACCAATGTTTGAAAGTAAAGGGTTGGAATTCCAATTTTTGAAAGGATAGGGCCGGAATTTTTGCAATGTTCGAAAGGATAGCGTGGGAATTCTAATGTTTAAAAGGATAGGGCAGGAATTCCAATGTTCCAAGAATTTTACCACATCTGAGCGATGCGGCAGGGATGTGCACTCTACATGGCCTGAACTGAAAGCATCCTGAGACTCATAACAGTTCGGGTAATCAAGATGTAAGACAATTACCGCTTGGCCAAGGATTGGGTGGTCAGCGCATATAATTGCATCCCCACTACCCATTGGTGTGAATGAAAAGATTCATGAGCTGGAATGATTAATGCTTAGGGAAGAAAAGGGAACTAAGAGGCAAATCTGAAATCAACTTAGCCCGAACTTTAGTAATCCCAAGAGATGGACTGACTCTAGTTCGAGTTGCTAACTTCTCAAAGAGGCCTATGAGACTACAGGCAGATGTTCCCGTTACCGATATCATCCTGTCAGTAGTGGGGGGACCAGAGCCAGATTCCACAAGTTTCCCTCAGTCATCTTGTTCAGTTAAAAACAAACCAGTGGCCAAAGGGGAGAAGCCTTAGGAGGACGAAAAGGGGAAGTCTAGATTGCCAGGTGACCTAGAAGGGCTTTTGGAAGACTAAAGAGAATAGTGTTCGTCCCTGGTAGTGCACTAGGAGGTCATCTTTGCAAATGACAGCTCTGATTTACTCACGAAATCCACTCCGGGGATTGCAAGCCAGTGAAACAGCCTCCTCATCGAATACCAGCCTATCAGTGAGAAGTTATCAACCAACAGCTGGAAGAGTTATTTCCTATTTGGAGCAGTGCAGTTGTACTTTCTAGGAAACATGACAGGACATACTATATCTACATTGAATACTGTACACTTAAAACAGTTGACAAAGAAGAATACCATACCACTACATCAGACAGATGATGTGTTAGAGCCTTTGGGTGGGGTTCAGTGTGTGCCTCTGGGAACTGACAGATGCGAGTGAAATAAGAGGATAGTCCTAAGACTACCTTCTCAACTCATAAGGGCTCATAAGGTTCAATTCCAGAGGAGAGTTCTGCCTTTTGGATCCACAAAGAGACCCGCTAACTTCATTCGTTTTATCATTTTTTTTTATTTGGTGCTCATTGGCCTTAACTGGAAACACTGTCTAGTATATTTCGATGATATCATCATCAGGGCGCCATCTTTGAAGACCACATCCACTGCCTGCGGTTAGTGTTTGATCATACAAGGACTGCTGGTTTTGAAACTGAAGCCTACCAAGTGTCACTTCCTTAGAAGAGAATTTATTTTCTTCAAAATGTTGTGTCATCTGACAGAATAAAGACTGATCCTGTGTAAGTCAAAGCCAACAAAACATGGCCAGTACTACTGAATGTGAAGAGCTTCGAAGCTTCCTTGGCCTTGCTGCCTATAACAGACAGTTCATCATCGGATTTTCCTTTATTGCTGGGCGCCTTTTCAATCTGTGTACAAAAAATGTACTGTTTTGTTGGTAACAGGGACAACGAACTGCACTTAAGAAGTTGAAAGATCACCTGGTAAGAACGCCAGGACAGGCTTAGCCCAATTTCAGTCCTGCAGTACCTCTCTCAGCTCGGCTGAGGCGGTCATGGGGGTTCCCAGTGGTGCCAACAGTCGACCTCCATGTGCTTCCAAGCTTTACGGTCCTGTGTCAAAGTATGAATTTCGTGAGGAAGGGGGGATTTTCGGGATTGATTAGTTTTGTAGCATATTCGTTGAATAGAATTTTATGTCCACCAGGTCTTGGTTTACCATGTGTCAGCGCAATTAGAAATAAGGTCCTCCGGAGGGCGCTGAAGATAATCGCCCAGGAATCTGATCTGTCAGGCTTTAACTGATTGGGAAAGGGGGACTGTTCCAGTTCTATCACAGACTTCTTGTTGCTAACATGATCGGTACGAGAAACGCCAAGTATGATTCTAAGGAAAGATGTTTGGAAGGAATCAAGTTGACAACACAGGTCGGATGTTAGGACCCAAGATTCACCCCCATGTAGAAGCACACTTAAAGCTCACGCTTTGAAAAGTTGAACCTTTTGTTAAAGTGAAGAAAGAGACTTCCAAGCACGATCCAATTTCCAAAACGCACTCAATGCTTTTCCTTTCCGGCACTTGATCTCTTTCCCGGTCAATGCAATGTACATATCGAGATATTAAAATCTTCGACATTCTCGACATCTTTATCTAGACTCAAGTGTGGAATTTTACAAGTAATAAGTTTGGTCTTTGTATTGTTAATGTATAGACCGACTTCCTTGGCCATCAGGCAGAGCAAGTCCAATTGACTTTGTGCTTTTTCAAAGGATGAAGCCTAGTTTTTTATTGTCACATTTGTGGAGTACCCAGTCGAAAACAGTGACAAATAGGAAGGGAGCTTGAGTGTCTCCTTGCAGGACACCTGTTTTCGCCTGACATTTCACCGTCAACAAGAACCGCTGACTTGGTACCAGAGTAGAGAGACCGAGATTTCTTTACATTGTCTGGGACCTCATAATAGCGGAGAATAGGAAACATGACCAGTCTGGCAATGATGTCAAAGGCCTTGGAAAAATCAACGAAGGTACCATCGAATGGGAGGTTCTGATCTCTGACTCCTTCAAGTATCCTGAGTAACAAGTCAATTTGCTCGACACAGCCGCAATCGCAACAAAATCCAGCCTGGTTAACACGCGGGATTTTCTCAAGTGGGTCTCGAATGCGATTTAGTAAAAGCCCATTGTAAACTTTAGATGTTATTGACATGAGTGTAATGCCGCGGTAATTTGACATATTAGTTGGATCACCTTTCTTTGCAAGAGGAGCACAGATGAAAGTTTTCCACTCATTAGGAATGACTAGGTTGTTTTTCACAACATTAAGGAGAGTACCAGCTTGTCGAGCAGTCTTTCACCACCATACTTGATGGCTTCAGCTCACATAACAGAGTCAATTCCGGGAGCTTTTGAGTCCATGAGGCTTTGGATTGCCACTTGACCTTCTGAACGAGTGTAGTCACCAGTTTTGATTGAAAGATCTATTTCCATTGGGGGAATGTCCACAGTTGAAGAAACAGGAGGTGTGTTGAGGAGTTTCGCAAAGTACTTCCTCCATTCTCCCATTAGGTCTTGCCTTGAGTTGAGGTTTGGTAGAGGGTCCTTGGAAGCTGGGTTGAATCTCACCAATAATTTTTCACACCGCTTTGGGAGCATTCTGTCGGTCTGCTAATCCAAGTTCCGTGATCTTTCTGGCAAGATAATTACGGTCGTCCTCCTCATAGGCTTCGCAGACCTCTTGACAGAGCGCCACCATCGTTGTCTTGAGTGAGCGGTGCATTTCTGTGGGTATCGATGCTTGGCCGCATTTCATTGGTGGACAAGGTCCTCTAACCTGGCAGATACCCAATGGTGAATAGAGCGCCATAGAGCGTTTAGGAGGCTTACGAACAACTTCTTCAGCAGCGTTTTGAACAGCTGAAACAATGTAAAAAAACAGAGTAAAGAACTTGAACGTCATCGTCAGGAAGAGAGAGCGAAGAGCGAAGTTGGCTTGTCGTCCTGGGATCTGGGTTATGCATGATGACAACGGAGTGAGGTTGCTCCTTGGAGACTTTCGTGGAGGTCACTGAAGAAAGCTGCTTTGTCACTATCGTTGGCAACATTGGAAGGAGCATAGATGACAAACATAACTATGAGTGGGTTTCCCTTGAAGTAAACTTTCAGAATTTGTTCCGAGACTTTCTCAGCAGCCATGTACGAGTTTGCGAATATTTTGCAAATCAGTAACACAACACCACCGACCTGAGGTTGGAAGGCAGAAGAATAGATGGACATAAACTCGCACTCGTCATTCCAGTATTGTGAAAGTGTTTCCTTTGTAATCCATTGGTGTTCTTGGATCCCTATGATATCTAAGGGCAAGTTCTGGGCCCCACGTAACAGTTAATCTAGCTTTCCGGTTTGGTAGAGGGTCCGAAGATTAAACATGGAGAATTGCATTCTATGGAATTGCATGCAGACAGGCTGGGAATTGCTCACAGCCCGGAGGTTCCTTGGACTGTAGAACCATTGGACGGTTGGGCCAGAGGTTCCACAAACCTCATCAAGTTTGCAGGACGTTGCTGCAAACTATTGTCAGCACAAAACATACTTGGAGCCACTTTAGAGGTTGTTGGAACTAGGATTTTTAACGATGAAGAGGAGGTTAACCTTCAGCATCAACCCCTTTTAGTTGCCTGTTACGACACGCAGGGATACGTTGGCGGTATTCTTCCTTGAAGGGGCCACACTCCTGGAAGGAAGCGCCAATATCTAGGAATGAGGGCAGATTTGTTGCAGTGGTATATCAGAAATGATAGGAAGGGAAGTGGACTAGCAGATGTTCAAAATGGCGAGACAAGCCGGCAGGAGAGAACAGCAGACAAACACGAGGCCGAAGAGCAACCAACTACAGTACAGTACAGTTAAATCCTCCAGTCAGTAGTCATGTTACCAAGGATTTGCATTGGCTACCATCTGGTCAACGAATGCAGCGGGACTATCATTATCTTGCATAGACCTCTTTGTCTCCTCATTAGAGACATTTAATAGTTAAGCGATATTTATCTAAGGGTCATGTTGGTATGGACGCTTCAACTTTGCAAACATGCATATGATAAGGACATTAGACAAATGATCTTTCAAACTGGAGATTTAGTGCTACACTACACTCCACCGCTGAAACCAGGTGAAGCAAACTAATTCCATTCACAGTGGGAGAGACCATTTGAAATAAAGGAGCAGGTCATGGACATCACGTATCCTGTAAAGTCAGGGCACATTCCAGGCGATCTCAAGTAGTTCATTTGAACAACCTACAGGCGTACCAGGGAAGGCAGGAAGAAAGCACGTGGGAACCGAGCTGCTGGGGGAGTCAGTGAATGCTCCTCATGGTGAGGGTAAGGACCAGCAATCGGTACAACCAGGGTTGAGTAAGGTGGAGTCAATGGAGTCTGGTATGGTCATAAGCAGAGCAAAAAAAAAATGTCGACGTTGGGGCCAATGATGATCTTCCCAGTGAGGTTGTGAACAAGCCAGGCAAGCATGAGTATCGGTCCTGCTTTGTTGATATGGTTCAAGTCGGAGAATTCGTACACCATGGTGAATGTGATCAGAGAGTAGATATATCGGATACGGAGGGAGGTGGACTCGCAGAAGACGTTCAAAACAGTGAGACAAGTGTGCAGGAGATAACAGAAGATGAACACGAGGAAGAAGTTAAACAGCCAATCTGCGAGAGCCAAAGTAGTGTCCACTCTTCCAGGGGACATACACCTTTTGACTTTGTGTTGGGAAGAGAGATACGAATATTTCTCGATGTGATGATGGGACTGAAGTGAATGAGACTAACTACTCTGAATTTGTCAGCGACCTTCAAGATATGGTAGAAACTGCATATAGTGATGTGAGACAAAGTCTGTTAAGAAGCTCAGCATCGGCAGAAAGATGTATCTGATAAGGTCCTGAGACCCATGGTGTTTCAAGCTGGAGAGGTCCTGGGGATGCTCCTCAAGGTAAGACCAAGGATCCTGAGTGGATACCGCCAGTCTGTGGTGACGTGCGGTCAATGAAGCCTAGTACGGTGTTTAGTTGATCAGAAGAGGTTATCCAGATTGGGGCAAATGATGAGCTTCCTGACAAGGTTGCCAATGTGCCATGCAATAGCAAGTATCGGTCCTTTGTTACTGATATGGTTCCAGTTGGAGGACTTGAACATGGTGGTGAATGTGATCTGGGAATACATATATCGGATTCAGAGGGAGGTGAACTGGCAGAAGATTTTCAAAATGGTGAGACGAGCAGGAAGGAGACAAGAGACGACAAACATGAGGCCACAGGTGATTATCAGAGCATCAAAGGTAATTATCGAGGTTGGGGCCTATGATGAGCTTCCCAGCGAGGTTGTTAACTTACCAGATGAGAGTGAATATCGGTGCTGCCTTGCTGATATGGTTCCAGCCGGAGAACTCGAACACGGTGGTGTATGTGATAAGGGAGTAAATACAGATCCAATAAGGAGGGAGGTGGACTTGCAGAAGATGTTCAAAACAGAGAGACAAGCAGGGAGGAGGTAACAAAAGACGAACACAAGGCCATACAAGAACAGCCAACTGGTCAGAGCCAAAGTATTCAAGAGTCAACCGGAGTCGCTGGTGGAGACTGTTTGTGTTGTTCATCGATTAGAAAGTGGTCAACACTTCTGGATGAGACAAAGTTAGATTTCGTTTAGGAAGTATTAATTGTTTTTGACCGGTTGCGATTGCACAACAGCCTATCCCCTACTTAGCTCAGACGTTTTTCAGCACTTTATTTGTCAGATGAACTATCACACCCGACCTCTTGTAGTTGGAGATATTGAACTTATTGAAAGATATTGAAAACGTTCCTGTGTGATGATAAACTAGTGGAACCCAGAACTGAACAAATAATAGAGGCCAAATTGGAGAATGGATTTGAGCACAATACTGGTGAGAGCAAATCTTAATCAACTTAGCCTGTTCTTTAGTAATCCCAAGAGATTGACTTACTCTTGTTAAAGTTCCTGACGTTTCAGACAGGCCCATTAGACTACTAAGCACATCTTCCTGTTGCTGAATGCCATCCTGCCAGTAGTAAGGATAGCCATGTTTCATTGAAACCAGACCCAGATTCAACCAGTGTCTCTTACTCATCTGGTTCAGAGAACAGCTTTTAGAAAACCAAAGAGAGCAGTTTTTGTCTATGACAACGGACTGTGAAGACATCTTTGCAAGAGAAAGCTCTGATTTAGGAAAGATGGGTCTCTTAGGAGATGCACTTGACGCCGGTGACTGCCAGCCAGAGAAACAGCCTCCTTGTCGAGTACCACCCTATCAGCGAGAACTTATCAATCGACAGCTGGCAGAGTTGTTAGCTACAGGCAGGATCGAACAGTCTCAAAGTCCTTGGAGCAGTCCAGTGGTACTTCCTAGGAAACATGACAGTACATACTGTATGTGCACTGAATACTGTAAACTTAGCCAGTTGACAAAGGAGGATTTCATGCCACTACCTCAGATGGAAGACGTGTTAGGGACTTTGGCCAGGGTTCAAGAGTTTTGTGGGCCTCGATTTGGCCTTTAGCTACTGGCAAATACAAGTGAAATAAGAGGACAGGCCTAACACTGCCTTCTCAACTCATTAGGGACAATTTAAGTGGAGAATAATTCCTTTCCGACTGACAAATGGGACCCACTAACTTCACTTGATTAATAAATTTGGCACTCAATGGCCTTACCTGGACACACCTCGGTCACTTACATTGACTGCAAATAGTGGGGTGGAATTGGTAGAAAATGCCTACAAAAAAGCGGTTTACTCGTTTACGGTGTAACTAGCAAGAGACAGTTTATTCAGAGACTGGGAATCAGCGATGATTTGCAGGGAAAAGCATTCATGAGTCAACTGGACCCACTGGTAGAGGCTGTTTGTGTTGTTTGTCGATTAGAAAGTGCTCATAAAGCTTGTCAGGCTGTGTGTAAATAACAAGCAAAAGTGAACAATAGCCATAAAAGGAATTAAAAATGCACCATACAGTGATCCAAAAGGACCATTAAATGGTTCACAGCAGCCCAGAAGTTGAAGATACAACAATCCACAGCTACATAAATTAGGACGCTAAAAGATGGTGATTAACACAGCTTTTCAATGACTGGGATCCTTATCGCATAATTGATGGCCAGGCGTAAGTCATCGCCATGTTGATCCTTCCTTTTGAGTTCTATGTTTCTTGTACATAGCAAGAAGATTTGCAGGGTGCTTTTCCCATGACGACAAGAAACACATCTGAGCGATGCGGCAGGGATGAGCGCTCTACATGGCCTGAACTGAAAGCATCCTGAGACTCATAACAGTTCGGGTAATCAAGATGTAAGACAATTACCACTTGGCCAAGGATTGGGTGGTCAGCGCATAGAATTGCATCCCCACTACCCATTGGTGTAAATGAAAAGATTCATGGTGTGAATGAAAGGTGTCATGAGCTGGAATGAAAAGCTGAAACCACCCCCAAATGGGCAGGAATAGGATAGGCCTAACGCTGCCTTATTAACTCATCAGGGACAATTCCAGTGGAGAGTAAGTCCTTTCTGAGACTAATGGGACCTGCTAGCTTCACTTGATTAATAATACTGGCCCCGTTCCTGGACACACAGTCTGTTGTATTCGGATGATATCATCATCTGCACCGTTGAAGAACACACTCAGAAGAGAAGTTACTTTTCTCGAAATGTTGTGTAATATGACAGAGTTAAGACTGATCAGCCGTACAAAACATAGCCAGTACCAGTAAATGTAAAAGAGCATCAAAGCTTCCCTGGTCGTGCTGGCTATAACAGATAGTTCATCACTGGATTTTGTTTTGTTTTGCTTTGTTTTGTTTTATAAACTTTATTGGTCTGAGTCTCTCTAAATAAATAGTTACAATAATTTTCCATTATTGCCTAGCCATTCTACATACCGTGTATGAAGAATGTTTCATTCTGTTGGCAACATAAACAACAAGCTGCATATGAGAAGCTGAAAGATCACCTGGTAAGCGTGCCAGTGCTGGCTTATCCTGATTTCAGTCATGCAGCAGGATCTATCATACTTGATAAAAGACGTTGATATATAGCATAGGATTAGTTTGGCAAAACACGTGCATGTTTTCTGTAAAAGCTCAATGATTGGTCTTTCTTTAATCATATATTTTCGGCCACCTACAAGTAAATGAAAGCAGTTGGGTCCTCAGCTGTGCGATGTTTAGAATATTCCAGTGTTCGGAAGGACAAGGTAGCATTCCAATGCTTGAAAGGATCAGGTCACAATTTTGGAAGGAAAAGGTCAGAATTCCAATATTTGAAAAGATAAGGTCACAATTCCAGTGTTTGGAGGGATAAGGTCAGAATTAATTGGAAGGATAAGGTCACAATCCCAAAGTTTGTCCAAGTGAAGATCAACATTGTAATCATTGTTTGGAAGCATGAGGCCAGAATTCCAATGTTTGGAAGGATAAGATCAGAATTTCAATGTTTGGAAGAATAATGTGACAATTCCAGTATTTGAAAGCATAAGGTCAGAATTCCAATAATTGGAAGGATAAGGTCTGAAGGATTACATGCAGAATTCTAACATTTACGTTTGGAAAGATTTCATGCAGAATTTATTGGAAGAAAGACATTCAGAATTCAAATGGTTGAAGCGATACAATTTAGATTTCAAATGTTTGGAAGAACAACAATCGATATTCAAATATTTGGAAGGATAATTTTTGGAATTCAAATGCTTGGAAGGATGACAAATTTGAAATGCAACTGTTTGAAAAGATGTCATTCTCAATTCTAAAGTTTGAAGTGATGAAATAAAGAAAACAAATGTTTGGAAGAGAGAATGACGTTTGGAATTTAAATGTTTGGAAGTATGACATTCCAATTTCAAATGTTTAAAATTATTTTGCTATTTTTATTAGGGAGCTTTAGCATCGACGATGGCAACTGCAGCGAAAACGTCAGTTTTAAAACGAATTCCCGTTTATTCAATCTCAGTTGCGTTTATTCTAATTTGCTAAAAATGGTAAGTGTAGGCGAATTTCCCTGGAGTTGATTTCTTCAGGACTGCATTCAAGATTTGTCGTCGCTTGTTTACGTCCTCCATAAAACTTGCAATTAGGCATTTTCAAGTCATAGTCGTGCAAGGGGGGTAAATAAATGTACAAAAAAGCATGATGCACGCGCAAAGTTGTTGTTTTGCGTAATACACCTAATGCTTTTTTGACGTCCTCTTTGCCATTGCCGTCGTCATTGCTAAGCTCCCTATTAAGTACTAAATCATTACCTGAATGGTAAACTGCATTTAACTTTGTTCTGTTTCCCTCACCACTGTTGCATTGATGGAAGAGTGAGTGCCATCCTTGTAAGTTAAGTATCCCACGGTGTGTCCGTCAAGTTGCCGAGGAAGCACTGATTGAAGTAACAAGAGAAAATATTGTTAGTATCTAAAACTAAAAATGAAATTGCAGCAGGCACCACAGTCACAACTGTTTTTACAGGGGCACACTTCTCGCATGCAGTCACATATAATAATAACAAACTACAAAAATTATTTTTATTGTTGACAATTTTATCATCTTTCATTTTTTTAACTTTCATGACGTTTTTAAAATTTTACTGAAGGTAAAAAACACCTATCGATTTCCATATTTTTTCACTCTACCCCCTGTGAGGAAAATGAGTCACAAACTACTTGTAGCTTGATTTCAAGATTTTACACAGCAAATGTTATCATAATATTATTTAAATATATGTACACTTACTGCCATTCAATCCCACAGACATCCCATTTCCATGACTTCCGATCGCAATTCCTCCAACGCAGCAACTATGCAGGGCTAAGAAAGGATTTGTCACACAATAAATTGCACAGTGGCAATTATAAATTAAGCGATTAAAGGCACCATTTAACCTCCTTTTACTATCTTTTTATAAAGCTAAAAAGTGTCTTTGCATCATTGAATTCCAAAAATAATGGTACAGTTCAGTTATTTAACACTATATTTAGGCACTGAAACTGTGTCAATGGGATGGGTGCATAAAGATTAAAATGTGGAAAAAGTTAGCCCAACTTTTTCAGGTTTAATACTATGTCTACAAAAATCAACCCCCCCCCACTAAAAAAAGAAAATAATGGTTAGTGCCCCAGATAAAATTTGTTTCATTTCCCAACTCTACAAGAGCATTAATTTTTGTGTACGGGTATTAAAAGGAGCTAGGTAATGACTTCTGCACAGAATTGACCTAAGACAGGAATAACCATTTTCATGGAAGTAGGAAGACCCCAGAAGGCGGAACAACTTTATGTTGGGTTTACCTGCAGAAATTTCAGTCCATGTGGTGCCCAAGTAGAAAAGGTTTGAGGAGGAGCCACAAAACCAAAAATGCAATTCGGGTCCTTCAGCTCTCTTTACTCGTCTGGTGTTAATAACTACATTTCAGCAGAATTATCACAATAATCAGCTTGTGGTAACGCCAAACAAAATGATCAGCCTTTATTGCTATGATTAGCCACTGAACAGCACCTTGCCACTTTTGTCTGGTTTGTCCCTAGTACTAGGATCTTCCTAACAAAGAAAGTTCACATGAAGCCAGCATCTGTCTATCTCTCAGCTAAGAAGATCCTAGTACAAAGAAGATCCTAGCACTAGGAAAAAGTACAACCCTTTGCATGTAAACCGAATACAGAAAACAAGAGGCGATAGGATGATCACTTTCAAGATCTTCCTGGTACTAGAATGTTCCTCCCTCTATGTAAATAGACCCACAAATTGTTTACAGTAAAGATAAAATAGACTACCTTGTCCCTGTAAGGTTTGAGAATGCTCACGGAATTAGAGTGGGGCCATTTCCAGCTTCAAATGTTGCCTGAAATCAAATCAAGAACGAAAATGTTCAAAAATTAATTTTACTACATGTATTTCAAATGTATCAACAAGAAAGTTGGCTTTGGCATAGCAGCAAGAGTAATAAGGGAAGCTAAATTTTAAATACCATATTAACCAATAATACCTCCTAACCTTTGCTTTCAAAACTTCTGCAAATTATGTTTCTTGACACATGCAATACCCTGTGAGTAGTGGTTTCTCCAGGCTGTATGCTACACTACGAAGGGAGAGAAACCACTGTGAGCAACTGTCTGCTTCTTTGATAGAGCCGCCGTCCAGCCCCATGTATGAATAAGTTAACTTTAAACAAGTAAAACCTGTTTAAAAACAAGTTAACTCTTGCGCATTTGCTCATGCTTAAAACTGTTGCCTTAATAAGAGCCTGCTGTGAATTTGCGCTCTGTCAATTCAGTATTTTAGTGGGATTATTCATTCCTACTTACTTTGTCAAATGTACGCAAAGACAACTGAAGTTAAATTCCAAGGCATCATATCCAAGTTCAGGACTGTCCGAAGTGAAATGAAATTTCACTGTTGCTTGTTTACGCCATCCATAAAATGCGCAATTAGACATTTTCATACAAAATTGGCCAAAAAATGCACAAAAAAGCGTGATACACGTACAAAGTTGTTGTTTTGCTTATCAAACCTATTGTTTCATTGATGTTCTCGTTGCCATCTTGTTGTTGGATATTTAAGTCCCTAATTTTTCCTGCGAAAAAAGAGGAAGTGATGCCATTTGATGTAGGCATCACGTGGACGCCCATGCTCAATGGAAACGCAAACGGTTCCTCGAGTGGTTTCTCTCCCTTCGTATCATAGCAACCAGCCTGGAGAAACCACTGTTTGCAGGGCACAGATGCAATAAACATGTACAGTGGAACGCCGATAACACAAACTTGGACAACTCGAACTCCCCGCTAACTCAAACTAAGTCCTATTTCCCTTGGATTTCACTCCACTTTTCAGTCATTTTTACTTGGTTAACTCAAACTCAGAGAGCTGTAATTCCTCACCAACTAGAACTAAATTTCCTTTCCTTTGATCACAATTTCAAATTTAACCTGATCACTTGAATTCTGGTTCCTGTAACTCCACTTGGATGCCATTTCATTAGCTCTTCTTGTTGTATAATCAGTGAAACTATGGGTAACAAAATTACTGTAACTGTTTGCTTTGGTGCTAGCTAGCCGAATAATGACTAGGTGTAAAACAGCAGAACCTTTATAGCCAGACAGTGTCTCAATTCTCGACAAATAGATACAGTTGTAATATAAGCTACCTAGTCTTTTTCACGAAGACACAAGTCGTAATCAAAGAAAGTAGGCAGAGATAACTTGAATCATTTGCACTGCTTAGAACCATAGAGAATTACATTGAAAAATGAATGAATAGAACAATGGCAGTCGAAGAGAAAACTAAGCAAAGAACAAAACCATGTGCTTTTCATTGAATGGACTTAACCTAATTAACAAGACTGCTCATCATGAACAATAACAAGCTTATTAGCAAACAAAGGGACGACTCTTCATATAACTAGAGTCTTTAGAGTCCATTCAACAGTCTTATCATGATAAAAGTCTAGCCTTGAACACGGCCTTGAAAACAGGGACCAATCTGCGCAATGCGAAGAAACATACAATGACAAACATTCGACATATTAGTAAGGTTCCAGCCATGAACAGCTTTTGTTTACAACTTAAAGAATAGCGCACTTCATTTATAAGTAAAGCTTTAAAGATACAAACTAGCATGCATCGGGGCAGGCTACCTTAGCCTATCCCTCCTTGGGCTTCATGTTCCATTAACTGCATTTACCATCTGGTCTGGTAAATGTCTATTTAAATGTGGTGTTTATTCAGTGTGGTGCTCATTAGAAGATGACATTTATTTAATAATTGGAAAGAACTGTTTCTTTTAAGTTACCGGTATAACTAACAGAAACATTTGATTGCATTGGTGCAGTACTTAATCGATGACCGGTGCTAATACATGTGTACCATACCTTCATAAGCCTTTTGAATTTCACTGAATAACTCTACATCAATCTGTCAAAACAAGTGCAAACAAACTGTTGTTTATACTATCATTTTTATGAAAAGGCAGTAATTACTAGCTACTATGAGGATCAAGCTGCGGTAATGGCATGATTTTTAATGTAAACTTAATGTGAAAGAATCCTTCATGCGACCAGCCAGAAGCCATGGAACTCGGGTGGTATTAACCCATTCACCCCTGAGCGGCAATCCTAAAAGCTTTCCCAAAAACAGCAAATGACTCGACTGGCTTGAAAACACGTTTTTTGGCAAAATTCCTTGGAGGAGCAGGTCATGTTAACAACGCTTTAAGGAAACGGCTGCGTGTGTCGTTAAAGTTTGGGTCAAAGGAACTTGTTGACAACATGGTGAAGGATACTGTTAAGGAACAGAGAGTTTGTCGCCTGACAAGAAACAGGGGCACCCAGCGAGAATATAGTTCAAAACCACTTAAACATGCCATTGTTAAACGTATTTTAGTGTTTAAACAGTAGATATAGACATATTTTATCCCCTAAAGATTTTTTGTCTGTTCGGATTTCCTAGCTTACCTTTTCGAAAATTTCAGCCAGAAAAAACGCTCCCGAAAATTCTGGGTGACCTTTTCAGGGTAAAAATCTGAGATGGGCAATTATACCATTTTTTAGATGTTCGAAAATCCTAGGAGAGGCAGACAAGCAAGAAATTTTACAACAAATGTTTCGAAAATTCGAGATCTCAAATCGTCTTCCGAACAGATATTTTCCGAAAATTGACGTTGCGTGCCCCTGAAGAAATTGTAGGCCTCCAAATCTTCTCGCCGACGGCATCTTTGAACTTTGCATGGTGACAGTTGAGAAAATTTTGGAAGGTGAAAAAAGTCGTTCGCACTAGAAATGGCTCCCTGTTGACAGATTTTTTTGGCAAAACAAACAAAACTTTGCTTAGTGCGAACAGGGCCTAAGCTTTTTTAAACTTACCGTACTTTCTTTTTCGCGGGATCTTGATGTTTGTTAGGGTGATACAACATTCACATGCATCTGTACGCAGCTTTAAGCTCATTTTTGTTTGCCTGAAATGTAATAGAAAGCACTTAACATGATTAATCAGATATTTCTCTTTTCCTTTCTCTCTGAAAGACTATTTTTACCTCTTTTTTGACGTTCAAAACTGCGGTGAAAACAGCGAGATAATCTGCTTCAGCCTCTCTTGATTCCCTCCATTTTAAGTTTTAAATTTTACCGCTGGAAAATTGCCGGCTTATGATTTGATAGGTACTTTAAGTAGGGGTATTAAAGTATATAATAATTAAAAAGAGAATGAACGCATTCCTTTTCTGGATTTTCATATACTCGCATATGTATTGCTATGTAGTAATATTTATTGACATGTATAGCCATGTATTTCAATGTATTACCACGTGTTACTACATTTTTAACAATTATATTGAATTCGGCTTTCGTCATTTGAAGAATTATGGAGATCGAGGAGGGTGTTATCTCAAATCTCAAATATATGTATTTTAACACGCTAAAAATCAGTTTATCAGATTTGTTGATACAATATAAAATAAAACTACATAACAGTATTTAATAACAATAAATACGAGACTCCTCCTTCTTTAGTTCTAACCCCCGAGGTCAAATATTCATCTCGCAAAATAGCGCTTAAACCCGGGGGGCACTTGGGTATTTTTTGCAAAGGTCAGACAAAGGTCGTGCAAAGAGTACAACAGTTTGCTTGTTAACGCATTGAACCATATTTTTAAACACAATCTGACCTTGAATAATTTCAAATGGCTGCTTACAAAACTGGAGCTTTCGTGCATTCGAAATATTATACCCCGTTCTAGAAAACGCCTCTGAAATGGATACCCCATTCTAAATCAGGAGCTTCAAAATCACGACCCCGTTGGGCGGCACATACCCATATAGGTAATGTATGGGAGTACCCCGGGCGCTTAAAGCAGCACGGGACGGCGAAAAAAACATGACACATGACTCAGTTAACATTTTCTTTAAACCTTTATTGAAAAATTTGCTTTAAATTCTGCATTTTGGAACAAATTATAGGGACCGTATTATTCATATGTATTTCTTCTATAAATAACAAAAGATCGTTGCTCAGATTTCTATCAACAACGGCCCCCACTAACAGAGGGTGGTCTGCCTGTGATGTTACTTACTGAATCACGATTCAGACTAGACTGCATTGAGTGTAAGTCTGCGCCAGCATATGTTATGTGGGTGTCGTCTGCACACATCCCAGGTTGGCAGAACGATAAACAGTTTGGCAAATCATTGATATAGATCAAGAATAAAAGAGGGCCTAAGATAGTTCCCTGAGGGACCCCACAGCTCAGAGAACAGACTTTGGAAAGCGAACCATTGACGACACATTTGTGGATACCGTTTTCTAGATACGACTTAAACCAATCGTAAGCAGACTCCTCTATTCCGTACAGACTAACTTTAGCTAAAAGAACATCGTGATCAACGATATCAAATGCTTTTCTAAAGTCCAGGAAAACCACTGCATTCACATTACCGCGATCTAGATCGAAAACCCAGCTGTCAGTCGCTTCTAAGACTGAGAGCAGAGGTCGAGTGCAACAGCGAAAACCTGATTGTTGGTTGGTGATAATCTCTTCATCGAGTCCGTCCGGGATTTCCATAATTCTTCAGATGATACGAAAGCCGAATTCAAGAATAGTTTTATTATTCATTCAAAAAAATTCGTAGTTTTAAAACAAGCTAAAACATGCTTACCTCCATCGATGTTAAGTTCATCGTCGATAGTGCACGTTAATCGGCAAGTTTAGGCACAGGTAGCCCAAGCTCGAAATATGAGCATCCGCGAGCATCGGCGTTGTTGCGTAACATTCGAAGTATAAGGATTTGTATGGGAAAAAACCTGTCGTTTCAGTAGCCTACGAAAATGAAAGGATTTCAATAAAAAAAAACAGTTTACCTTACATAAAATGTATGTTACTTCTCTCCTGTGTGGTCCATGGGCCGATTTACGGCAATTTCATGGGTTGTACTGTAAACAGTTTTAAGCCTTATATAGAGGATAGAGAGAGAAAACCGTCTACAGTACAAACCATAAAACGGCCATAAATCGGCCCATGAACCATGCACCCGGGAGAGATGTAACACACATTTTACGTAACGTAAGCTGTTTTTTTTTATTGCAGTAATACTCTGATTCTTTCAAGGTTTCGGCGTTGCTAGGTGATAAGGATCCCCGACCAGCAGGATCATTTCCAAACAGTCACCACAGTTGTCATTCATAGCAGAACGCTGCCCACGCTAAGCTTGTCACCCTAGCCGACTTGCATGGTTAAAACCAGTTGCCTGCTTTGGGTCTTGGCGACAACTTCCTTCAGGTTTACATTTATCTGGTGTCGTTACAAAAGATCTTCCTGTTTAAATCTGGGATAAACTCATAAATCTGTTCAGTACAGACTGAGATAATAAAAGGTAAGGGATTGTGATACAATATATTCAGTTCAGTTTCTCGATTTATTACTTTTTTATTTATTTATTTTTATGATGCTAGATTTAGGTTGTAGAAAAAGTTAAACGATATTTGTTTTTGGTAATACAAGAAAATCACCTCATATCCTTCACAGACCTAAGTGACATAGACTACTACAAAATATTGAGTAATAAATAATACAGAAATAATTACAAGTTTTAAATTAGAATTGATAAATTCATTGTTTCAAAAGTTCATAAATCTCTGCCTGACAACTCTTAGCCGCAGGTCGATACGACTTCACCAGAGAACTAAGTACCTTCTATCAGCACAATAATTCATAATTTCATCCTATAATTTAGTAATGACATCGTGGCCTTCTATTTCAGATAGCTATATGATTTTTAAATCATATCAGAATTCGCAATGATTCGCCCGTTGCTTTTCAAGTTTTCTTAAAAATGCTGACAAAACGAGTTTCGAAATATGAGTACAGCAAATGAAATAACTCAACAGAAACGAAGATAAAAAAAGCGTCGAGAACTCATGGAAAAATCGAGCATAGATCAGTTATAGATACATATTAGCAAGGGAAATTCTGCTCAGTTTTGCCATTCAGTTGCCATTGTGTTTATGGCTCATAGTAACAAAAAATAATAATAATAATGTAATAGTGATAGTAGTAGTAATAGAAACAGCAATAGTAATAGTAATAGTAATGGTAATAGTAATAGACTACAGGTACTACTACCAGTTGTACTGAGTATAGTGTTATTTTGCTTTTTGAGACTGTCGTTTGCTTTTCGATACATTTGCAGCTAGTTTGTTCAGTATATCCTGTCTGTCCGGACGTCTAAAATATTCATATATTCAGGTAACTGTATAATTGGCGTGCATGGCTTTGATAGTGCCAGATAACTGATATGAATAAAAAGTATGAAAGGACGTGTTGTATTAAGTGCTACTTTACTAGTTATTCAAGTGCTACAGATTTCCGTGATACGAGGCAGTTTGAACAAATAAAACTATGTTGTGGCTCAATTGGACAGAAGATGAAACCTGAGTTATTGAACTGCTTTAGATTTCCGGGATACGAGACAGTTTAAACAAATAAAACTATGTTCTGGCTCAAGTTGACAGTAGATGAAAACTGAATTTACATAGCTTACAATTGCCTTAGCTATTAAAGAAGCTGATACCACACAAAAGTCAATACTAGTCTTATTACTTCGTAAATTGTTCATACGTAGCCGTTAAGGTGTTTTGAAGACCTGAAAACGAAAACTTAAGAACGTTGCCCCGAAGAGCTATTGGCTTGCAGAAGAAGATTTAAAACAAATTTAATTTTTATGACTTTCAATGGGGCAGAGGACCACTGCAGAGAAACTAAAATTAAAATATCATTTATAATTTGATTTAGTATACTTAGATCAAGAGAAACAAAATTACACTGATTTATTCTTTCTAGTCTCAGTGTAGACAACCTCTTTCCCAGGGTTGACTCAGAGGTACATTGATCACCTCTCCCTTTAAATCAGTTTTTGACTCGCCCCAACTCTCCAGCAGTTTTAACGACCAAGACGGCGGGATAGCGTTATTCCCTAAAAAAAAAAACATGGATCGCGCTGCAAAATACGCCTACTTTGCAGGCTATGTATACGATAGTTTACCGTAAACTGCCGCTTCAGCCAGCCCCCTCAGCTATATGCGCCCCACCGGTTATGAACCCATCTATTTTTAAACAAAAACATACATTCGATTATAAACCACACAGGATATAAGGCCCCCGGATATATGTCCCGCCAGGATATAAGCCCCCCTGTTATACCCCTAGGATATAACCCCCTAGATATGAGCCCCCCGGATAAAAGCCCTCTCCATATTCATTAAAAAAACCGATTTATTATGACGTTTTGACCCTTAAGAAAAAACCACCAATAAAGAATGTATTTTGATCCGCACTGAACTGTTTTAAAGCGCTTTCACTGTTCCGGTTACAACCCCCTCTCCGTTCGTAAACCCTCCTAAAACCCATTGCTAAGATGTTTAAGCCCGGGGACTAATTATAAGTGGGAGTTTACGATATGCCGCACTAATTGCGACTGTGAAACTCGAGCCACTTCTGAGTAGGGTCAATGAAAACTCGTGTTGTTTTAGAAGCCTTTTTCCTTTCGCGGTTATTTAATTTTGCGACCGTTTAAGATCGGAGCATCGTGAATATTAGGTACCCCAAAAATTACATTTTAAAAATAACTCAGGTTATATCAAGGGATAAAGAATGCGAAAGGAGCTGAAAGGAATGTTTAGTGAGTGGTAAACTAAACGCTTTTCAGGGACAATAAAGCTGCAATTTAGGGGAAAAAGTTAATATCCATTAGCACAAATATAAAAGTGTTTTATCGACTTCGCTTTTTAAAATGATTCGTGGTTAGCCACAAGTTTCTTCAGTGTTTCTTTATGGATTTCAATTAGGGTTTTTCATTGACAGTTTTGGATGGTAATACATTCTTAAACATACTTATATTGTCCACGAACCGCGCCTAAACACTTAGTTTATTTGTATCTGAAGTACTTACAACTAAGATACGTTTTTAGAGTCTTTTTATTCGAATTTACTTCTTGAAATACCTGGATTCTAGGATCAGGGTTGCTTGAAGAACCCTGGCAATCATCAAGTCCTAATTCAGGCGTTGATATTTGATGGAAAACTGAGCCCATTTGGTTTGTAAAACATTGACAGTCAATTTGAGCTTGGCACTTCTATTCATACTAATGTTGAGCTAAAACGTTTTAATATCTCTGCTGTTTTTCAGTAAATGCAAGTTAACCGTCATTCGTCCTGATTCAGTGCGGTTGACTGCCGAACGAGATGAAACTATTGTATGGTGTTTAAAGAAAAACAGCCACTGCCTTGGATGGTAAGAACAACGGATCGGGGCTCGAGAAAACAATTTCATTCTTGACTGTTCAAGAGTGCCATGAATGTTATCTGTGTAAAACCTTAATAGCCTAGGCTTCTCGTTAATGCTGAAATTATATATAAAGGATATCAATAACTCAATGAAATACCAAGTCGAGATCGATATTTGAAAAACTCTTAGCCGGCCTGAACTTTTTCTTCATTTTATAGCCCGGTTATTCCCTAAACATTGATCATGATACTTATAAGAATAGCTACGAATTAGCCCCATATGCCTTAAAATTGGCAGTTAAAATATTCTTAACTTTTGAAAGATTCGACCTTCCTCACTGCCTTCAGGCAGAATGGCGAAACAGCTGTCTACGGCGCCAACCCCGCAATGTTTTGGGTTCTTTCGGCGGTGTCGTGTTGATGTCTTGCAAAGTTAATTTTCCTGTAGTACGATGACCTTTGCAGAATTCAATGTGTCTACTTTGTATGTTTTTGCTGATCAGGGCTTCTATAGATCCTACGTTCTGCGGCATATTCGTTTGCAGCCCTTTGCAGTTTAAATGTCAATTTTTAACCAGCATGGGTCACATTTTCTGTGTCTTTCACGGTGCAGCTGTAGGAAAAATCTCTTACAAACTTATCTTTCAAAGGATAAACTACGAAGGCAATAGGTTTTTCTAAAAAGGCGTTTTTCACTATTTAACCATGTTTCTATCACCCTAGATAATATAAAAGACTCACTTTACTCCGTAGATTGAGCTTATAACCCCAAAGAAGATAAACAACGTCATCAATCTTTTCCTGGCTTCTTAGGAAAAGTTATATTTTTTATTACTTCTAATACGACATGAAAGGTCAAGTTTTAAAAGCTTATGGCTAACATGATTAAAAAATGACAAGTGAACATAGGAACTGCAAATATTGGCATAGACTTCAACGGTTAAGTTTTTACGGTAGGGTGAAATGACGCCTTATCAAAAGCTGTCATATTCAACAATGCATTTACTTATGTTAACAAAAAATAAAAGATAAATAGAAAACTTTCAAATTTGCAATGCAAAACGCCGTTTTGGCTTTACTTGGTGAGTCGATTAATTTTCTTTGGCTACCTGCGATGGAAGTTT
This sequence comes from Porites lobata, assembly GCA_942486035.1. Lineage (NCBI taxonomy): Eukaryota > Metazoa > Cnidaria > Anthozoa > Scleractinia > Poritidae > Porites > Porites lobata. The sequence continues at coordinate 3,592,857 of CALNXK010000017.1, read as the reverse complement.
ATTGTTTACATGTACATAAAAAGAGGTTCTCGTAGTAACGATGGGCGAGGGAAACATTTTACAAAAACGTACGATATCCCATGGTCTGAATCCGTGTAATTTTCACTTATATTAAAACATACAAATAATAGGTTTTTGAAAACGTAATTATAGTCTGTGAGAATATAAACAGGCAGGAATGTTTGTCACATTGCTGATAAACATGTTCTCGACCATAGGCTACCTCAGAATATAAATCGTGTTTCAAGTATGGAGGCAGGTGTGTTTGAATGTTACGATATTCGCAAACAAATTGCTTAAAAATTCAACAAAAACGTCCGTTTTCAATCACGAGTTGGGGGGAGATTCCTGGCTAATTTACGGTCGTTTTATAAGAGTTCAAATCAGGTAAATCTAACCTTTTCCATTTAACAAATTTGTAGAGGTTATCAAGACGAGAAATATACAATTTAATAAGTTGTTTTCGTCTTTTTATTTCCAGGATTCCCTTTGTTATGGATAAGACGGGCTTGCGTGTTTTATTATTACCGTAGAGAACGCAAATGTTGCCGCGGATTTGTGTTTTATTCTCCTTTGCCCTACCGGCCGTACTTGTTTATTCTTCACAGGAGCCTGGATTAAGGTAAAGGATTTTCTACACGTAAGCGCAACTAAACAACTAAGCTTTATGGCTTTATGGAAGATTTGCTATTACTCACGCTACAAGTGTATATTTAACTGACTATCTGCCAAAATGATTCAGTATAAATCGCTAAATGTGGATCAGTTATTTTAAAAATTTAATAGCGTTTAAGTGTCTTAACATTAATTTAGTATTAAACTTTTAGAGGAGTCGTTTATCTCTGTTAGTGATACCGGCAAATCTAGCGAATGTGTCGATGACAGTTTTCCATATTTTCTTAAAGGGTAAAGTGATTTGCTTTGTAAGATTTTGATAAACTTGAAGAAAATCTTTCAATTGCTTTGAGAGTGAATTATTCTATTTTATTTTCCATGTCATGATGTCCTTCAACCTGTTTTTAAGAGCGTAATTCAGTGAATGTCAGTCAAGAAACTAAATTCAATTCAAGTTTTTTATTTCTACGTTTTTTCTCTGCACGCCATCAAGTTTGCGTGGTATCCCACAGCTGAATGTAATGGAGAGGCAGTTTCTCGATAAGCGCTGCAAATTTTACTCGTGGCGGTCTGCAGTGGAAATGCGGGAATGAATTAACGATCTCTTGTGAACATGTATAAAAGAATAGAATACCGTCAAACAATATTTTATGAAACTGTGTGAAGACGTATTTCATAATATTAAACATCAAAAGTGCTTGTGGCTTACAAGAAGAAGTTTTTAAGCTACTTTTAAGTATCTTAGTGAATATGATGATTGTGGTGGCAAGTTCACTAAATGTGTCCCCGTCAAACATATTCTTCATCGAGCTAGAACTTTGAAATGTTGCTTTTTATTGTCGGATGGAAAACTCTTTTGAGTATTTGGCATATCTTTCAGCCTCCATTGATCAATAACGTTTGAAGAAGTGCAGAGTAAAATCTTATCATAATGAGGATACGTTTCCCAAGCCACCTTAACGGACAATGCAATGCCAGGTCCTTAACTAATCTTGTATTTTTATCGTGATTGTTGTTGTTCTCCAAAGCTCATCCGAGGGAGACTGGAGCGGGAAGAATGCATCGCAAGTTCTGCGCATGCTCCTCGATCCTAACAATTATGACAAACGGTTTAGGCCTAGTTATGAGGGTATGGACATCTTTCAGTGCTTAAAGGTGATGTTCCACAGGGCGATTTGCAACGACGATTTTTAACGCAACACATCATTTCAACATTATTGCGACATTGTTTCGAATGGTTGCAACATTGTTCCAACATTACTACTCTGTGTTGCGCAAAAACTCGTCGTTGCGAATCGTCCCGTGTAACATCGCCTCAACTCTGACCGCCTGAATAAGCATATCACTCTTCCATCTTGCTAGTCGCTTCACAGCGTTCTTTGTGTCGTCACGCAACGCTTCTTGTGGGGAGGAGCGTTATGTGACGCGTGACGACTACTATCTTGCTAACTTGGTACGGAAAAAAAGGCCTTTCATTTGCGCAAATGGTGTACTCAATGCATACTTGGTATACTAGTGCGATCGGGGTCTTGGAACATATTATAAACATTAATATAAAACTATATTGTTTACTGCTTCAACTATTTCACCTGTACGTGGTCAAAAGAGCACCTCCTAACCCATCTCTCAGTGCAAGACTTAAAAGGGTTTTCTTTTTCTGAGATACTGGCAACAAAATATCTCACACGCCCCGAGAAATTGTTTAAAAGGCCACAGAAGGTAAGTATGAATAACACATTTGATTTTAAATTAATAAATTTTGACTGAATGCCTACGAGAAGTCGCCTTCAGCCACCGTGCTTAACTTATATTTTCACATGGACACCGACTCCACCCTCTGCATGCGGCCCACGTGAATAGGGTATGGTTGTTTTAGATTTAAATAACTTGTTGTTTTCGAATGATTTTGGCCCGGCTGAGACGCGAAACTTTTCATGAGCCGAACTTAATACTCGCCCCATGAAAGGGAATTCGGATTCCGGAATGCGGAAAATTTTTGCCCGTAAAATCCGGAATCCCCAGAAAATTTTGCTTGCGGAATCCGGAATTATGAGGTTTGGAATCTGGAATCCATCGCTGGGAATCCGGAATCCCACTAACGATTGTAATCCAGAATCCACTTCCACTCAGTAAGACTGAAATCCGGAATCCATTGCGTGGAATCTAGAATCCAAGACTGTCTAGGATTCACTTACATGGGGCCATAATACATTGAATTAATGGCTCTTGACTGAATTAAGTACATGAAAAGTTTGGCGTCTGAACCGGGCCTTAATAAGCACTCGTTTTTGTTTCACAGGAAAAGCTGTGAAAGTTTTAGTGACTTTGTTCGTAAATTCGCTAGGTGGACTTGATGAAAGGGAAATGGTAAGAAACGATTCACTTTACTAAGCGTCCAAAAAGTGCAGTGACACCATCCAGGATGCGCTTTGACTTCAAAGCTGTCGCTAAGCGCGCAGCGCAGTTAACGCGAGCGCATGCGCGCAGGAGAGACAAAATAACATTTTAAACTAGCTCTACAATTCTCTTTCAAAGGCCGCGCGCTTCCATTAATCGAGCCGACGTTTTACCGGTCATATGTGCGAAGAACACATGGGTTTTCACACGCTGCGCTGTTAACCAGCAACGACTCTTCGATAGAATGGTCACACTTTAGGAGTCTTTTCACAGGATTTACATTCTTTTCCATGTGAAAACGCTCTTTACGTTAGTATTATTATTATTATTATTATTATTACTATTATTTGCAGTTTTGTCAACAGACACAATAGTAAAAAAACTGTCAACTAATCTTTAAGTTTTTAGAATTAGGTCAAAAGATTAGGATAAGATTAGGATTATTTCAGGGATAAGTTTGACTTTGGAAAGCAAGTAGAGATAAGCTTGATTAGTCCTTCTTATTGAGTGAACAATACATTGGGTTTTTTCAGGTTTTCTTGTATCATTACTGCTTTCTCGTTTTGATTTGTACTAAATTTGTTCCTCACATGTCTCATTAAAGCAATTTGAGAGCACATTCTTCATGAGGCAGTTGTGGCATGATTCACGTCTTCGATATGATCAGTTTTACTCCAAGAGAAATTTGACGCTTAATGGAGACATAATGAAACAAATCTGGATCCCAGACACGTACGTCAACAACGAAAAATCCAAAGTGGCTCCTGAACAGGAGTTCCTTCTCACAATTTTTCCTGATGGCAGGATTATTTACAGTCAAAGGTAATCTGTTAACTTATACAGCCAACACAAAAATTTGCGATGGATTGGTATTCGTTTGTTTAAATTAGACTTAGCCTCACAAAAATCGCTTCAGAAAAGGTATAATATAAATTGCGAGCTCAAGAACGAGGATAGTAAGGCTGATTTGAATATGAACGAAAGAATATGAAACTAGTGGCCATATAGACTAAATTAAGGTTTAGATTAACTTAAAAGTTTAACCAATCTACTTCTCCCTAGAAATTTAGTCTCAGGCAAGAGACGGCATTTTCCATGTTAGATTATCATACAGTCTCCTTCGTACCCAGTCTAACACATACTGAACAGTCTTTTTGCTTTCTCCTTCCCGCTTAATGAGAGAGACCTTAATATGCTCAGGTAGACCTTCTTCTCTGCGAGTAACCTGCCACAAAGTCATTAGTATAGCTCTTGCCTAGTCCCTGTACGCCGTCTTCTCGGCCCCTCTCGGTCAATCCATTACTTTGATGTAGCCGACCCAAACTCGGATCACGTGAGCCGAAACGAATAGGCTCTGCGGAATAACGAGGCCTAGGGACTAGGTAATATCCGATCCAAAGCCGATACCATCCGATGACGATATATTTCAAATAACTCTTTCGTCTGGCACTCGCAACAACTTTGTGCGTGTATCACGCTTTTTTGTACATTTCTTTGCCGTCGCCGCGCAACCACAACGTGAAAGTGTCTAATTTTACGTTTTGTCGAGGACGTGAACACAAGACAACGACTTTCTTTTTCTTTGCCTGAACTTTTGATACAGTATTTTAGAATTTGTCAAATGTTGGGAATTTAACTTCCCAACATTGGACGAATTAAACAAGGTGGTATGAACGCGATAAAAATTAAAGTAGCGCAAATTCACCTTCTAAGCGAAGTTTTGGTAGCCGTCACGTTGTTGCTTAAGCTCCCCATTGTCGAATGAGATTTACGTAATGTTGTTTGTTTGTAGGTTGACTGTGATTGCTGCTTGCAAAATGGATCTACGTAATTATCCCATGGATAAACAAAATTGTAGTCTACTTTTTGAGAGTTGTAAGTAGAAAAAAAAAAAGCTAAATAATCTGATCTTGTAACTAGAGAATGACTAACACCGGGAATTCGTTTATTGCAGGCACACCTTCCTCGATCTGCAGAATTCTTCATTTGCTTCTCAGCCTCATTCACTAATTGCTATAAACTAATGTTTAATGAGTGTCTTTATATCTGATGTAGGCACGGCTGAACTTTAGGTCCAATCTTTTAGACCAAAACAACCCCAACCACTACGCTCGAATTTTTAACCATTGACAAAACACTGCTGTTCATGCTTTAAAAATCACATAAACAATGACTGCCTTCTGTTTCAGATGGTATGACGACAGCTGACTTATATTTCAAGTGGGAAAATGTAAGCAGGGACATGAAGTCAGCTGTATCGATAGGAGAAGAGCTTATCATGTCACAGTTTGCAGTGGATGATTTTACCGTTCAGGAGATATCCGCCTCCTACGTCACAGGTACTTCCCGGCTTTTTTTGAGGGTTTTCGTTTCTCTTTTCCCTTCGCCAGTCAGGTATTGGAAATTATAAGACTGAGAATAAGCATGGAACACGATGCATTATGGGAAGGAAATACCCTATGATATTAAGGGGGCTCTCTGCGGATTAGTATCTACATTCCTGGTCACAATTGTTGAAACGCTTTTAAATTCCTCCTGCCCTTCCCTATTTAAGGTTGATTTCATGATCATGTCACAGTTTGCAGTGGATGATTTTACCGTTCAGGAGATATCCGCCTCCTACGTCACAGGTACTTCCCGGCTTTTTTTGAGGGTTTTCGTTTCTCTTTTCCCTTCGCCAGTCAGGTATTGGAAATTATAAGACTGAGAATAAGCATGGAACACGATGCATTATGGGAAGGAAATACCCTATGATATTAAGGGGGCTCTCTGCGGATTAGTATCTACATTCCTGGTCACAATTGTTGAAACGCTTTTAAATTCCTCCTGCCCTTCCCCATTTAAGGTTGATTTCCAAGAGTTTATGCTCAACAAAAAACCGTGACACCAATATTGAGGAAGAAGAGGCAAACAATAACTGTACAAGTTCGTGGAACGACATATAGTTTATCTTATTTTTTCCGGAAGTGTTTCCCTCATAATTTATGACCGAGGTTGGAGCACGTAGCTTTCCTGCTAAGAAAATCTAAACATATTATTCAATTCAGCTGATGACGAAAAGTCTTACGGCTATCAGAATGGATGTACTTTACCTTTTCATTTCTATTCCAGGAACTTTCTCTATGCTGAAATTAACTTTCCACATCAGACGAAAGAAGTTTTACTACGTCGTTTCGATATACATTCCCACAATCCTTATCACCATTCTAAGCTGGGTTTCCTTTTGGATTCCACGTAGCTCACCTCCCGCTCGGGTCGCCCTCGGAATCACGACAGTCCTGGCCCTGACGACTCTAATCTTCGGACTTCAATCGTCGATGCCAAAGGTGAGCTATGTCAAGGCTATTGACTGGTTTCTCTGTGTCTCCTTCCTCTACGTGTTCGCCGCCTTGGTGGAGTATCCGAGTTCCACTTTCGTCACTTCTCAAGCCAAGAAGCTGACAAGAAAGGGGACCGACATCCTTCGAAAGGTGAAAGGCCTGAAAGATGATCCTGAAGATTTTCCGCTCTCGGGGACTCGATATGGCAGCACCGACAAACAACGGGTGAGTGAAACTCCACCCTGTCAAACTTAGCCTGCGTCGTACTAGTAATTCAACATCAATGTGTTGAGTTAGCCATACCAGAGCAACTTTTCTCTTTAACACAAGCTAATCAAACCAGTCTTGTGTTTGCAAAGCAGAGGCACTATTCTAATTTGTTCATTAATTGCAAAGAAATACTCTTCAACACCAACAATTTCTTGAAAGTTACGCAGATCTTTCGGAACCGCCATCCCGATCCCTTTATCAATGGTTCATGATGTTATTAAATATCTTACAGAATGTGCTGATCTGTCACATACTTAGCTTTTGACTATATGTGTGTGACAAAAAAGATCTCTTCGGTAAAAACTTGCTTAAGCTTAGAGTGGACTCGTTTGCGGCATACGTTTACAGCCATCGCATTTACCGCTTGGTATGTTTGTTGTAAACTAAAAAAATAAAAAACTACAAAAGGTGAACGACCACAACAAACTAACGTTAGATGTTGACGCTTAACTGCTTCAAGAACTGATAAAACCTGTGACCCTGTAAGTGTCCCTAGCAGGGGCGGATCCAGGATTTTTTTTAGGAGGAGATGCACTCGTCTCTTGCTCTACTTCAACACCAATAAACCCCATAGTTTTTTTTTGCAGAATACCAGTTGTATTAGAAAACCGCAGGTCATCTCAGGAGGAGGGGGGGTGCGCACCCCCTGCACCCTTCCCCTAGATCCGCCCATGCCCAGCTAACTGGAGACGGACACTTTCTACGTCGAATGGGAATTTGGGCATGTTAGTTTTGAGAAAACCGGGAAACCGGAGTACCCAGAGAAAAACCTCTCGGAACAAACCAGACTCAACTCACATATGACGTGACCTCGACCTTAGCCCGGATCACATTCGTAAGAGATAAGCGCTTTCACCACAACGCCATTTCTATTAACAAGTTCTCGCCTGCTTTCGTATTTTTCAGGAGGACAGTTCTGATCTTCGAAAGCTTACGAGGAACAAAACCGGACACGCGAACGGTGGTTTTGAACATTCACAGATGGAAAACAGCGTGGATGGAGACCGCGACCGCACCTACCCTAGGCAGAGACATTCTTCTCAAAATCTACTCGACGATGAAGACGGGGATTTTGTTCATAACTTTCAAGGCATTAATGTTGTGGATAAATTTGCAAGAATTGTATTTCCTGTTTCGTACCTTCTATTTAACATCTGTTACTGGATTGTTTATTTATCTGCGTGATGATGTTATAGTAGTTTACAGTTATACGTCAGGAGCGAAGTGAATATCGCTCAATATTTGCTAAGAATACTGTTACAACTTACATCTTTTCGTTATATATATATTTTTTTAAGTTCACCGGTTTTGAGTTATCGCTATCATGAAGGGGTCTGGGGAGGTGCAAAGAGTTCGGTTTCAGTTAAAACATACTCCTCTGTAGAAGGATCCAGCCATTTTTTTTATCGTTTTCATTCAATATTATCGGAAGCCAGAGAAAAATCAAGACAATGAAATATACATATATACTACAACTGAAATAAATTATTATAAATATAAAAGTACAAAGATCTATCTATATGTACTTAGACAGTCTTATAGTTTAGTAAAGTTTCATTCAGTGATCCACAGCGCTCGATGGTATTTCGAAGTAGCGTACAAATCAAGCTTACAGCTCATTGTCTCTGTCATCATGGGTTCTTCTTTTGATCAGGCACTCATTTTTCGTTTTGTCCTTTTCCCCCGCCTCCAGAACAAAGAGGGAAGGAGGACCGCCTGACCGCAGATAATTCAGGCATTATTCCAAACTGGTGCAAAATAATTAATTCTTTTATCTTCAAAGTACAAGTTCTGTTGAACTCTGCCGTTGCAGCTGAGGCAGAAAATAATACTATTACCGACAGTTTGTCATTTTTGACAACACAAGGTGCAAGCCGGAGAGCAAGTGACGCACTGGGACAAGACAAATAAAGAAAAACACCACTTTAAAATTATACAAGCTTTTGTTTGTCTTCTACCAGCTCGTCTCATGTTTCCAGCATGGCGGTTTTGTACCACGCAGATGGCTAGCAACAAAGGCCTATTACCCTTGTATGGAAAGTCATTAAAGATGTTTTGTACGCAGTTGGCCATTGGAACGATGGCCTCATTTTACTACTTCGACCAGAATCCTTTTCGCTTTCTTTTTTTCTTTCATATTTGAATTTTGTTATCCAAGCGAAGTTTGAATAACAAAAGCCCTAATTTGCACAAGATAGCAAAACCTTGATGGATTCTGGCCGTGGTGTTAAAATGACGTCACGTCTTCACGTCATCACGTCATGGCCATTTTTACGTTGCGTTTGACTCCGAGACTGGGTCGATGTTGTGTCGACTTGCATTTTGGGAATATTTCGGAAGACGAATTTTGACCCAGATTCCTTTACAACCACGTAATAGCCAAATAAAGAGGTTATAACGTCCCCAAAACAGTCCCTGGTGTAATTAGACACAACACCGGTCAAGTCCCAGGCTTAACCTCAATATAGCTAACACCAGCTTTTTGCTGACGTAGACCCATTTCAGTTCGGTTGCCACTTCTCTGGATCTTTGCCTCAAGAGAAGGAAAGGAACAACCGAAAATACGTCTACGTTGGCAAGCTATTTTTCTAATATCAATTGTAAATCTACTTTATACCCTATTTCTTTGTCCGAGTCATCATCTACTTTCTCTATTTCGCTTCTGTCCTGGCGTTTTCTCTCTGGATGCCTTATTCCTGGCAGCAGTACTCGACATGGAACCGGCAGTTTTTGCCTTGATCCCAGTCTGTCTTCTTTGTAATGAGCCACTGCCTACACGAGGAGGTTTCATGGCGGAGTGTTTAGCGTTTAAACTGTCGTTCTCGCATCTAGAAAGACGCTCTGAGAAAAAAGAATTTAAATGAATATGTAAGTCAAGTTCAGCGCGTTTAGACAAAAAATTCTCTTTGTGCTCACTCCAGGAGGAAACGTAGTCTACATTTTAAAGCAGGACGTTTTTTGGGGGGGGGAAGGACGGAGGTTTTGGGAGCCCGGGTGAATAGGGACAGCAGAGGTATGGGAGGTGGAGGAGGAAATGGCGGAAGGTGAGAGTTCTAAAAGGGCAGGAAGTGGAAGAAAAAGGAGGAGAAGGGTGGAAGCTAAGAAAACAGAGCCGGGAGCCGGGAGCCGGGAGCCAGGAACCGGAAACCGTTTCTCGAGGCAAAATGTGTGGGGAAGGAAGGTTTCACTGCTCGCCATGTTTGTTTGCCTAGGCGGGCATGAAGCCAAATGTTTGACAAAAGTGTTGACGTAAACTGTCAAAATTGACGAATCATAGGGTATACCAGAAGGTCCACTTCCCCGTCCCTACCAGCCCCACTCATCCCATGCGGTTTTCGCTCAACTATTTCGATCTTTTCCGGCTGATATCCTGGAACCTGGAACAGGCTAGTGAAATGACAATAGACGAATCATAACGTTTTAACGTGATCACTAACTTACCTAGAAACGCTGGAGTTACAGTAATCATGTCATTGAGCATTGGTGTGTACTGGTCACCTTCATTTTCACCCTTTTCTATGACAGTAACACAAACCAATAAAGAGATATGGGCAGTTTAAATGTTAATTCGAGATAGGTGTAATAACAATTAAAACAAGTCCTTACGTAGTCGCCCCCACCTTGTTTTATTTTTTGTATTATTATAAGTTATTTTATGGCGAAACTGAGCAGTTCCCAAAATAAAATAGCCAGTGACTGGGTACCTTCGTTTATAGCAAATCATTCATCTAGCGGGAAAAATTGCAACTGGTAGAAAGCGCGGGAAAACATAATTATCATTAACGTTTACTAATTATAATTAATTACTACTACTACCAGTCTCGCATTGTAAATAGTTTTAGCTTTATCTTATTTGTGAAATTTTCTAGTCTTATGTAAACAGTTTTTACATTTTATCTTTAGAATTAGTTATTTTATATATATTTTAGTTATAATTATCTATTCATTTTTTAATTTCTGGTTTTGAATGTGTAATACCCGCAAACTAGCTTGTGAATTTTCTCACAAATAGCTAAGCGTGTACTTTACACAATAAACTTGACTTGACTCTTGACTTGACATGCAAGTATTACATAAAGCGAAGGAAAATAATTGTAGTAAATATTGCTAAGAGGTATTGGCGGAAGCAAAATTCATTTCCACTTTGCTACTTCCTGGCCCCAGTTGTTCGAAAGGTGGATTGTCACTATCCACTGGATATATTACTATCCAAAGGATAGTGCAATTGGTTTTCGTAATACCTATCCTCTGGATAGCGATTTATCCGGTGGATAGCGTTATCCAACTTTTGAACAACCGGGGCCTGATGGATAAAAAGTATGCATGTATCTGAATGTAGTTGGCCATTGGAGGTTGGTGTTGTGTCGAATTGCATCATGGGATTGTTTTGGGAACAAATTTCGACGCAGTTTCCTCGTAAAAGCTGTAGTGCCAAAACAGCCCCATAGTGCAATTCGACACAATATCGACCCAGTCTCCTTAAAAGGTCAAGGGGTTCACAGTAAAAACCCTCATTTTCAAAACGAGGCTAGGTGCAAAGCCTTTCTTGTGATAATGGTTTCATTTGCTTGAGGATGAAAATAATATTTTCATATCAATGGCTTCGTAAAGAACCTCGCTTTGAAACAGAGGCTCGGGTAACTCAGAAATGAGATTTTTTTCCTTAAGAAAGGCCATTATCCATTTAAGTTATTGAGCAGGATTCGAAATTTTAATCTTTCTGTTTTATTATCTATTGACAATATGTCAATAACGATGTCTAGTTCATGCAGCAAAAGCTGGTTTAAATGGGGATAAAAAGCAATAAAGAAAAGTAACGGAATTATTCAACAACAAATGCCGGAAAAGGAGGGTGTTTGCGTCATAAAAAGAATAACAACGCGTCCCATAAATTAAGGCAGTTATAAATAATTTCACTTTCTCCATAAAGTTCAGACAAAACAAACTTAATAAATTATTTAAAATTGTCTCAGAAAAAAAATATATTTCTTTAAGTCCTCAAATATCAGTTTGTCAACTCAGCCAAATTTATCCTTAAAATAAATGTGTAAACTGAATAAGCTGAAAATCTTGCATATTACTTTTTTAAGGGAAGTCTACGTACTAGGCAACATCTATTGCTTCGAAAAACCTTTCAATAAGAATGTTCGTTTGCCACACTTTTAGCTTTAAGTTCTTACGATTTAGAATTCAGCATGTGCTTGATGGTCGTAAATAAATAAGCAGTCTTCTAACGGGCAACGTATAACTGAGTTTTGCTTAAAGTTATCTCCGAGTTATTTTCTAGATTCTCTGTTACAAATTTTGATCTGAGTAACGAGAGTCACTGATAAACACTGTTGAAAGCATGAAGCACTGAGAGAGTAGTTTACAAGATGATTTTTATAGAAAGATGATAGGAATCCTTATTCAAGTTCATATATATAGAGCGAGAACAGTTAAGAGTCAAGATTAACTTCAGATAGCGTCCAAATGGTTTAAAGAGAGTAAACAATATCAACGGGAGAGTTTAACTTATCAGTTACCAACTTACTTTCAACTCTTATCAAAACAAATGATTCCCGCTCTTTCAGAAGTTCTGTGGCGTAAATCAAAGGATGGTTGACAAGGAATTTAAGATTTCCAGATTCATCAGATAAATCGACAGTAGCTGAAAGAAAAAGATAGACAAAGTTTATTGATGTCAGGTCAAGTTTACAAGTTTGTGGGATGACATTTAGCTCACGTAATGCTATTAAACTAACTCTAAATAAAAGTTGCGTATCTCACCATCTTTGGTGCAATTACATCGTCGCTTAATATCGTCCAACAATATGTCTGTCCGACAGTTCGGGTTAAAAATCGATTCTTCACCGTCTGTAAGGGTAGAAATAGATTCAATTTGATTTCGTTCGGTTATTATGGAATTAGAAACGTGCAATGATAATCAACGTCTATGACCATATATTAAAACTTACCTCCGAAACGCACTGTTATAAACATTATTTGTCTTCCCAAAACTGAATCCTTTTCTTGTTAAAAGAACTTTATTATTTTTACGCTAAATTTCTCGCATCCATGCCGGCAATGTGAAATTTATAGAGCATTGAAAGGTTTGTGCGAAACAATAGCGTCTCTGAAGAAACCATGATAAACAAACGAAGCGTGGAGTCCAATGAAATGGAAGATTAACTTTACAAAAGCGAAATATAATTACCATGGACATATAGTTCATTTCAATTATTTACAATAGGATTTGGCACCCTTCAGAAAGACCACTTTTAAGCATAATTTTATCTCCATGGACTGCTTAAAACATGCTAAAAAATATCCTGGGAGAGTTTACAGTGAATCCTTTTTTTTCTCTGCGTGTCTAAGAAAATTCAGAGCAATAACTATCGCTACAGGGAGGTAACGCTTATATTAGCCTTCACGCTAAAGGATTTTATGTACAAACTTGAAAATTAGCATTGAGTATTAAATTAAACTTCAATGTTTTAACTCTCAACGCAAAACTTACATTCCTCTAAACTTTAAAATCAATTTATGTCGATACACTAAATGTACTGTTAGGTCTTCAACTGCATGCAGGTCTTTTAATTCGTTTGGTTGCGTGGGCTAACCTTGGCCAACAAGAAGATTCGTGAACAAGTACTGCCAGGTGCCTAGCAACGGGAGAGCCACAGGCTTACCAGATGTTTTTTCCAAGGAATTCGGCAAGATCAGTCCTGGTAAGATAGACACGTAATCCAACAAGAGATATATACCTATTGAAATATATCAATGTTTAATTTTGGGGATCACGGATTTAAAGTTTGAATCCATGAGTTCCATAATTCTGACACTGCACACCGCACAAAAAGACTTTGTTTCGGAGGATTATAGTCATATCCTGCAAGTGTATTTTGTGGATAATTTTTGGCCGTTCACACCCCAACTGAAATGTGATTTTTACGGTTGGAGAAATAAAACAAACTTCATTGGTTTTTGGCGCTCAATAGAATTCAATAAAAAATATAAATAAATAACTAGAATTAAGGGAAATGAGCATATAGGGGTTTAGTAAAATCCAAATAGTGGTCTATTTTCAATGCTGCGTTCTGATTGGTTGAGCTACTGCTAGGCTGTATATGTTATAGCCCACTAGTAGCGAAAAGTGCCGGCTTTGAAAGCCAAAACAATGGCGGCTGAATCGCGTTTTGCTAGCTAAAGTTGTTTTGTCGCGATATTTTTGACCAAATAATTGGATTTTACTAAAACAATTATTCCTCTCGCCCTCATGGCCTCTGAGTCAATAGCCCATTCAGCCATCGGCCTCATAGCTATTGACTCAGAGCCCATTCGGATAATTGTTAAATATTCCCGTAAAAAGCACAGCGATGAAAGCTTTCTCAATGCTCTCTATTTTTCATTTCATACGGTAATTTTATTGCTAATAGGTAGGTATACGTAAGGAAAAGAAAAGACTCACCAACAAAGGCATGGCTTTCTTCAATATTTTTAATTTAGAAAAATATTTATTACGTAGCCTGTAAACTCAATAAATCCTTAAGTACAAAAACCAACAGATCTTGACTTTATCTGTCTGTTTTCTTTCCACAAGCTTCGTGCTTTTTATCTAAAATGTAGTTTAACACTAGCTTTGAAACTGATAAGCAATATTCTACACCCCATAATAGAGTGATTTTACTTGAACCGTGAAATAGGTAGGAGAATACTACACACTATTATGCACTAATTCTATTGTCCTCTTTCATTTACCTCTTGCTATTTTGCACAATTTGTTAGTATCTGTTTCACGGTTCAAGTAAAATCACTTTATATCTCAGTTGCTATTCTTCTATATTTTTTCTCCATATTTCGCCACGTAACTGAAATAGCTTATTGTTCCTTTATTAAACTAATATCTCCTCTTACTACGACGTCATTTGCAAGCACAATCAGTTTACCTTCCTTTTACATCAAGGGGGGATTCTGGTTGTTGTTGTTGTTTTTTTTTGCGGGGGGAATGATACGATGTTGATTTCGGAAGGAAATAAATCAGGGAAGAAAAGGTATACACATAAACCAGTTAGTCTGCTAATGGGGATCAGAGGCACCTTGTTGTGGTGGTGGACTCACTGATATCTGTCTACTAATCATTCACTTCATTTTTTAATTTTTAACAAACACCAAATCCAATTTTTTTCAAATTTCCAAAACTTCAAACATCCCCAACTAATTTTTACACATTAAACACATTCGGAAAATTATTAATAAATTCACAAAAAATTATTGAACCAAGGACTTTAACTGACATAATGGAGTCATTATTTTTTGATGGAATAAAATCTTGGCTAGTTAGAAATTAAGAAAAAGGTCGGAAATAAACGAAGAACAGTGCTTTTAACCAGAATGCCCCCTTAAGCATCTTCCACACTTCCCTATCTACGTCTGCTTTTCCTCTTCACCATTTCAGTAAAGTACCGTCAGTGGGTTTCTTTGTTCCATTTTCTATCTCCACATCTTTTTCACTGGAAGTCACTTTTCCAGTACTCCTTCTCTTCTCTTTCCTCTCCATTGCATTTTCAGCAAACGATTCCTCTGTAGTTACCTCCTTCCAATCACCTCTTTCTTGTATTTCACCTATTCTTTCCTCTAACCCTCTCCTATCTGCAGCCACGTCTTGGAAGCTTCGTCTTCCCTCTCCATCTGTAGTCCCCTCCTGTTTACCTCCTTCCACCCTATTCCCCACACCCTCCCCCTCTTGTCTGCTTCGTCTCCCCTCTTTTGCCACGATACTTTCCACCCTGCTGGCTTCCTTCTTCCTCCTGTCTGCTTCCTCTTGCACCTGCTCCTCATGGAGCTGTTTCCTCCACTGATCCTCTATCACCAACATCAGGTCATGGTTCCGCCGGCTGCGGAAGTTGGGTTGAGGTTCCCGAGCAGCTGTAGCCAACAGAATCTCCTGCCTATAAAGGATATTAAAGGTGAAACTTAGCGGGGATAAATGATCTAAAAAAATCGACTGAATGTCTTCTGTGACACTCAAAGAGGCCACATCATATTATTTGTTTTATTTCTACAAAGGTAAAAAAATTTTCACATCAATCTGTAGGTACGTTTCAAGTAAAAACAGATTCACAGATCTACACACAACAAAGTAATTCAACAAACCTTAAAGAAGGACGCTTGGGTCCCTTCTTGACGAAGGCAGTAGATTTGGGCAGCGGAGTATTACGTGCGCGAGATCTGGGACGACTGCTCAGCGGTACAACAGGAGGAAGGGGCGGAAGTAATACCGCTGACAACCTGCTTGCGGACCAGGACGGAAATGAGTTTACGACGTCGAGCAATGGAAGCTTCTTATCGAGTTCCGATTCAACCTGAAGAAAAATGACAAAGATTATTTAATCATCGCCAGCGAAAATTATGATCGCAGCGAGCGACAATTACTTAAAGAAACTTAACCCTTTAAATCCTAAGATCAAAATTTGAATTCTCATCTGTTGCCCCTTTTCATTTCCTACAGAAGTAGTGGGGAGAAGGTGATAAAATATCAAGCAAATTCATCTTGTGTGATCATGTCCGTAATTCTCATGACCACTCTGTTTTACAAAGCATTGATATTACAAGGAGAAATTTAATGCTGATCACTCTTAGGGCTTAAAGGATTAAAGGGACACAAGTATTTCAGTTCTTGAAACTGTCAAGTATCACCTTCTCCAATTAATAGGGACCTTACGAAACTACGACGGCGACGGCAACGTCAAAAAGCAATAGGTTTAGTTTGCAAAACAATAACTCTGCACGTCCATCACGCTTTTTTGTACATTTCTTTGCCGTCCCTACAAGAATATGACGTAAAATGACCAAAAGTCTTTTTGAGGACGGGAACGGCAAGGCGATAAATTCTATCATTTCTGTCTGAACTGGGGCACGGCCCCCTCCAACATAAATTCCCTTCTTTTAATTAACTGGGCGACTTGGGATAATCGCGAAATCGTTTGAAAGGATGAGGAGTTACCATAGACGTCGCCGTTGTCGGATCGTAAGGTCCCTAATGTAAGTCTGGCCCGGTTGTTCAAAACTTGGATGGCGCTATCTACCGAATATATCACTATCCAACGGATAAGTTACTAAGGAAACCAATTGCGCTATTTACTGGATAGAGATTGATCGCTTCGTTTGAACAACCAGGGCCTGGTTTGGTTTTTTATGTGCAGTTTCATTCGCCACTTTAGAAACGAGGAGACTGGAGCGAGTTAACTTTTGCAAAGACTTCTGGGACTGTAACTGGTGACAGGGAAAAAAGTTGGCTGCATCCCCAGTAATGATCCCAGAAGTCAGTGCGAAAGTTAACTCGGTTCAGTTTCTTTCACGTTCCTAAAATGGCAAATTAACAACAGCAACAACAGTTGATTCAATTTGCAAATTAATAATTTAGGACTATGAGTTGATACGCCTCATTGATAGCGAGGGAGATTTATTTGATTGTTTTAATACGAAGTGATTCAACGATTCACCGAAAGATGTCAACATCAAAAGTTTTAGGCAAACATAACCAAAACTCTTCCGAGCATTTTTAAAAACAGATTTGCTTTTCAGTTTAACAAGGTTTATAAGATTATCGGCGGCTACTGAGATTTCAATTATAATGACCATTTGGTTTGTTTATAAGTCCCTCGTGTTACATTAAGCCCACCTGAGCTAGTTTCCAGGCTTCTAAAACACGGACATCTCTCTCCAGCGAATGATGCCTCATGAGTTGTGCCCAGGCCACTCCGCATATTCCATCTTTTGTGCTATCGCCACCACAGTGACGGCAAATTCGCACAAGGCCTTGCACGGCCGCAAACCTGACTCTCCAACTCCAATCTTTGTGTTCATTTCCTGTAAAATAAGGAGGTACTACATAAGTATTTATCGGTAAAGCAGTAAAAATAAAGCAAATGAAGCCTTAACGATACCTTCTTCGACAGGCAATTTGATTTTCAGCAAGTCTAAGAGCCCCAAGCCCTCGCTTGACATGGCGTTTCTCTTGCCATAGACGGTAACCTTGCGGTTAGCCTCGCTTCCAAGCAGGGCAGTTTTCTGAATGATAGAGCTCTGTCCGTTCATGCAAACTGACGTCATACAGTCGGTGTAGAGGTACGCTAGTTCCCAGCGCCACCCAGTTAGCCCGGCTGCATTAGAAAACAGTGAAGTTCCGGTTTTCACGCTGCTTTTGTCATCTGCAAGAAACGAAGTTGAAAAGTTTACATGTTAAAAACGTTTAACTCATTCTCGATTTTTTTCCTACAACTATTAGTATATTGACAAAGGAGAGAGATTAGAATGCGGAACCTTCTTAACCTGACAAAACAGTCGACATTCCGCGACGCCACCACTGTTTTCTCCGCAAAATGACGTCCAAGGGACGACTACATAAAATTCCCCACTGATGACGTCTCCAACCTAGATCTGGGTATGGTGCTTCTGACTGGTCGTGCCACAAGGAGAATTTGCTTCAATCAAAAGGACTACCAAGATCTGACACGTCATCAGTATGGAATTTCTGCAGTCGCTCCTCGGACGCCATTTCGCGAGGAAACCAATGGTGGCGGGGCGAGATGTCGACTGCTTTCTCAGGCTAGAACTTTCGGAATCAGTACGCGTTTCAGGGAAACAGCCCACCTACCCCTCCCCTAAGCAAACATTTTGCCCTAAGTGAGAAGTAAGTGTTAATGTTGGCTTAGGGGAGGGGTAGGTGGGCAGTTTCCCGCAAACGTATGATGATCCGAACTTTCTAAGTGTTTTGGAAATGTCAACGACCGTCTAGGAAATGGAAATTTGCGGCGAGTAAGCTCACCTTCCTCTGCTAGCGGAATGCTAACTGAGCTTCCCTGTGTAAACAAACTCTCTTTTGTCAGGGAGCGCTCCATCTGTGCCTTAGGGACTCCACCCTCAGTATTCACAACCTCAGCGTCCTCTTGAACGTTAAACCGCACTGCTGTTCCTCCGCGGGCGCGAACAGGGTTTTCAGTTTCTTTGTTGGGAATATTCTTTTTAGATGACTGCGTTGGTGACTTTGCTAGTTTTTCAGCGTCGTCTTCGGAGTCGGAAGACATTTCGTCTTTCTTAGCAGCTGTTTTCCGCGTTTTCTTAAACGTTTTTGACACGCTCGCGGCTCTCTCCATCACGTTATCTAATCTTCCACGATGCCCGCTTTCTACGCTACTAACATCCGCAAAGCTAGCTTCAGAGGATGCATCACTGGCAGTATTGCGTGACGTGACGCTCACTGCATCATCCTCCGGCTGTTTAACGGACGTATCTTCGAGGCCAAGGTCGGCGAAATCACGCAGTCCTCGAACGAAACTAGGCGTCTGTCCAATGGACATAAATCCCGACGCAGCGTGAGCTTTGTCCACGTTAAAATGCAAATCGTCTGGCAGACTTTTGGTCTGATGTCCAGCGATAGTCGATAGACAGTTGTTGCACAGGTGAACGTGACGCGCATGTTCGTCTGAAATCTCCGCTGGTCTCGCAAACATTCCAGCAGCGAGAGCTTGGAAAGTGCGAAGAACGGCAATGTCACGCTTTGATACTTCTGTTAGAACTTGAAAAGCGCAACAGACGTCTAACCTGTGCCAGGAGTAAAAAGAGACGAAAGGTTGGGTAAGATAAGGGGATGGACATAAGCCACAGCGAAACCAACCGATCGTAGCTTGACCTGGTATTAAAGACTTGGCACTTTCCTACAGGGTGACGATTATCATGTAGCATTTTACTGATACGCCTCCCCCATGTAAGGAGATCCAAAACAGTCTTGGATTCTGGATTCCACGTCGTGGATCCCGGATTCCAGCTACTTCATTCCGGATTCTTTGTCAGGGTAACTTGGATTTCCGATTCCAATCTTTAGTGGGATTTACAGCAATTTGTAGTATACTTTGAACAGAGTGAATGACCACTTAAGCTTTGTAGTACTTTGCTTAGCTTTTGCAAATTTCTCTCGGTTGATCGCGAATAATCTTTATAGACGTGTCGTTTTTATCCAGAGAGTGCCAGGATTTTTTTGTTGGGGTCCGATATCATAATATCCGAAGATGTCCGAAGACGTTCTGAAGACTTTCCGAAGAGTTACGTCTAATTGAACACGGGAACACGAAGGAACACGACCTCGTCTGCAGTGACTTTCCTTACTAAGATAAGAGAATTCAGAGAAAGTCCATGAACTTTTCTTTTCTCTCATTGGTTCCAGTTTCTTTAAATAATTAATACATTTTTCAAAATGTGTCAGTTAATGATGCGATGGCTCAAACTTTTCTACCAGGCGTGAGATCGAAGTTTTCGATCAGCAGGCGTGACACTTGGGAGATATACAGATATAATGCTATGGACTTTGTTCTTACCATAACTCAGTAGTCAAGCCTGTCCCGCACATGCTCAGTCCCTCCAACGCTTGTCTCAGCCCAGTCCCCCTGTGCATGACACTCCTCCAAACATCCAGAGCATGCCAGAGAGTTGGTGACAAGTCATGGATAGTGCTGGCTGCTGCTGGACTGTGTGGAAGGCTCAAGCTGATGGCCTCATTAAAACCCTACATGAACAAAGAAAACATGTCCAGTAGGAATTCTAAATTACGGTTTCTTTCTTTTGACAATACTTACATGGCTTACATGAGGCCTGAAATTTAAGTCAAGTTAATTCTTAAGCCGATGCGTCAACATCGTGACAGGTGATGACGACGACGACGACGATGATGATGATGATAACAGTGAACTTATGCAACAGGAAGGGAGAGGACGGCAAACCTTGTGTGACAACCATGACAACAATTTTGTTTGAAGTAACTTTGGCCAAACTTCCCTTTCCCTTAAACAGATCTCTTTGTAAAGACCAGAAAACATTAATGCTAAGTGAAGATCACGACATAACATGCAAGTTATGGCCTTGTCACGTTTGTCACACTCAAGCGTTTTGTAGTCCTCTTCTTCCTGCCGTCCTGTTGCGTAAACTCATTAATGATGACGACGACGATGGTGATGACGATAATGACGATGATGGTGATGATGATGATGATGATAATGATGATGACCCTCCGAACCCATGACATTTTGTCCACGCCACCGGGGTGTACGTCCCCTATTTTTTTTTTTTGAACAGTAATATACGTTCTTTACTTCCCGCGAGAGTCACATCAGTGAAACTGCTATGTGACACATTCAAGAATACTCGAATGTCTGAACAGTTGCAAAACAAATGCAGTACTTATTCCTCGATTATCATAAGACCCTGAATGTTGTTCCGGCCTACTACTTCGACGTTTGCCCTTCACAAAGTCGTCATTGGGGTGTCATCACGCGTTCTTTCAATGTATGGCGAGTCAAAAGAATGTCTGCGTGGGAGGTTACTGATATCCGACCAAATACTATTTAAGCCGGTTGGGAAGGAAATAATTTATTGTCTTGCACGCCAAATGTAATGTGACGTTCTTTTGATACGGAATATTTTTGGAATGAGGCTGGTAATGACTTTTAGTGTTACAACTGTGGTGAAATTCACATCGCCAACGAGGTGGTGTTTTAACACCCGATATTTTGGAGGCAAGAGAGCAACAACAAAATTTTGACTGTGCAGACTCAAGTTTTCAAATATTGTGCCCTAGTTACCAGATCTCCACTTCCTTGATATGGCTCTTCTTCCTCTTCCTCTTCCAACAACAGCGGTAGTCCCACCCTTCCTCCCTCAGTAGTTTCCACAACTGGCACAACTGGAATATTTTTGGAATGAGGCTGGTAATGACTTTTAGTGTTACAACTGTGGTGAAATTCACATCGCCAACGAGGTGGTGTTTTAACACCCGGTATTTTGGAGGCAAGAGAGCAACAACAAAATTTTGACTGTGAAGACTCAAGTTTTCAAATATTGTGCCCTAGTTACCAGATCTCCACTTCCTTGATATGGCTCTTCTTCCTCTTCCTCTTCCAACAACAGCGGTAGTCCCACCCTTCCTCCCTCAGTAGTTTCCACAACTGGCACGTCCACATTCTGGGCTGCGGGCTCTGGTTCCTGAGCAGTGGCTGCTCCCACAGGTGCAGGCTCTATGACTTTAGATTCTTCAGGGTTTGGTTCACCACAGCCAGTACAGATAAGATGACCCTGAGAGAAGGCAGACACAACAAATGTAACTAACAAACAGAACAAATATTTGTGAATACAAGAGTTAAAGGAGAGGTTCGAGTTGTTTGAAGAATATTAGCAAATCTAGGGCTAGTTGCCGTGAAAGCAGCATCATTGCTCATAAGCATTATTAAGTAGTAAACGGATGGATTAAGGGCTCAATCTAG
The DNA here is from genome assembly GCA_942486035.1 of Porites lobata. Classification (NCBI taxonomy): domain Eukaryota; kingdom Metazoa; phylum Cnidaria; class Anthozoa; order Scleractinia; family Poritidae; genus Porites; species Porites lobata. Next base: position 3,570,962 of record CALNXK010000017.1, on the reverse strand, counting down.
GTTTCTGGAAACTGCCCACCTACCCATCGCCTAAGCCAATATTAACACTTACTTCTCACTTATATTGGCTTAAGGGAGGGGAAGGTGGGCAGTTTCCTAGTTGCAACTTACCCACAATCAGAATTAACCAGGCTTCAAACAACAAGGCCCAGTACTTTAATGTTTAGTTACTGACCAAGGTTTTTCTCTCTCATAATTTAAAAAGAAAACTCACCACTTCTTTGATATATCTAACTGCCAATAAAGCCCCTGGAAATGACTTGTATGCTTCTTCCTGTTGATCTGGGAGACTTGAAAGGTACTTAAGCAGTGACCGCTTTTCTTCTTGATAACCCTGCAAAATTAAGAGAATTAGCACACAAACGACATAAGAAAAAAAGGTATAATGCCGCTAAGTTTAACTAGTTGCTTTTTAAACAAAGGATGATAATTTCAAAGCAATACTTAATCAGCCCAGGGTTTTTGTCAGACCCGGGACGCCAGAACCTTTACTCCGCTATTTCAATTCTTGTCCCGGCTATTTTGTCAGGCGGTGCTTATAGATATTTATAATTTTATTCCCCCTTGCTAAAACAGAAACTGAATAACAAGAATTGTATTGATATGTTTTTAAGCAGCAAATGCTTTATTTAAAGGAGCTAAAACAGAAAGCCAAATTGCCCAGAAATGGCCCAAAATGCACCCTGGCACCTTAAAAATTCTAACATTTTGTGGGGGAGGCCCCCCAGACCCCCCCAGGGGGAGAGGGCACCCCCCCCCTCCCACTTGGCATGGGACATGGCATTACAATGTTGAAGAATCAGAGATCTTTGTTACCTTAAGATCTTGTGTCATGTTGTGGTAATACAATCTTGAAAATGCCAGGTGACCCATCTAAAAAAAAACACAAAAAGAATATTAAGCTAAGTAAAAGTGGGATGGGGGAAACAAAGACTGATTTGGACAAAATGCAAAACGACCAGAATTATAGGCTAGAAATGTAACTTATAATAATGGATTTTGATGGCTGTCATGTAGCTGGCAGCTAGTGATTTTTGTTGACTATACTCCGCACTAGAAATAGTAACATACGTTTACCATACCTTAATGAGTTTTAGTTCAGCTGTTCGAAGACAAGCTGGGCTCATCACACACTTCCTCAGCCAGTGAAGGCAGCTCTTTGCAAGATACAGCAAACTGAGAGTCAAAAGGGAAAAAAACATTCAATGCTGACAAGAAGACACTAAACATTAAGTTTATAACTAATTTTTTGTCACCCTCAAGAAAACGTAATTGTGTAAGTGTCCGAGCTGCATGCAAAATATGTCCACTTATTTCCATTAAATTTGGAGGGGGCCTTTTTGAATTAACAAAATTTTATAACATCATAATTTACTATAAACATTAGTTTAAACCTTTAACTTAAAATCACCTGAACATTGGCACAAAAATCAGCAATAGCCATTTGGGACTTCTCTTTTAAGGGAAGCTTTCTTTGAAAAGTAATATTGGCTGATTTACATCTTTCAAGCCGTTTGTCAATTTTTTTGTGAATATTTAATTATCTTAGCACAACGCGGCAAATATAGATCAGGTGACTAGTTATTTAAAAACCTAGAAGTTTGTTACGCAACTTAGATTTCAAAAGTGTCACCACAGATCGCACATGGAAGCTTACTAGCCGCATATGGAACACAAATAATTTTTATTGTAAGTATAATATTTGCCCATCGCTTCAACCGAAATCGACATGTGTAATAACCTTCTTTGTCATATTAATTTAATTTTTCAGTTGACTATACTACTTCTTGTTCACAACTACAAGTGCAAATAAATTCCATGTACGGTCATGTACGCGAAAATCAGTTAGTGGTGAAATCTTCAACATAAAGTAGCCCTTCAATCACAGGAGCGAATCATTGGCTACCAAGTCAGTTGTGGCTCACCTGGGAAGTTGATCTTCTGCAGGAGGGGCATGTCCAAGAGATGTAATAAGCAAGTCTAAAGTTTCTGTAAAAAAATAGTTTTAAAAATGTAAATCGCATGTTTATGTACATGTACTTGTAGCAACATTACCTCTGTTAACAAAATCAAATCTTAAAAGTTAGGAGGCAGTTGACTTCTTGCTGTACAGCTCTATATTTGTTGAAAGTTGACATTGTTTAGTCAATCAATGACCTGGGATTAAGGTTTCATCAACAAGAGAAGTACTAACTGCGTGTCTCATAAGCCTCTTACCCTCTTGCACTGCTCTGCTTGTACACTGAGCCAGCAATCCAAGTTCTGTCCATGATTTGCCCAAATCAACATGATCCCCTTTACCTCCTGATAGAATACCAGCTCTCCTCTGCAAACGGAAATAATCATTTTAAACCAGAAGCATTCAATTTCCATTTTTTTGTTTTTTGGATGTAATATCTTTACTTTTAATCCCTTATTGAAAATTTTTAAGGCTGGGATTTTGGGGGGTAAATTTTTGGTCCATTAGGATTTGTTTGGATCCTGTTTAAAGCCATTAAGCCAGTAGTTTAGCCAGTGTTTAACAAAATCGTATTCTAGGCCATTTTCAATTTGCCAAACACTTTTATGTGAACACCATTTATCGTGAACAATTTCATCAAAGAATATAAAGTACACAAGAAAAGCATTTGTCTACTTAAAATAACCCATTAAGGAAGAGATCTGGAGTTCCTAAACTGCGGTCTAAGTTAGACTTTGTTTAAATAACTGACCCATAGGGTTTTTTTGGAATTTGATCCTTGTCCCCTTTTGAGCATCTGCATCACTTTAACTACACAGTACCCCCTTGGCTGGGACTGGTAGGGGGCAGCAGTGACAGTTTTCTCTTGAAGTACGTTTATTCTTCTCTTGTTACACTTAAATATTTAACTGATACAATTGGCTACACTGTACCTTTGCCCTAGAGATCATTTTTAGAGCAACTCCTTCAAGTTCCTTTCTGTCTTCTTCATTACTGTCATTAAACTAAAAATTGACAGAAATGAGTTTATAAGCTTAATTAATATTATAATCATAACCATAACAAAATTGTCAAATCTGATTGGCTATCAACTGCCCTGATTTCAGCCTTAATTGGACAGTTTAATAGGACAGTACGCGTCATGCCTAAGTAATTGGACAGTACGCGCCATCACGCGCGCGCTTAAATGGCTTTTTTTTTCACTGCTTTCAAAACAAAATTTTGAATTTCTTGTGTTTTGATTAAAAAATAGCCTATTACATTACAAATCTTGTTAAAGTTTATGATTAATTGGTAACAGAACTTTGTGTCGTCCAATTCGGTCTGTAATCATACTCGTGATTAAACAAATCGCGGACTCCCGCTACGCGGTCGTCCAATTTTGTTAATCACTCGTATGATTACAGACCGAATTGGCCTTCACTCAGTCCTGTTACCATTACAAACATTATTCTTCAAGCACTGCACCTTTGTACTTTACTTTGTGGATGTGTGTATGAGCAAGGAAGCAACAGAAGGGGAAAAATTAAAAATGGCAAGACTGACCCACCTTAGCAATAAAATCTTCTGTTACTTCATATGGTGATCTTTAAGAGACAAAAAGCAAAAATAAACTTTATATAATTTATGATATCCTCTTTCACTCCTTAGCGCCTGTCGGTTCCAGGAGTTTATAAATGTCTTCTAAGCTTATGATCAAATGTAAACCACCAGAAACCACATAAGCTAGGAAGCCTGACCGACTGACATAAGAAAATAACTTTCTCACCTGGTTCTGGAAAACGTACGTGGAGGTTCAGTGGCTAAAGACCTCTTTGCAAGCCTGTCTTCTAACGCCAGGCGTTGTGTGTGAGAGATAATCCCAAATTTGTGTACAACAGGCACTCGTTCAACCGGCATTTTTTCGTTTATTTTTCACCTTGTGGCTACCTTACGCCTCTCAAAGGATTCTTGTTCCGTCGAATAACTTGAGCCATTTCTAAATCTCTCAGTTTTACCTTTTTCGTGTCTGCTTTACGCATTAAAAGCAGCAAACTCTATCTTCACGTTTTTGACCATCTGGGGCCGCCATATTGCTTTTGGGGTTACCTTAGCAACAACGTGTAAGACGACAAGGAATCCTGGGATGCAACAATTACACACGCGTGACAATCGCGCACATGTCGCGCAATTACTTGAATTTTTTGTGTAATACAAAAAGTTTTGTTTTGCATCTAAAATGAGACACTGACAGCTAAGTAAAGTTATTTTTCGAAAAGCTATTTGGCTGATAGCTTCCGACAAAATATAAAAAAGCAGAAGAGGGGTCCCTATACACTGACTCCTATAACTTTTTTTGAGGCTCAAAAATGAAAACATTGAATAAACACCTTCTCATCCGGATGAACAATTGATGTGTAAATACCAGGGCAATTTGAATGAAAAAAATTTTGTCCCATTGAGTTCGATGAAAAGTATAAAGTAGCTTAAGACAGGTCACGAGCAAATAGCTAAAATTCGGCATAACCAATGAGTTTCCAAAAATCAGTATTTGCAGTCTTAGGTGCGAAAAATATCACCGATAAAGCTACAAAAATATTAAAACTTTGAAAACAATCAACGTGAATATGACTGTCAAGTGATCCCATAAGAGCGATTGTTGGATGTTGTTATTCAAATAATGCATGACTTACATCGGTCACGCAACGTTGATAACGCTGCTCTACTATCTCCTTAATTGTGGACGTGTAATGTAACATGAGGGACTCAATCATCAGCGTAAGTACTAATCAAAAGTAACTACGTAGCTTAGGGTCCCTAATAATCAACTACATGGCTAGATTTTATATCTATAGGCTTTAAATTGAAAAATTCACTCAAACAATTTGCATTTAACGTTCTTAATTGACATCTGTTTACATAGCAACTTAGATGTTTGGATGATCGCGGGAAAGTATAACTCATATCTCAGAGCTTTCTCTAAAAATAATTCTGGTTTAGAAGCAAAGATCGAAGCAATCTGAATACACTGCAGCTTACATTTGCGCGACGTGACCTTTAGATCGATGACAGTATATTTCTGATATTTCCATGTCACTCGGTACATTTCAGAGATATATGCACCTGTAATAACGTATTAATCACAGGTGCTTTACTGTTTGTTGCATTAAGATAACTTGGCAGTCGTCAATCAACGAAAGCACTAATAAGTTAAATACGGTTTTTGATGTCTCGACATTATCTACCAAAAATAATATACCGCATTTCCTCGAATAAGCGCTCACGCTCCAATAAGCGCCTTCCCCAAATTTATGCCTGGTCGCTCAGGTGCCGCCGATATATCTGTCGACGTAGCCGCAGGTACTGCCTGGGTTACTTCTCGGACGAATGAGAACATGCGCCGCCGACAACCAGAGCCATCGCAGAGCTTTACCGCCGGCATGCCTACGAAGTTGAACTCGAGTCACCTTCGCAGGCATTGAGGCAGTAAAGACTGGGATGACCAATGTTGCCGGCCACTTCTATTCTCATATCGGAACAGTATCCCAGGTAGTACCGGCGGCCATGTCACAAGCGCCCCCCTCGAATAAGCTTCCCTGCTAGCATCGTGAGAGACCTCTGCTAGCAGGGAACGAATAAGCGACCCTCCCCTCCCCCATCACTTTCTTTAATAGTAGGAATGCAAGGAAAACGTAGCCTGTGAGCAAGCTCTTCAATTGTGGCAAGCAAAGCAAGCTGCGAGAGAACGCGCCCCTTGTATTCATGTCTCCTATCGCCTGCGGCTGTCCCGTGACTTCTCGCTACTCTCCCAAATGCAGAGAGGAAAACCTGTTTCTATTGCCACTTTATTGATAACTCTGAGTGTAAATCGTATAATGGGACTAAGGTAGTCACTTGATTACCAACCGGGAGAACTTAACTTGTTTAACCGCCCTCCTGTCACTAAGCGCTCCCCTTTTTAACCGAAATTTTTAATAAGCGCCTGGGCGCTAATTCGAAGAAATACTATAGTTCCCATGCCGACCTATCGTAGATCTTGTTCCTTGCTTCAACTTAGCGCGGGTCTTCAACACACGTCGTACCTTGGAACACCTTGTGCCCTATTTGCCCGCGCGTCTGTGGCGCATGGTCATTCTAGGGATGAGGGTGGTGGAAGATAAAGCTGACTTTTTTTCATATATATCACTGATATTCTCCGTCTGTTTGTTATTGCAGCGATTCTTGCCCAAAGTTGATAAAGCATCGCTTTTAATGCCAGAAAGATAAAACTTGAATTTTTCATCGACGGCTCATTAAAACCAAACATGGGCACTGGTGCGTCAAAAAGCCGAAAGTGGAAAATAAACAACTCAAGCCTGCACGCAGTAAGCTCATGGCAGCGGTAGCCTTGGCAAAGCCAGGCGCAGTTTCAGGTTTGTGTGCTTTGTAAATGATTGCCTTTTTCCCAGTTTTCAGTGACGTCACTGATAGGGAGCTTTAAACTCTGAGGCGACAGTGAAAATTGGTTGTACAACGAAGTGTGAAGATCAATAAAGCAATCCCGCAAATGTGTTAGCAAGAAGAAACATAGGACAAAGTTGCGAATAACGGATTTAATAAAGCATGGCTACCGTAAGCGCGAATTCAGCTGCCTTTTTCTAAACACACCCTGTAACAAAGTAGTACTTTGACCCCAAGGGGGTTACTCCCTTTAATAACCTATATGGGGAGGCTTCGCCCGAAAGGGGTACAGTTTTTCAGGCTTCAGGTCATATGAAAGGGTAGGAATTTCACGAGTTGAAGTATATGACAGGGTAGGGAAATCTGTTATTTCGGTCTGTAAAAAGGCCAAAAGTAGAGGTATCAAATTAGCACACCGGCCAAGTTTTACCTTACGCTTCTCTTTTTTAGCGCCGGGAATACAGAAAAGAACAACAATCGAAACGTTGTGGAAGGAGCCAAGACATGAACGCGGCAAGTGGAAAGAACTCTTGGAGAAGAACTTTGTGGACTTTAAACCTGTACCTCTCGATAAAAATTTGGTGAATACATTGCTGCGAGGAAAAACACTACAAACTAAGGTAAAAAAAGTTTCCCTGTTTGAACTGTCATCTTTTAATTTAGTATTCTTAATGTATCTCTTGGTGTTGCACTCAGTTGTGTTGTAAGGATATCGTTCTAACTTTGTTTTAGGCTTCCGATATTCGGATCATCCGTGTTTTCATCAGCTCAACCTTCACGGATACAGCTCAGGAAAGAAACTTACTTATCGCTGATGGTACATGGCTCTCTCCCTTCTTGTTATTGTCTTGTTGTCAGACTTTGCCCAGTCCCTAGGCATCATTATTCCGCGCGGCGTACGTGTTTCGGGTCTGACGTGTGTACCGTGGTTATGTCCTATGTTGTGAATATGTCCTCGGACGTAATGTGATATGCAGGCCAATCGGGTCATGCTATGTATCGTGGTAGTCGCGGAAACATGGTTCGTTCGTCTCGGATACGTCACCAAAATGCATTGACCGAGAAGGCCTGGGAAGACGCCGTACAGGGACTAGGCAACATCAGACTGAGACTGTCGATAGTGTGGAAGTGAAATCGCTCCAAAAAAAAAAAAAAACTCCCAGAGTTAGAACTGGAGAACTTCTTTAATTTTATCTGAGCCTAAGTGGGAACCTTCCATTTTTTGCCCAACAACTATCCAGCCAAGTAGGCTACGCAAAAACTAAAATATGGTGCGAAAAATATTGGCGAAGCAGAAAACTTCTGTAAGCCTGCAATAAGACTTGTCCTCTGCGCATAAGTGCTTATTTTCACATCTTCTAGTTCCGTTAGGCGTCTTATACGTTTCTCTCAGTTGTCCCGCACACCTGCAATCGAGACTAGATGGGAAAATTGTCTCGGAATCAATTAGATGTAGATGGTAGCGAGGCAAGCGCGACCCGAAAAATTATTTAGTCTTAATTCGTATGTCATATGTTACTGATCGCGTCTTACTAATTCTACCAGAGAGTTCTTTCCGGTATGTTTTTTTAACGACGCGAACGACTTCTTGTCCCTAACCGAGTAGTTTGCTTGTTTTACTTTCTCTCGGGTGAAGTAAAAAAGCCAACTGTACGCGAATGTCAGAGCCGCAATGCCCAAAGAGACCTCGACCTACTAGCGGGGAAACCAATTCTCGCTTTTGGCTCAATAAACAATGGCCTATTTTCTTCAGTCTTCACCAGTCTATCCTTACTTGAAGCTATTCGGAAGGAAATATGGATTTGAATTTGCTTCGTCGGAGATGCGCTGGGGGATCAGAGGGGAGTAAGTGTCCGCCAACTTGACTATAAAGTAATCCCTTGACTGTATGGCTTACCAATCAGGTTAACATTAGTCCACATTGGCCTAAACCCCCTTGGACACCTTATGAAGTTTACACAACCTAGTATTGCTTATGGCTTTGCTATAGGGTCCCATAGTGATAAGGGTTAAGCAATACTGGTAAGGGTTAAGCACTGAAAATTGTCATTAGGGTTAAACACTGACTATGGTGACTAGGGTAAAGCCCTGGAAATAGTGATTAGGGTTAAGCAATAACTCGAAGCGGTTAGCTTCTATTTAGGGTTAGGGTTGTTGCTACATAGCTTCAGAGTCAAACCATTTGTCGCCAGTTAAACCTCAGGGGCGTAGTGGTATAAGTGACGGACTGCAGACACCACTTTCCGGGTTCGATTCATGTACCTAAAAGAATCACCCGAATTAACTGTTAAACTCAAACTGTTCCTTACGTAAACATTACGAGCAACTGGATCAGTGAAATTCAACAGTGTTTATGATCAACACAACAGCCTTATGGAAGAATTCAGTACTACAAAAGCCAGCTTTTAGGTAACAATATCCTTGCTTTTACATTTAATTTTTGTATTGATTTCATTGATTTTATCTTTCTTTGTTTTTATCATCATTTATGCAATTATTGTAATCGCGTATTTAGTGATCAATCTTCTAATGCCGTATGTAGATGTTTATACAGAGGCTGTTGTTATTTCAATATGTATAAAACAAATCAATTGACCGGAAATGTTTACAACGATTCCGAGGTAACAATAAAGGTGAAAGAAGATATAAGATCTTGCTATGCAAAGTATGTCTTCTTGCTAGGAAAGATAAACAACGTGATCGTGAGCCTATTCCTTTTGGGCTTTTTTACTGACTAGGCTGTTCACAGTCCTCTATTTTCCCGTGAGATCGTCGAGATCGAGCGCGTCTTACCATAATGGCGGCCATCTTGATTTTCAGTTGTACCGAGTCTAACCTAGGGAAGAGTATCAAATCTACTTAGGGGGCGGGGGGCGGTTTGGGAGGAGGCGAGAAAAAATAGAGGTTATTTTTCTCGCCTCCCTCCTCCTACAACTATAATCCCCGACGCCTGCCCTCTCGGTACATCTGAAAATCAAGATGGCCACCATTAACAGTAAGACGTGCTCGATTTCGACGATCACACGGAAAAATAGGGGACTGTGAACAGTCTATTTACTGACCGAAATGACGCATTTTCCTACCCTTTCATATACTTCAGCTAGTGAAATCTCTACTCTTTTGTATACCTGAAGCCTAAAAAAGGTACCCCTTTCGCGCGGAGTCTCCCCATATAGGTCATTATGTGGAGTACCCCCCGGGTTAAAAAGCGCCATCAGGAGCCCATTCCTGGCGCCATATATGACCTCCCGAATGAACAGTTTTATCTTATGCACACGCTAGCCTGTGTGCAGACGTCCCTTCTATAATAGTTCAAAAAATTGAATGAGTTAATTTTCATCCGGTCGGTTCGCAGTGTATAAAAATACTACTGATAACAAACTACCAAAAAAAAAAACGTTTTCTTCGCTTAAAAACTCTGTCCATGACGAAGCAATTTGGTTAAGTTTAGACAATTTAACTCTGTGCGCTGCTCTAACTACAGCTCAATGGTATTGCACGCGATTAAAGAAAATTTCAGATGCGCTAATGCTTTTCTCCTACGAACAGGACGATTTTTTAATTGTTTTCCTCAAATATAGAGACAAGCTGTCAACAAAACAAAAATAGTTCAGATAAACTAGAGATACCATGTGGCACGAAATTTTTGCAGGTTCTAATTTTTACGATTTTTGCGATTTTTCCAGCGATCCGCAAAAATAATCCCCCCTCCCCCCTTCAAAATTAACGCAAACATTTGTCCCAAAAAAATTTCCTCCAGAGTAAATATACTCTGACTAAAATTCACTACACAAAAATATAGCACTAAGAAATCGTGTCTGTTCAATTACAACTCGCCTCTTCAATTCAGAAACAAAACGGTATACAATGAATTGGTTTTAGATAATGTACGCATACCGTAGTAGTGTTTGAAAATCTGTATTTCTATTACACCCTGATTGCACGTACTTAACAAGAAGGAAAATATTATCAATGCTGGGTACTGGGTACTTTTTGAAAATTAATTCTGAGCAAGAAAAACCATTGTGTCCTAGTGTCGTGAATGCCGTACGGCCGTTCTTCACGATATCGCAGTTTTAAGCAAAAACAGGGTTTATTTCACATACAATGGCTCGCTCACACACTAAACGAAATCGTGACTTTCTTGAATCTATAAGCTTTAGTTTTTGATCCGATCTGTCAGCAATTTCTCTTTCGCTCAGTTATGTTGTTAATTTAATAATTGAATACTTCGAATGTTTAACCCTGCAATCAGTAAAATCTGATAGACGGAGGAAACTATTTATAATATATAGATTTAGCCAGGGCTAAAAGCGAAGCTCTCGATAATATTTATAGAGTGTTTTCACATGACGTCACGGCGGCCATATTGGTGTCCCAAAACAATGAAACGGCGGCCATGTTGGTGTCCCAACCAGTCCTGTGGGAGTTGAACTCCTTTCTTATGCAAACGCTTTCTTTTGTAACAACAAATTTGCATAGATGCTGGCCACGTGAGTGAAAACACTCTATAGTTTGTTCAAACAAAGTATAAAATCGTGTAATGCTAAGCGGCGAAGGCATGCAACGCCGGAAAACGGTGAAAAACAACAATAGGTCTAATTAGCAAAAGCAACTTTGCACGTGCAGTACACTTTTTTTGTACATTTCTTTGCCATTGTTTTGCACGACTACAACGCGAAACTTCCAGAAACTTCTTAGTTACACGTTTTGTAATGGTAACAGGACTGAGTGGAGTCCAATTGGGTCTGTAATCATACGAGTGATTAACAAAATCGGACGACCGCGTAGCGGGAGTCCGATTTGTTTAATCACGAATATGATTACAGACCGAATTGGACGACACGAAGTTCTGTTGCCAATTAATCATAACTTTAACAAAATTTGTGATATATAGGGCTCTTTTTAAATCAAAACAAAAGGAAATTCCAAGATTTTTTCGCTAGCAATTAAAAACAAAAAGCCATTTAAGCGCGCGCGTGATGGCGCGTACCGTCCAATTACTTGGGCATGACACGTACTGTCCTATTAAACTGTCCTATTAAGGCCGAAATCAGGGCAGTTGAGAACCAATCAGATTTGAGAATTTTGTTATAGTTATGATTAATGGAGGAAATGTCGTACGTGTTCCCGTTCACTTTTTTTCACAGCCGCTCATTTTCTCCTTGCAATGGTGGCCGCTAGTATTTCTCATTTTGTCACCGCTACAAAATTTTCATGTTGTTCTTCCAACAAAAAAATGTCTCCTTCGGTTTTTTATCTCTCGCTCTAAATCCCTGTCACCCTTTTTCTCGTTGAGCTTCGCTGGCCTGCCGCCTACTTTCTCTTTTTCTCTGTCTTTCTCTTGCTCTGTATTCCAAATTTGTGGACATGAAAATATATCTAAGCTAAATACTTTAGACAACGCTGATACAGAAGTAATTTTCGCTTTCCGTTTTCGTCTTTATTGACTCTATAGGTGGTTTTCATGCAATCTCGGGAGACACAAATAACAATGGTGAAATGAACAAATGCTGGTGAACAAACAAAGCGAGCCAATGAGCGATCTTTTGTTTACCGTCCACCAGCATGGCGGCGATGACGTAACGTGAAAACCACCTATTGTTGTCCCTGCTTTACAAGACGCCGGTGGCTATGCGATTTCCCGCCAAAATAACCTCGAGTTGCATTTGGGTTGCCATACCTGTAGCCTGTGTACAGCCGCCCCTGCCCTCAAAAAAATCGGAAAGGAGCGTCTGTGATTTACCGTTGATAATCGTGTTCAAAGACCACGTGACTTTTTCCTTTCCGATTTTTTTGAGGGCAGGGACGGCTGTACACAGGCTACCATACCTGTTGATTAAGTTATTTTACATTGGTATGCCTGTGGTGCTGACGGACGGTCTCTCGGGCCGGTGTACGGTCACGTAATTTCCAAATTTTCTCGGTTGGGTAAATTACTTCATTTTCTTACCCATGTTGCTCCGCTGGCGCGCTTCGCGCGCGAGAGCTCCGCTATAATCACAAAGTTTAAAAGGAGTAAAATCACGCCATCTCACAATTACGCTATACTCTCAGCCTCCTCCTCAGGCGCTTCGTTTTTCGCATGGCAGAGGCGAGCGCGAAACGAGTGACTGGTGATGAACCGCAAGGGACCATGGGAAGGGTATAGACGGCAGGCGAACGCCTGGCAGATCTTGTGTCGTTTTCTTGGCGAAACACTTAAGAAAGCAGTGAAAAATAGGGTACAATACCATGGGGAACGTTGTAATAGAGGGCAATTCATAGCACTGTGGAATACCACGTTTTAAAATCGTATATAATCGACTCCCTAGGACCTACAAACTATTTTATCACACATTACACGAAAAAACCTAAAATTTTTAATGATATGAGCTGTTCTTTTAGTTTCTGAATAGCGATTTTGCAGTATTTCGTATCCCTGGTGTAGTTAACGTGCAAATCTGTCACCGAACCACCATGGTGCAGCAATGGCTAAAATCATTCTCGCGTTACCAATCTGGATTTATCCTTTAGAATTGCCTCTTGGTCCCATTGTTTTTATCAGAAAGTGGTTTTGTGACGGGTTTATGGATGATTGAGACCATTGGTCGTAGATCTTACTTGATCCATCTTACTTGGAGTGGTCTCAAAAGTTAATGACCTAAGGCAGGCTTGACCTTCGTTCATGTAATCTACTGTTTATTGCATCAAGGCTTAATGCCAAGTCTGATAGTTTAGTTTCATGGCATCGAGAACCTGGTGCCACAGCTGTTGATGCTTTCATTATTACCTGGGCTAATTTTAATTGTTACGCTTCTCCTCAGTTCTTGTCAGCTGTCTCGACTTTCGGCCAAAGAAAAAGGTAACCAAAACGTGTACTAAGCCGTCTTCGCCATCTCTGTACGGTTTTATTTGCAGTCACTCGTAAGAAAGGCACTGATGTTATTAAGACCCCTTCTACTCACTGCGCCTGTTGGCTCGGATCTCAATGACGGAATAAAAATGAAACAGCGCTGTCACCTACTTAGGCAGCAGAATGAAGTGAAATGCCCATAGTAACTTAGTAGATGTCATGGATGGAGTCTTTCCTTCAAAAGAACCTTTTTCAAATAATGAATATCTGATTTTGGGTGCAAACTTGAGTCGATGTAGATTTTCTTGCCGTTGGCAAACTGACCAAAACAACTTTTCCAATCGCTTATGAAGCCAAAAAAGGACGTCTTACCTTCTCGTTTTATGTGATAAAAAGGTTCACGCAAATATTTGTAAAAGTTAATCAAAAAATGAAAAATAAATGGGTGTTGGAATCTTATTATAATCTTTTTTACTACCAGTTATCATCTTCGGCCGGACTTACTCTTCTCCGAAGCCACCCCTCTTCTATGAAGGGTGTATCACCGATGCAATCGATAGTCAGTTCTTTTAGAGCTCTTTAGAATGCTAAACTCCGGTGGTGAACAGGTTTCCAAAACGTCAGTTGTGCTTAATTATTGACTTAAACCTACTCTATCATGTCAAAAAATAGATTTTCTTTCAAAAAAACACCTTTTTTAAAGACGTGAACTTTTAATACTAACAAAATGAGACATGCTATAATTCTTCGAAAAGAAAATGGGTCCTGCTTAAGTCGAATCGGCGCACAATATTGCTTGTAATCAAACTGATAAAATACAATTTAATTCCCTTTTAGTGATGTTGGAAAGATTGTCGACCCTTTATTTTTTTACTGCACGATTTTAAGTGGGTACCAAGGTCACACATCTACAAGATGATTCTTAAGTTAAAAAAGCTGACAAACATTGTTTTAAAGAATAATACAAAGAATGGTAAAAGAGGGTCAAAAACGAGATTCACCCTGTGCAGATTCACCTGATCGGGATTCGGGATCGGCACCTGATCACAGTAGTATCCGTAATAAAGAGGTTAAGTTTATATGAAATTACTCTCTGGGGCCGAGATTTCGTGTCCTTTGTCCGTATTAGAGAGAGTCGGTATTATGGAGGTTTTTTTAAAGAAAATATATGAGAATTTCTCGGGACATTGGAAACTGTCCGTAATAGAGAGGAGTCCGTATTAGAGAGGTGTCGATCCGTATCGAGAGGTTCGACTGTATTCTTTTCTACCACTAATTATCATGTGAAAGGTTTAAATCCAGGAGTCATTTCAAAAGTAGGTTGAGTTTCATCGTCCGAGTAAACGTAGTCCTGTATAGAACTGTTGTTGCTGACATTGACTGATGTTTCGACAACCTGTGCGGTCATGTTAGAGTCAAGGTAAGTTGTATCACGTCAGTTGATAGTATTATACTCTGGTTATAGAGCAAAACTCTGGTGGTAAAAAGGTTACTTTCCAAAATGTTAGTTTTCTTAATCATTGACTTCAAAATACTCGGTCATTTGCAAAAAAAAATTGTTTCAAGAGAAAACCGTTTTTAAAGGCGTCATTTTTTGACACTTTCAAACTGCGACATGCTATAATTCGTCGCTAGTACTCTCTAGGGTGGATCCCGCTTTAGTCAAAGCGGCGTACAATGTTGCTTGTCCTCAACCTAACGGAAACACTTTAATAACTTTATGCTGTGCTAATGATGTTGGACAGAGTGTGGACCCGTTTACCACGGCTTTCAGCGGATACCTAGGTCACGCATGTAAAAGATAACTGTTAAGATATAGCAACAAATACGAGCTAAAAAATAAAGTTCTAAAGAATAATACAATGAATGCCAACCTGAGAATAGTATGATGAATGGTAAAAGAGGGTAAAAAATATGACTCTACGTACCGCGCCACGAAAAGCCTTTCCCATTTTTAAAGGAAATTGATCTTTCACAGTTTAGCCTAAAAATTTGCTACATTTGAATGTAAATAAGGTCAATTCTCGTCGAAATATGTTTTTTAGGAAAATCGACAAGATAGCTTTATAAGCAGCTCGAACATTTAAATCGTTGTTGTCAAAGGAAGCACAACGTTCAACAGACCGTCACTATTCTTTTCTACCACCTAGTATCATCTTCGGGCCTTATTCTTTTCCGAAGCCGCCCTTCTTGGTGTATAAAGTTTTCATTTAAATTTACTCCAAGCTTACAGAAAGGTAAACATTGGTGGTGATTAGGTGTCAAAATCGTTAGTTTTTCTTTTTATGGGTAGATTTCTTTTCACAGTTTCCAATCCTGAAAGAATGTCCACACACCCACGTCACCGTTATATATGCGGATAAAAAGTACACGCATCAAAGCAAGTTCAACTTCTTTTACCCTCTAATAACAAATAAACTAAGATATGGATTAGTTTATACGAATAATTCAATGAATGGTGAAGGAGGATCATAAACGAGGTTCTACTAACCACGTCCATTGAAAAGCCTTTTGCGTTATTAGTAACAAATTTAAATGGGTTATTTTCAAAGATTTCGCTAAGAATTGACCAAACGTATACAAAAGAAAAATCCTTTTTGCAACACGGTTTTCCAGAAAATGGAGGAGTTCAGACGTTTGACTTGTTGAAATAGTTTGAGTAGAATAGAAAAACAGCATTCAACCGAATGTTCTATTTTACCACTAGTTATCATCTTTGACCGTTCGTATTCTTCTCCGAAGGAAACCGTCTTTGTGTATTAACAATTTTTAATGTTTATTCTCAACCATGCAATCAACAGCCTTTCTGTTAAAGATAACAGAAAGCTAAAAACTGGTGGTGAATAGGTTACTTTCCAAACTGTTAATTTTCTTAATCATTGACTTCAAAATACTCGGTACGTCATGTCGAAAAAAGAAATTCTTTCCAGAGAACACTATTTTTAAAGGCATCATTTTTTGATACTTTCAAACTGCGACATGCTATAATTCGTCGCTAGTACTCTCTAGGTTGGATCCCGCTTTAGTCAAAGCGGCGTACATTATTGCTGTCCTCAACTTAACGGAGACACTTTGACTTCCCTTTATGCTGGGCTATTGATGTTGAAACGAGTGTGGACCTGTTTACCACGGTTTTCAGCTGATGCCAAGGTCACGCATACCCAAGATATCTCTTCCGTTATAGCAACAAATAAGCTGAAAAGTAAAGTAGTAAGAATAATACAATGAATGGTAAAAACTTAAGAATATTTTGATGAATGGTAAGAGAAGGTCAAAAAGGTGACTCTACGTACTGCGCGCCACGAAAAGCCTTTCCATTAATTAAAAAGGAGTTTTAAAGGAAATTGGTCTTTTACAGTTTAGCCTAAAAATTTGCTACATTTGAATGCCTGAATAAGGTCAATTCTCGTCGAAATATGTTTTTTAGGAAAATCAACAAGATAGCTTTGTAAGCAGCTCGAACATTTAAATCGTTGTTGTCAAAGGAAGCACAACGTTCAACAGATAGTCACTATTCTTTTCTACCACCTAGTATCATCTTCGGGCCTTATTCTTTTCCGAAGCCGCCCTTCTTGGTGTATAAAGTTTTCATTTAAATTTACTCCAAGCTTAGACAAAGGTAAACATTGGTGGTGATTAGGTGTCGAAATCGTTAGTTTTTCTTTTTATCGGTAGATTTCTTTTCACAGTTTCTAATCCTGGAAAGAATGTTCACAAACCAACGTCACCGTTATATGCGGATAAAAAGTACACGCATTAAAGCAAGTTCAACTTCTTTTACCTTCTAATAACAAATAAACTAAAATATGGATTGATTTACACAGAATAATTGAATGAATGGTGAAGGAGGGTCACAAACGAGGTTCTACTAACCAAGTCCATTGAAAAGCCTTTTGCGTTATTAGTAACAAATTTAAATGGGTTATTTTCAAAGATTTCGCTAAGAATTGACCAAACGTATACAAAAGAAAAATGCTTTTTGCAACACGGTTTTTCAGAAAATGGAGGAGTTCAGACGTTTGACTCGTTGAAACAGTTTGAGTAGAATAGAAAAACAGCATTCAACCGAATGTTCTATTTTACCACTAGTTATCATCTTTGACCGTTCGTATTCTTCTCCGAAGGAAACTGTCTTTGTGTATTAAGAATTTTTAATATTTATTCTCAACCATGCAATCAACAGTCTTTCTGTTAAAGATAACAGAAAGCTAAAAACTGGTGGTAAATAGGTTACTTTCCAAAACGTTAATTTTCTTAATCATTGACTTCAAAATACTCGGTCATGTCGAAAAAAGAAATTCTTTCCAGAGAACACCATTTTTAAAGGCATCATTTTTTGATAAGCTTTCAAACTGCGACATACTATAATTCGTCGCTAGTACTCTCTAGGTTGGATTCCGCTTTAGTCAAAGCGGCGTACAATATTGCTTGTCCTCCACTTAACGGAGACAGTTTGATTTCCCTTTATGCTGTGCTATGGATGTTGGAAAGAGTGTGGACCCGTTTAGCACGGTTTTCAGCTCATTCCAAGGCCGCGCAAGCACAAGATATCTCTTTTCCGTTAAAGCAACAAATAAGCTGAAAAGTAAAGTTCTAAAGAATAATACAATGAACGGTAAAAACTTAGGAATAATTTGATGAATGGTAAAAGAGGGTCAAAAAGGTGACTCTACGTACCGCGCGCAACGAAAGGCCTTTCCGATTAATAAAAAAGGAGTTTAGGAAATTGATCTCTCACAGTTTATCCTATAAAATTGCTACATTTGATTGCCTGAATAAGGTCAATTCTCGTCGAAATATGTTTTTTAGGAAAATCGAGAAGATAGCTTTGTAAGCAGCTCGAACGTTTGACTCGTTGTTGTCAAAGGAAGCACAACGTTCAACAGACAGTCACTATTCTTTTCTACCACCGAGTGTCATCTTCGGGCCTTATTCTTTCCCGAAGCCACCCTTCTTGGTGTATGAAGTTTTCATTTAAATTTACTTTAAGCTTACAGAAAGGTAAACATCGGTGGTGATTAGCTGTCGAAATCGTTAGTTTTTCTTTTTATCGGTAGATTTCTTTTCATAGTTTCCAATCCTGAAAGAATGTCACCCCGCACGCACTCCCACGTCAACGTTATATGCGGATAAACCGTACACGCATCAAGACAAGTTCAACTTCTTAACAAATAAACTAAAATATGGATTGATTTACACAGAATAATTCAATGAACGGTGAAGGTGGATCACAAACGAGGTTCTACTA